>CM053785.1:1109675914-1110275914 GCA_028749045.1 Cupressus sempervirens
GCTTGGTGGCCGCAGAATGTTCAGCCAGGGCAGATTTATGGGTTCTATCATGTCTGATATCTGCACTATGCTCCCAAATTCTGGTACGAAAAGAACGGCCTGTTTCCCCTATGTAAGGGGCCCCACAAGAGCACTCGATCTTGTAGACTCCCGAGTCGAGGAAAGAGTCTTTGGTGTCCTTGAGGGGAGGAATTCGATGACGTAACTGCGAAAGGGGTTTGAAAGCAGTATGAAGACCCTTTTTTGATAAGATCTTGGCCAACTTCTGAGAGATGCCATCAACAAAAGGAAGGGTGGCAAACCGGGGAGGCTGGTTGGGCGGAGGACTGAGGGTACACCTAGAAAGAAAGAAGGACTTGGCTCGGTTGATAGCCTTAGAGATCTGCCTGTGAGAATATCCATTTAACATGAATACTTGACGAAGATGAGTGAGCTCTTCATGCAAGTTGTCATCATCACAGATTCTGAAAGCTCTGAGGGCAAGGGTCTTAAGGATGCCAACCTTCTGGCTGGGGTGATGGTGGGAGGATGCGTGCAAGTACAAGTCAGTGTGGGTGGTTTTTCGGTGAACCTTGCGACCGAATGACCCATCAGCCTTTCGGATAAGAAGGACATCTAGGAAAGGCAACTGATGGTCCGATTCGAGCTCTTTGGTGAAGGAAATGTTGGTGACCAAACTGTTGATGTGAGAGTGAAATAGTTCAAGGTTCTCAAGCCCATGCGGCCAACAAACATTAGTGTCATCAACGTATCGTTTCCACCATTTGGGTTTGAGGGGGAAGGACTGGATAGCCATCTCCTCAAAATACTCCATGAAGAGGTTGGCGATGACTGGGGAGAGGGGCGAACCCATGGCTACTCCATCGACTTGTTCATAGAAGACATTTTGGAAAGAGAAGAAGGTGGATCTTAAACCAAAGCTCAACCAACTCTGCGATCTCATCCCCGACCTTGCGTTTGACAAGATTGATGGAGTCAAGAATGGGGACCTTGGTGAAGAGGGAAACCACATCAAAACTAACCAAGATATCGCTAGGTTCCAACTTGGTGTCCTGAATGAATTGGACAAAATGGTTGGAGTCTTTGATGAAAGAGTCAGACTTTCCTAACAGAGGCGAGATGATCTTGGCAAGGTGGGAGGCCAACAAGTATGTGGGAGAGCCAATGGTATCCACAATTGGTCTTAAAGGGATGCCACGTTTGTGAATTTTTGGAACCCCATAGATGCGAGGGGTCACCTCTTTAGAAGGCAACAGTTTTTTCTTTGTTGATTCATCAAACGAGGACTTGGCCAGACTGGACATGACTCTTGAAAGGATCAAAGAGCAAGGGTTGCGAGAAAGGATCTTGTAGCTATTCGGATCTGAGAGTAAGTCCAGAACTTTAGACACGTAGTCCTGCCTGTTCATCACAACAGTGGCATTACCTTTGTCCGCTTTGGTAATAACAATGTTATTACTGCGAATTAAGTCGTGGAAGGCGCGCATCTCAGAATTGGGGATATTGCGCTTGGGAAGCTTGGCATGCCTCAGGGCCACCGCACAGTCTTGCCTAATTTCTTCGGCGACATCCGTAGGTAGGCCACTAATGGCATTCTCAATCTCAATCAAAAAATTGACATGAGGATGGCCATAGGGGTGCAAGCAAAATTGAGACCACGCTTAAGAAAGTTAAAGGACAGCGGGTCAATGTTGGCACTAGATAAATTGACCACGATTTTATTCTCCCAATCGTGAACCAAAGAGGTGGAAAGAGGAGAGCTCGGGGGTGCCGGCAGAGTAGGGGGAGTGCCCAACGAGACCGAGGAGGGCGAGACATCCCGAAAGGTGGAAGGAGAGGAGGTCTCACCGGGAAGGGAAGGCACGGAGGACAAGGGGATAGGATGAGATGACGCAGGCAAGGACGAACTAAGGCCTAAGGTAGTGGCTGCGGGGGCTATGGACAAAAGGTCGGCACACCTTTGGTTGACATGACCTGAACCAATAAGTGGAGGTGGTAGGTGCGAGGGGCATCTCAATCCAACAAAGCTACGTTCAGATGCCCCTCGCACCTACCACCTCCACTTATTGGTTCAGGTCATGTCAACCAAAGGTGTGCCGACCTTTTGTCCATAGCCCCCGCAGCCACTACCTTAGGCCTTAGTTCGTCCTTGCCTGCGTCATCTCATCCTATCCCCTTGTCCTCCGTGCCTTCCCTTCCCGGTGAGACCTCCTCTCCTTCCACCTTTCGGGATGTCTCGCCCTCCTCGGTCTCGTTGGGCACTCCCCCTACTCTGCCGGCACCCCCGAGCTCTCCTCTTTCCACCTCTTTGGTTCACGATTGGGAGAATAAAATCGTGGTCAATTTATCTAGTGCCAACATTGACCCGCTGTCCTTTAACTTTCTTAAGCGTGGTCTCAATTTTGCTTGCACCCCTATGGCCATCCCTCATGTCAATTTTTTGATTGAGATTGAGAATGCCATTAGTGGCCTACCTACGGATGTCGCCGAAGAAATTAGGCAAGACTGTGCGGTGGCCCTGAGGCATGCCAAGCTTCCCAAGCGCAATATCCCCAATTCTGAGATGCGCGCCTTCCACGACTTAATTCGCAGTAATAACATTGTTATTACCAAAGCGGACAAAGGTAATGCCACTGTTGTGATGAACAGGCAGGACTACGTGTCTAAAGTTCTGGACTTACTCTCAGATCCGAATAGCTACAAGATCCTTTCTCGCAACCCTTGCTCTTTGATCCTTTCAAGAGTCATGTCCAGTCTGGCCAAGTCCTCGTTTGATGAATCAACAAAGAAAAAACTGTTGCCTTCTAAAGAGGTGACCCCTCGCATCTATGGGGTTCCAAAAATTCACAAACGTGGCATCCCTTTAAGACCAATTGTGGATACCATTGGCTCTCCCACATACTTGTTGGCCTCCCACCTTGCCAAGATCATCTCGCCTCTGTTAGGAAAGTCTGACTCTTTCATCAAAGACTCCAACCATTTTGTCCAATTCATTCAGGACACCAAGTTGGAACCTAGCGATATCTTGGTTAGTTTTGATGTGGTTTCCCTCTTCACCAAGGTCCCCATTCTTGACTCCATCAATCTTGTCAAACGCAAGGTCGGGGATGAGATCGCAGAGTTGGTTGAGCTTTGGTTTAAGATCCACCTTCTTCTCTTTCCAAAATGTCTTCTATGAACAAGTCGATGGAGTAGCCATGGGTTCGCCCCTCTCCCCAGTCATCGCCAACCTCTTCATGGAGTATTTTGAGGAGATGGCTATCCAGTCCTTCCCCCTCAAACCCAAATGGTGGAAACGATACGTTGATGACACTAATGTTTGTTGGCCGCATGGGCTTGAGAACCTTGAACTATTTCACTCTCACATCAACAGTTTGGTCACCAACATTTCCTTCACCAAAGAGCTCGAATCGGACCATCAGTTGCCTTTCCTAGATGTCCTTCTTATCCGAAAGGCTGATGGGTCATTCGGTCGCAAGGTTCACCGAAAAACCACCCACACTGACTTGTACTTGCACGCATCCTCCCACCATCACCCCAGCCAGAAGGTTGGCATCCTTAAGACCCTTGCCCTCAGAGCTTTCAGAATCTGTGATGATGACAACTTGCATGAAGAGCTCACTCATCTTCGTCAAGTATTCATGTTAAATGGATATTCTCACAGGCAGATCTCTAAGGCTATCAACCGAGCCAAGTCCTTCTTTCTTTCTAGGTGTACCCTCAGTCCTCCGCCCAACCAGCCTCCCCGGTTTGCCACCCTTCCTTTTGTTGATGGCATCTCTCAGAAGTTGGCCAAGATCTTATCAAAAAAGGGTCTTCATACTGCTTTCAAACCCCTTTCGCAGTTACGTCATCGAATTCCTCCCCTCAAGGACACCAAAGACTCTTTCCTCGACTCGGGAGTCTACAAGATCGAGTGCTCTTGTGGGGCCCCTTACATAGGGGAAACAGGCCGTTCTTTTCGTACCAGAATTCGGGAGCATAGTGCAGATATCAGACATGATAGAACCCATAAATCTGCCCTGGCTGAACATTCTGCGGCCACCAAGCATCACATTTGTCTGGAGGCTGCCAAAATTCTTTCCAAGGAGGATAACTTCTTCAAAAGAAAACTTAAGGAAGCTATTGAAATTAACTATCATCCCATCAACCTCAATCGAGATGATGGATGGTCCATCAGCTTGTCTTGGCAACCTCTCCTGGACTCGCTTAAGACTCAGCATCACCCTTGATGCTTCTCGAGCTATCCTGCCCCCTCGGGTTTGTCCCCTAGCCTTCCCCTGTCACTCCCCCACTTTGGCCCGTCCGGTTTATGGGGGAGCCCCCCCCCCCCCCCCCCCCCCCCTCCTTTCGTCTCCAGTCTCCTGACCCCACCTTGTGGTCTCCGAGCTCCTCATATTCTCGGTGTTCTTTTCTCAGGTTGCTTCCTGTTGTCTCTCTTTTTGCATTCCGTCTTAGTCGTCTGTGTCGCTCTAACCCTAGAGCTCTTTCCCGTGCCGGTGGTTTCAGCCTTGAGTCTGCCATCTTGATGTTTTGTTTCTTATTATTTTCCTCATTTATTCATTCATGTTTTACTTTTTATCTCCTTGTACTTATCTTCTTTAATCTGGGCTGGTTCCAGTGTTTTGGTTGTTTCACACTTGGCTTATTTACGCATTTTCTTTCAGTAGCATGTGTGGTTTTTAGGTTCGATCTACTTACTTAGTTTTTTGCTCCTGAGTTTTTTATCGTGTATAGCTTCTTTATTTTGATATCAGGGCCTTTCTTATATTTCTCCTCTTGTTCTTTCTCTTGGGGGTTAAAAAATATTTTTTTGGCTTGTTCGATTTTGCAGATTTAGTTGTATATAAGTTCTTAATTTTTTGCGCTTGCTTTTATTTATTAATTTTTGTCCTTTTATTTATTCAAGTTAGGGTTTGAGCCTTCTTTTTTATTTATTTAATACTTAATTTTTTGTAAGTCCTAATTTTTGTATTTTCAACCTCTTATAGCTTTTTATTCTTTTTCACAATCGTGTGCTTCCTCCCTTTCTCACGCTGATCCTTAATTTTTTAATTTTTTATTTATCTTCTTATTTTTTATTTTTTAAGTTTTATTGAGTTTTTTATTTTTATCATTTCTTAATGCATATTCAAAATTCCTTTACAAATATGCTCATTCTCTGCATTTTTTCACATGAGTGGTTATTCTGTACCGGTTCTCTTGGTGGTTATGTCTTTATTTTTTGGGTCCCCTTGGTTTGTGTGCCCTTCCCCCCCCCCCCCCCCTCTCCTTTTAGGACTGCTTGTGATGTCCTGGTCTGCTCATTCCATATTCTGGTGTTCTCTTGTCCTGATGATGGATCATGTAGTATGATCCGAAACGTTGATGCTAAAAAAACTCACACAATCTAATCCAGAAACATTGCTCACATACTAATGGATTGTGGAAATCTGATTATGTTAACCATGTAATCTGCTAATCAAATCCATGATAGCACCCAAACAAACACTGCTACCAAAAAGTGTTAAAGATCTCCAGTCAACTGAATCCCAAATACCAATATAACAATCTCGAGTCCATATCCGTAAACTAGAATCAACTGGTAACTCAAGAAAACTCCTCACCTGAGTAATATGACCAATACCAACTAACTTCACATACCTGTCATGATGAGATAATGAATTCACAATACTATCTTTGTTCACCTTCAGCTGGCTGGACAAATCATGTGAAGTACTACCAGCCTCAACCTCATGTGGTGAAGCATCTAACTGTGCCTAGTACTCTTTCTCAGCAAAATCATGAATGCTTAATGTTTGCTCATCTCTACCAAGTATCTCACCATCCTGCACAACAACATCCTCATAATCATCATCTGAACCCACTACACTGTAGTCACTGCCTATACCATCCTGAATACCTGTGGCATTAGCCTTTGATGACCTGTAAACAATTGTCTCAATTTGAGTATCAAGTTGACCATTACTATCAATCTGTGTAATATCCTTTCCCACCACCTCTTGTGGCAAAGTAGAATCTGAGACCTCTACCTGGCTATCAGCTAGTTTCTCAAACTCTTCATGCAAGTTCTTGGTAATTGTGTCATCTGCCCTATGAGAAAATCTGCCAAATAGAAATCCAGTCAACTTATCCACCTTAGCTGGGTTGGACAACATGTCATTCATTATACGATGGTGCTCAATCAACTGTTCAGACATGTCATGGCTTATTTTCATAAGTTTATCTCGAATGTCTAAATACCATCCTTTCTACTATTTTGACTCTGGATATCAATTGTCCAAGATCATGTCCTCTGAGACTCTGTACTATACCTGTCCATTCTGGATAAAGTAGAGTGTAACCCCAATAGGATATAACTTCTTCAAACACCAAGAACTAACATGCAAATGATTAGAAGTAGCATGCAACCATAAATTTTTTTATGCAGCTGATTAGAAGCAACATGCAATCATCAATGATGACATGCAAGATCTGGGTAGTTGTCAAAAATGCAAGATCTGGGTAGTTGTCAAAACTGACATGCAAGATCTGGGTAGTTGTCAAAACTGACGTGCAAACTTCTACAACCACCAAATTCACCAAGAACTAACATGCAAATTATTAGAAGTAGCATGCAACCATAATTTTTTCATGCAGCTTATTAGAAGCAACATGCAATCATCAATTATGACATGCAAGATCTGGGTAGTTGTCAAAACTGACATGCAAGATTTGGGTAGTTGTCAAAACTGACATGGAAACTTCTACAACCACCAAATTCACCAAGAAATAATCATGCAAATTATTAGAAGTAGCATGCAACCATAAATTTTGACATGCAGCTGATTAGAAGCAACATGCAACCATAAATTATGACATGCAAGATTTGGGTAGTTGTCAAAACTGACCTGCAAACTTCTACAAACCCTCAGGCTGGCAAGATCATGGCTCTGATACCACTGAAATGTCCCTTTTCTAATTTTTGTATGGTATTTCCAACCTTTAATCAGATCTTTAAGATCAAACAACTAATATCACAAAGATCCTCCAAATTTCTCAAGAAACCCCAAATCGGGTATGCCAGAAATGGTGCCAAAAGCTTCACAGCTTCACCTATTATTAATAAATCTGAAAATGAACATTTTTACAGAAATTTCAGCAGCATAACAGCCTAAAAAATGAAATTTCTAAATCTATATAACCTTTACACAACAGCTCACAAATGTAGGACAGAAACTCTGCTCATCGGGCTCCCGAAATTAACACAAAAATGCCCGGAAACACCACAAAAACACTAATAAACTATCTTAGAAGTTTAATCATGTCTCAATACATATATTCAGCTCTATTTTAACAACTTAAAGTCTGAAATACAGCAGCAACCAAAACTGATATGAAATGCTCAACTGAAAACACCAAACTCATGCAAAAAATACACCCAAAAACCCACAAATCTACACTATTAAGCACAAAGGCAAACTCTGTATGAGCATGCACATGGAATGGCTTCAAAATCATGTCCTTAGCCTTCCTAGAAACCTACAAAATCCCATTCTTGGGTCTCCCTGGAAACCTGCAAACTCCCGTTCTTGGGTCTCCTTCTCCACAGGTTTGGCAGCCTCTAAAGAATAACAAAGAAATCAGCAAAATCAAGTTCTGGAATGAGCCCAAAATGCCTCCAAACCCCTTAAAAGAGGGCATAACCATAACTCACGTCCAAGATAGGTTAATGCAACATATTTTAATAATAATTTTTATTTATTAGTCCAACGGTTTCCAAAGATTAACCCCCCTTTTTTCGAAACTTCACTTTCTTGGGCCTGCCTGCCTTAGCAAAGATTATTATTTTTTAATTATTTGAAAAGGGGACATGAAAAGGTATCCCTAGTTTAAAGAAATCTAATGTTGGATTGTGCAAAAATGCTAAATTGGTAAAATGAGAAAGACTAGTTTTAAGAGCAAAAACTATTAGTCAGAAGATGTCTTGGAAATTGTGCATACTAACTTATATGGACCCATTGGAATAGATGGTTATAGTGGAGAAAAATTCTTCTTTCTTTTGTTGATGACTATTCTAGAATGATGATTTTTATGTATCTAAAAGAAAAATTAGAAGCACTTAAGAAATTCAAATGGTATCTATCAAGAGTAGAAAAAGAAACTAGAAAAAGATTGAAATTCCTGAGATCAAACAGAGGTGGTGAATTCATCTCAAATGAATTCAATAATTTTTACATTGAAAGGGGAATCAAAAGACAAGTATAGGCCCCTAGTGCTCCTAAGCAAAATGGAATAGCTGAAAGAAGAAACAGATGCATCATGGATTGTGCAAGGGCACTAATGATTGAAAATAATGTTGCTATCAAATACTGGAAGGAAGCTATGAACACTACAATCCATACTTTGAACTGAGTTCAGTTGAAGAAGGACTCAAATAAAACTCCCTATGAACTATGGTATGGCTACAAACCCAATGCAAGTTACTTGAAAGTATTTGGCAACAAATGTTATATCTTGGAAGAATCTAGAAAAGGAAAATTTTATGTAAAAGGTGATGAAGGTATATTCCTAGGATACTCCTACAGAAGTAAAGCATACAAATGTTTGAATTTGTCGACTCACAAGGTCATAGAAAGTGCACATGTGGGAATTGAAGAGTTTGTAGAAAAGAGTGAAGAAGAAAGAAAAAAGGAACCAGAAGACTACAGAAGATTTGTTTACTACAAGCCTGATACATTGCCAAAAATATTTGACAAAAAGGAGACTTCATTTTCTAAGCTCTCCAAATCTCCAATAGTTACCAAGTTGCATAAAGTACAAACTGAGTCACAGGGACCTGAGTCACATTTAGAGGCTACCGAGTTAGCGCATATTGAGTTTGAAGGACTTGAGCCACAAATAGAATGACTTGAGCCTAAAGTTGAGATTCAAAATGAAAACAGTGCAATTCATTCAAGAGTCAAAGAACCTATAATGGCTAAATATGTCAGATGACATCCTGCACCTAATTAGATCATTGGAGACATATTAGATGGAATAATGACAAGAAGCAAATTGAAAGGTACATGTTTACTTGCTGAATTTGAACCTAGAAGTTTTAAGGATGCACTAGAAATTCAATGTTGGATTGAGGCTATGAATGAAGAAATATCATAGATAGAAAAGAATAAAAATTAGACTCTTGTTCCTAGGCCTAAGGATAAAAATGTGATTGGTACAAAATGGGTATTCAGAAATAAGCTAAATGAAGATGGAAAAGTGTCAAGGAAAAAAGTAAGATTAGTATGTAAAGGCTATTTTCAAGAAGAAGGTATTGATTATGGTGAGAATTTTTCCCTTGTTGCAAGATTAGAAGGTGTTAGGACTCTACTAGCATATGCATCTCATAGAGGATTCAAAGTATATTAGATGGATGTTAAATCTACATTATTGAATGAAGTTTTTGATAAGAAAGTCTACATTGAACAACTAGAAGGTTTTGTTGATCTTGACAAAAGGGACATGGTCTGCAAACTACACAAAGTTCTATATGGTCTCAAACAAGCTCCCAGAGCTTGGTATAAAAGACTACCTAACTATTTGATACAGATTAGTTTTCAAAGAACAAATGATAACAATAGTTTGTATATCAAGGAAGGACCAAATAAGAAGATTGTGTTGGTAGAAATATTTTTTGATGATACTCTATTTATAGGAAATGATGATTTATGCAAAGTATTTTCAAAAAAAATGAATAAAGAGTTTGAGATGTTAATGTTTGGTGAAATAAAATTCTTTTTTGGATTGCAGATATAACATAACAAAAATGGTATCTTTATCACTCAATCTAAGTATATCAAAGAGATATTCAAAAAGTTTGGAATGGAAGATTCAAAACCAGTTGGAACCCCCATGTGTACTGGATTTAAGCTTACCAAAGATGATGACTCAAAATAAGTAGATCAGACCTTATATAGATCAATGATTGAGAAACTACAATATGTAGTACATACAAGGCCTAATATTGCGTTAGTAGTTGGGATAGTGCCAAGATTCTTAGCAAAACTTAGAGAAAACCATATGATGGCAATCAAGAGAATCTTGAGATATCTAAACGGTACTAAAGACTATGGATTATACTACAAATTTGGAGGAAATCTTGACTTAAAAGTATTTAATAATACTGTTTGGGCAAGAAATCTTGATGACAGAAAAAGCACTAGTGGTGGAGCATTCTTTCTTGGTAAAAGATTGATATCTTGGACAAGCAAGAAGCAAAACTACACATCTCAATCCATAGTAGAAGTAGAATATGTGGCAGCAGTAATAAATTGTTCTAAAATTTTTTGGTTTAAACAATTGTTGGAAGGAATGAAGGTTGAAATCAAAGAGCCAGTAGTCATCTATTGTGATAAAACTAGTGCAATCAACATATCAAAGAATCTAGTGATGTATTCCAAAAAAAATCACATTTCTATAAAATATCACTTTATAAGAGAATTAGTATAGGATAAAGAAATTAGATTGGAATATCTACATTCAAAAGAACAAATTACAGATAGATTCATCAAGCCATTACCTAAGGATAAATTTTTGTATCTAAGAGGTAAGCTAGGAGTCATTCTCCTATCCCAAGCTCACTGAATAAATTTTAGTGATGCATCAATAGGAACTAAGTTGAAAATCAATTAGTTGATGTAGTATTGACAAGGACATATTGCAGATGAATCTGTACTCAAGGTACATTGACACTAATCAGAATTGTCTTTGGCATGTGTTGTCAAAGAGGGAGAAGTTTATTGTCATATCTTTCTAAAATTTTGTCATTCCAAGAAGGAGAAGTTAAGTAGTTCCTTCACAGAGGGAGAATACTACAATATAGGAGAAGTTTTCTATGTAAAATCAAAGAGGGAGAAACTTTCTAACAGAGGGAGTCTTGTTCTCAAATTTTATTGTGGTATGACATGTTGTGTTGCCATCAATGTCAAAGAGGGAGATTGTTGGATACAATTGATTAATTGTATGTTGTCTTTGATGTTAAACAAATGTTATATTAGTTGAAAGTTAGTGCATGTCGAGCTCACTTGGTCAATGAAGATAGTTTTCCCTATCTACTAAGTGTTCCTAAGTTTTCTCTATACATAAGGCAGTGTCTACTAAGCTCACTTAGGCATTGAAGGAATTTATGTAGAAAAGAGTGTTAACTGAGCTCACTCAATTAATGAAGAGAAGTTGAACAAAGTTAGTGTTAACCAAGTTCACTCAATTACCAAAGGAATTTTGTAAGTTTTTGGTGTTAACTGAGCCTTTTTTTTCAACACAAGAGATCATTTTAGAGTTATTTTCTACTGACCTAGGTTAGCTAACGAAGGATTTTTTATATTGGCATGTTAAGCTTGATTGTTTTACCTATTGATTCTAGCTAACTATGGTAATGAATATTGGTTATTCTAATTTTTATTTGAGCCAACTTGATAATCTAGAAGGTATAAGTAAAAGGTCAAGTTGTGATTTCAATGTATGCAAGTTGAATGAATTACAAGTGATAAAAAGAGGAAGCAAACTGAAAGGATAAGTAAGTATCCTTATGGAGTAGAAAAATGATATTCAATAAGGAAGGATCAAGTGTAAGCTAGAACAAAGATCTATATTCAGCAACTTAGTTGCATCTCAATTAGGTCAATTCATTGTTACTCTCTAACCATTGTAGCAGTGACCCAAAATCTCTTAATAGAGTTGGTTTAATAGCCATTTGTAAATCCTCTATCAAGGTGGCAATCCCATTGAATTGTTTCAAGACCTATAATAAGGCTACTCCTAATAGAGTGATTAAATCCTTTAATAAGGTCACACCTAATAGTGTGTTTTGTAACCTTTAATAGGGTTGGCTCCTAACAGGGCTCACTTTAGAAGAGTGAAAAATAGTAACTAGTTACATTGGTGGTTTTTCCCATATTGGGTTTCCATGTTAAATCCTGGTGTCTTATGTGTTCATTTCTTTTCTCTCATGCATGCAAAATTAAGGTTAAGTAATTACTGATAACATCTTATGGATAATTGATTACAGAGTTACAACAATTTCTATATGCTTACCAAGTGTCAATAGTAATCAATTTTATTAGTTTGAATTTTATAGTTGGCATCCAAGGGATCTAAGATTTATTTTAGTGGTAACTGATTCACCCCCCCATCAGTTACTCCTCTTATATTTCCAACACCCCTCAATAGAGAAGTAGATGATTTTGATACAACTTTAGTTGAATGTAAAGACAAGTTCAAATCCATAGACCTTGGCATGGGGGGATATCAACTCAACTCCTTTGCAACATTAATAGTTTCACTTAGGTCTTATGGCAAACCTTCACAAGAGATGAAACTTTCATCTTCAGCTATGACATTATTTGACATAGAGTCATTAGTGCCTATTAAAAATGAGAAAGAAGATGTGGTTGTTATAGATTGGATTTATAGAGAAGAGAAGTATATGCACAATGAGAACTTCACTCCCTCTCGTAAAGTTTATGGAAGAAGTTATACTTTTGTCAAGAAGATGGGTTATCTTGGACATGGCTCTCTTAGTAATAGATTGGATGATAGAGTTGAACCCCTTGCTCATGGTCTTTTTGGACACAAGTCTATGAAGCTAGTTGGCCTAGGATATGCAAATCACAATAATGTTGCTCCTATCCTTGATAAGTTAGATAGTGAAGAAGAATAAGAGTACATACCTAATTTGAAAAATCAACAAGATATGTGTGAAGATTGGGTCCCTTCTACTAATCTCCTTTGGGGAGATTCAGATAATCTAGTATCTCATGAGACAGTTGCAAATTTAGAACAAGAGAGTGTGACCTTTGATGATATTGAGGATTCCCCTTCCAGGCATCCCAAGCTTTCATGGTGTAAGCATCCTAGTTGAGATTTAGAAATAGATTCCAATGAGTATGAATGAGACTCCCTCTCAGAGCTTTCTAAAATTGATATGGACATTGATGTTGTTCATAGATATAGTTCTCAACCTGACTTAGTCAATGATTCATGTGTAGGATTAGATGATTTGAACTCACATGCTACCTTAGTGGATGATTCTTCACTTGTTAGGATGAATCCTAATTTGGGTAGTTTAGGAAGTTACTTGATAGACTTTGACTCTTTAGTCACTAGTGATATCATTCATAGTCATAACCTTGAACTAGTCATTGATTTACCCCTTGTTCATCCTAATTTTATTGATTGGTCCCAATGCAATCATGAAGCTAAGCTTTTAATGTTTCAAAATGATTCTGAGATAGCCTGCTATTTGAATGTCATTGAACCCATAGTCTCTTCCACCAATGAACTAGCTACCAACATGATAGAGCCATACATCAAGTACCTTAGTCACAAAATAAAAAGAAAAGAAAATAAAAAGACCAGGAGTTCTAACATTAAAAACCACTATGTGGTAGTGTTAGAACTAAAAAAATTAAAATGAAAGGATGTAACTGAGGGTGAAAACCTCTCTGAGGCACCTAAGGATGAGGTACTTGATCATCTCCCTAGTTATTTTTAAGATAGATCTTTAGTGCTTATTAAACCAACACAAGCAGTCAATTTGGTTATGGATGAAGCTCCACAAATGGTACATTTGGCTCAGTCTTTGTCATCACAAGAAAAAGAAGCCTACACTAAGTTCTTACGAGAAAAGAAGATCAATTTTGTATGGACTTATTCAAATATGCCAGGGTTGGACACTAGTCTTATTATGCATCACTTATCCATAGCTCCAAGTGTTAACTAATTAAGAAAAAATTGAGAAAGATGCATCCTCACATAGCTCTCCTAGTCAAGGAATAACTAGAGAAACTCCTTGGTGCAAAATTCATAAGAGCTATTGACTATGCTGAATGAATGTCAAACATTGCACTAGTTTCAAAACATAAAAAAACCATTCGAGTTTGCATAAATTATAGAGATATTAATAGAGCATGCCCAAAGGATGATTTTTCACTTCCTAATATAGACATGATAGTGGACATGACTACAGGTTATGAGATTTATTCTTTAATGAATTTTTTTAAGGATATAATTAGATTAAGATAGCTACTGAAGATCAAGAAAAGACTTAGAACATTATGCCTTTCGGATCAAAAAATGTTGGAGCCACCTATCAACAAGCTATGGAAACTAATTTTCATGATATGATGCATAAAAACATGAAAAATTATGTGGATGACAACATGGCTAAGTCTAAGAAAAGAGATACACACCTAAATGATTTAGAAGTTATTCTAGATCACATGGAATAATTTGAACTAAGGTTAAATCCTAAAAATTGTGTATTTGGAGTCATATCTAGAAAATTACTAAGATTCATTACTGTAGCAAAACAAATAGAGGTGGACCCTAAAAAAGTTCAAGCAATCATGGATATGCCACTTCCTAAAAACATTAGTTAAATGAGGAGTCTTCAAGGGCATCTTCAATCTATAAGGAGATTTATTTCATTGTTGTTAGATAGAGCTCAACCTTTCAAAAAGAACTTACATAAAGGAGTCAAGTGTGTATGGAATGAAGAGTGTCAAAAGAGCATAGATTAAATCAAGAAATACTTGGCAAATCCTACTATTTTAATGCCTCCTATCCCAAAGAAACCACTTATTCTATACATTTCAGTGACAAAGTCTTCCTTTGGGGCATTATTATCTCAACTAGATGAACATGGGAAAGAAAGATCAATATACTACATTAGTCGTACTCTTGTTTCATATGAGGTTAATTACACTAGTATTGAGAAAGCTTGCCTCACAATTTTGTTTGCTTCTCAAAAGTTTCAACATTATATGCTTGTGCACACTATACACCTCATAGAAAAAATTGATCCACTTAAGTATTTACTAGGTAAGGCTGCCCTCATGGGTAGACTTGCTAAACGGATGATGATCCTTTCGGAGTTTTACATAGAGTACATTGAGTGTAAAGTAATCAAAGGGAAAGCCATGGCAGATCAATTGGCTAATTTCCCACTACAAGATAATGCACCTATTCAAGTTGATTTTCTAGACGAGCACCTCATGTATATGATTGAAAGAACATGGAAGATGTTTTTTAATGGATCCTTTATGCAAAATGGTTTTGGGGCTAGTGTGTTGTTTATTTCTCCTCATGGGTACACAATTCTTAAATCTTACAAGTTATTATTTCCATGTTGATGCCGGGGACTCTCCTTAATACCATAAACTCATAACAAAAACAAAGAAAACACAACAAATTAGAGAATAAAATATGGACTCCTTATTATCACCACAAATGTGGAATTATAGAATTATCAATTACAATATGATAACCCAAATGGGAACCTTCATTATAGTAATATGCAAGATAGTGTTGTGAACTATCACCCAGAGCTGCCCTAGACAATGTTCGGGCCTTTCTTAAATAGGAAATTTTATGCCGGCCATGAAGGTTCTAGATGCTCAAA
Organism: Cupressus sempervirens; assembly: GCA_028749045.1. Lineage (NCBI taxonomy): Eukaryota > Viridiplantae > Streptophyta > Pinopsida > Cupressales > Cupressaceae > Cupressus > Cupressus sempervirens. The sequence goes on from CM053785.1 coordinate 1,109,691,336, forward strand.
CCTAATACCTAGGGCTGACAGACCCTAACAATACATATAGAGTTGGCTAAATACTTTTTTGACAAATTAGTTTAGAAATTTTGGTAGTCCAACTTTTGAAGGCCATAACTCATGAACCGTTGCTTTGATTGGCTATTATAACCACTTTTTGGAAACATTAGCTCCTAATCTACAGGCCCAAAATAGTGCTAGCACCCTTCTGTCGCATTTTTAGACCTCATCCAGGCACTCTAAGGCCTCCAATGGTGAGCCTGAAGATTTTTTTGCAATTTTTTCCACCAAAAATCTACAATAACTTCTCCGATACTTAAGTTGGAGCAATGAGATTTTTATTATAAGCTTATATCTCTAGAATGAACATTCCTATAGAAAATGAGAACATTGTGAGCTCATATGAAAAACTTACTAGAAATAACAAGCTTCCAAAAATAACAACCTCCCTGTCTACTAGTCCTTATTAAAAATAGAAAAGACTAGAAATAAAAATATTTTTTGGGTGATGCAAGATTGCTCATACACCTAGGATGCTCCTGCAATAGACATTCGGGGTAATTTGAGAAGTGACCCTATCATGTCTCAGGTGTTCAGAGGAAAACCAAGATGGTTCACCTCCACCCTTGCTAGCCATGATGAATCCTCAACTACTCTTCCCTTCCATTTGACTCGATATTCCTCATTAGTTCTATTTCTAGTACTTTTGCCAACACAACTATCCAGTATCTCCTCAATCTCCTTTGTAGCTAAACTAGTTACTAGAATACTCCACTATGCTTTTGCAACTTCATCTCCATCACCTCCTTCATAGTACTTGGTCAAATCTAAAATATTAAATACTGGTGAAACATTCAATTTAGCAGGCAACTCCACTTTAGAAGTATTTCTAGAATCATGCCTTTTCACTATCTTGCATGCGCCAAACTTCTTCATCTTTAACTTATTATATGTACCCACTGGAAAATGCTCCTTTCTCAAATGAACCATGACATCATCTCCAATCTAAAATTCCTTATACCCCCTTTTCACATCTTCCTTAGCCTTATACTATGTATTCATCTTTATGATGCGCTTCCTCACCTCCTCATAGATGTTCTTCAAATGTTCAGCAAAATCTTTTGCTTCAACACTACTTATCTCTCCTTTATCCAACTGTCTTAATTTAGAATAATTTTTGGGACTACTCCCATATACAATCTAGAATGGTGATCTACCAATACTCCTATAGACAAAATTATTATATGCAAATTTAGCTTGTGGTAAAATCATATCCCATCCTTTTGGTTTATCTCCAACCAAGCATCTCAACAAATTTATCGGACTGTGATCCACAATTTCTATCTATCCATCAGTTTGTGGATGATGTGTTGAACTGAACTTTAAATCTATCTTCAACTTCTTCCATTATGTACACCAAAAATACCCAACAAATTTGGTATCTCGATCTAAAACTATACTCTTTGGCAAACCATGCAATCTCACCACTTCTTTGAAAAAGAACTCTACTATGTGAATAGCATCACTTGTCTTCTTGCAAGGAATAAAATGTGCCATCTTTGAAAACCTGTCAACCACCACAAAAATAGAATCATGCCCATGTTGTGTCCCCAGTAATCCAAGAACAAAATCCATGCTAACATCCTCCCACAGATTCTTTGGTACAGGTAATGGCTAATACAACCCTATATTTTGCTTCACTCCTTTCGCCATTTGACATACTCTACAACTTTGTACAAACTTCATCACATCTTGTTGTAACTATGGAAAGTAGTAATTTTTAACAACCAAAGCTATGGTTTTATCTCTCCCAAAATGTCCAACCAATCCTCCACTATGCTTCTCCTTGATGAGGTTCTCTCTCATTAAACTTCTGGGAATGCACAACTAGCTTCCTTTGAACAACATATTATCCAGGACCATGAAATCCAACCACTTTTTCCTATCAAGTGTAATAGGTTATTTACAAGCCTTCCATGCTACACCAAAATTAGGATCATCTAGATATAATGTACTGAGTTCCTTGAACCCAACCACCTCTATCTGCATTTATGTCAGCAAAAGTTGTCTTCTGCTAAGAGCATCTATAACTTTATTAGACTTCTCACTTCTATATTTTAAAACAAATGTATAACTCTACAAAAACTCAACTCACTTTAAATGCCTTTGGTTCAATTTTCCTTGACTATTCAAATATTGCAAAGCTTGATGATCACTATACAAAACAAACTCCTTAGGAAGAAGATAGTGTCTCCACTTCTTCAATGCTTGAACTATAGCATAAAACTCTTGATCATAAATAGAATATTTTATTTTTGCATCATTCAAATTCTCACTAAAATAAGCAATAGGTCTACCTTCTTGGCTCAAAATAGCTCCTATTGCAATACCACTAGCATCATAGTCTACTTGAAACACCTTGTTAAAATCAGGAAGTGCTAAAATAGGCTACTCAGTAACTTTCTATTTCAATAGATTAAAACTCTTATCTGCTCCTACAGTCCACTTAAACTCTTTCCTATCTCCTTTCATTGTTTCAGTCAAAGGTCCACAAATACTACTAAAATTTCTTATGAACTTTCTATAAAATGTGGCCAGTTCATGAAAAGATCTTACCTCTGTCACACTCCTTGGAGTAGGCCATTCAAGGATAGCCTTCACTTTCTCTAGGTCCATTTTTAGACCTTCTCTTGAGACTACAAATCCCAGATAAACCAACTCTTTCTTTACAAAATTGCACTTCTTCAAGTTTATCAACAACTTTTCTTTCCTCAACTTTTCAAACACCTTGCAAATATGAATCAAATGCTCCTCCAATGTCTTACTAAATATCAATATATCATCCAGGTAAGCAATGAAAAAATTACCTAGAAACTCCTTCAGTACCTCATTCATGAGCCTCATGAAAGTGCTTGGTGCATTTGTTAGCCCAAAAGGCATGACTAACCACTCATACACTCTATCCTTTTTCTTGAAAGTAGTTTTCCACTCATCACCTTGTTTGATACAAATCTAATGGTATCCACTCTTCAGATCTATCTTTGTGAAATACTTAGCTCCACTCAAACAGTCCATAATATCATCCATCATTGGCAATGGAAATCTATACTTTATTGTGATCTTGTTGATAACATGAGAATCTATGGACATCCTCTATTCTCCATTCTTCTTTGGTGCTAATACTACTGGTACAAAACATGGACTCAGGCTCTCTCAAATCAACCCCTTCTATAGTAACTCATGAACTTGCCTATTCAACTCTCCACTTTCTACTAGTGTCATTCTATGCATTGCCTTTTTTGGCAAACTGGCTCTTGGAACCAAATCCATCTGGTGACTAATCTTCTTCATTGGGGGCAATCCATTAGGTACATTATCTGATATAATATCAAAAAAATCTCCCAACACATCTGACACTTCTATAGGTACCTCCTCTACTTCTTCTTTACTATGTTTTTGAATTATAGCGAAACACATATGCTCATGCTTAATACCTTTGAGAAACTCTTTTCCATCAACAACACATATTATGGCAGCACTACATACCTTTTCTTCTTTCTCCTAAAATGACTTCAGCTTATGTTTCACTCCATCCTTGGTTAGAGTGTAGGTATTTGCTCGCCCATCATGTATAGCATGTTTGTCAAACTACCATGGCCTACCTAGGAACATATGACATATGTCCATAGGTATGATATCACATAGTACCTCATCCTAGTAGCTTCTAATCTTGAACTTCATGGAGCATTTCTCATTGACCATGACCTTGTGGTCATCTTGTACCCAAGCAATATGGTATGGATGCAGGTGTTTTTGTCTCTTCAGCTTCACTTTGGTGACCATCATTTCTAACACCTGATTGTCTATACTTCCACCATCAATGATCACATCACCACACTTATCTTCACATTTGCATCTTGTGTGAAATAAGCTCTTTCTTTGATCAAGTTCATTCTCACCACTTAGTAGGACTCTTCTGTTAACTAGGACTTCTCCTCTTTTAGCATCTTCATCAACATGGGTAACTCTAGCTTGGCCTTTTGTTCTTTGATCAATCCTTCCTTGGCATTGGGCACATTCAAATGCTCTATGCACTTCTTCTCCATAGTGAAAACATTTCCCACAAAAGCCTCCTCTTCTAGATCCTTGTCCTCTGCCTCTTCCTCTCTGATCTCTATTGTTTTGATCATGGAAATGATTGGAATTGTTTCCCCTTTGGTTTTGATTACTACTTCTAGCCTTATCCTTATCCTTTTGATGATCATTATGGCCTCAATAAGATTGTCTGCCAGATCTTCCACCTCAACCTCTTCCACTATTCTTATTGTCAAACTTCTTGCTTAGTTTCTCCTCAACTCTTAGGGAAAATTGGTATTCCTCCTCAATACTATTCATTCAAACCAGACTTAGCTCATCCTGAATATTTGGCCTTAACCCATGAAGGTAATGAGCCACTTTCTCCTTATCAGCTTTTGCATGGTCAATTCTAATGAGAACTCGATAGAACTCTTTGGTATACTCTTGAACAAATTTTTTTGCTTGCTTCAACCCTTACATTTTATTCAATAGATCAAGATCATAATCCATGGGAATGAATTTTCACTTCAGTTTTGCTACCATCCATTCCCATCTCGTGATTTTGTCCTTTCCGTTTTGATTTTGCTCCAACTAAACCTCTTGCTACTAGATCTTTGCACATCCCTTTAGTTTTGCCTTTGCAAACTTGACCCTATTAGGATCCTTAATATCTTCATACTCAAAGCACTCCTCTAATTCATTGATCCAATCAATCATCTCCTCTAGGTTAATATTTCTCAAAAATGGGGGAACCTCAAACTTAGCTCTTTTTTCAATCTTGGAGATGGCACTAAAAAGCCTCTCTTCCTCTGGATTTAGAATAGCCTCAACATCAACATTTTCTTCTACTTCATCCTCATCCTCACTTTCATCTCTTATGGGAAGATTCATTCCTCTATGCATTTATCTTTGGAGGGCTCGAAAACCCTCAGGTGTAACACCTGTAGCTCTTCTAGCATGCTCTCTTTGTGGAGGCATTTTTGCACTTTTTCTGAAACCCTAGTACAAACTGCTCACAATTGGCAATCTATCTACATGCTTAGCCCAAACCATGGTCCTAGTGTGAAATACCTCATAGTCGATGATCTATCCACACACTCAAGAAATCTAGCTCTGAGACCACTTGATATTGGGGACTCCCCTTAATACTATAAACTCATAATAGAAGCAAAGAAACTATAGAAAATGCAAGAATAAATTATAAACTTCTTATTATCACTACAAATGCATAATTATAGAATTCTCAATTACAATATGATAACCCAAATGGGCACCTTCATTACAATAATCTGCAAGATAGTGTTGCGAAGGATCACCTAGATCTGCCCTAGATGATTTTTGGGCCTTTCTTAAATAGGTAATTTTATGCCACCCAAGAAGGTTCTAGATGCTCAAACTTAATACCTAGGGCTAACAGACTATAACAATACATATAAAGTTGGAAAAATACATTTTTAACAACTTATTTTAGAAATTTTGGTAGCCCAACTTTTGAGGGCCATAGCTCATGAACCATTGCTCCGATTGGCTATTATAACCACTTTTTGGAAACACTATCTTCTGATCTACAAACACAAAACTACGCTAGTGCCCTTTTGTCACATTTTCAAACCTCATCTGAGCACTCTAAGGCCTCCAACAATGAGCCTAAAGATTTTTCTACAAATTTTTCCACTGAAAATCAGAAATAACTTCTCCAATACTTAAGCTAGAGAAATGAGATTTTTATTGTAAGCTTATATCTCTAAAATGAACCTTCCTATAGAAAATGAGAACATTCTAAGCTCATATGAAAAACTTAATAAAAATAGCAAGCTTCCAGAAATATCAACCTCCTTGTCTACTAGTCCTTATTAAAAATAGAAAAGACTAAAAATAAAAATATTTTTTGAGTGATGCAAGATTACTCATACACTCAAGATGCTCCTACATCACATGTACAAATAACATTGTTGAATATGAAGCTTTAACAAATGGACTTAAGATGGCTATAGAATGGAGAATTACAGAGTTACACATCTATGGGGATTCATAGCTAATAATCAACCAAGTCAATGACAATTATTTAACAAAAAATGAAAAATTGGTACCTTACAAGCAAATGGTTGATTCCTTGAGATGCTACTTCACATTTGTCTCATTTTAGCAAATCCCTAAAGCAAAAAACAAAGTAGTTGATGCTATGGATACACTTGCTTCACTTCTTCAATTAGAGCAACATGAATCAAGATTTGAATTCTAATGGAAGAGCTACATCACCCTATCTATGATTCCCAAGAAAGTCATGTTATTTGTACCCTTTTTGATCATGAGTCATCATGTTACATTGCCATTTATTCATACCTTTGTGCTGGTATTATACTTAAAACCTTTAACCAATTTGAATGCAAAAACCTTATTCATAATGCCTCTCACCATTCCCTTATCTTTGGAGATTTGTATAGGAGCGGTCTAAATGGAACACTTCTTAGATCCTTAGAAAAGGAAGAATCTGATCAACTATTAGTTGACATCCATGAGGGCATCTGTGGGGAACATTCTAATAGAATTTCAATGGCTCGAAGGTTGCTTAGGGTGGGGTACTATTGGCCCACAATGGAGTAGCTTTTGCAAAGTCATGTGAAAAATGTAAAAAACATGGTAACCTGATACATGCTCTAGGTAGGGAACTCATTCCTTCTATCTATCATTGGCCATTTTAGTGTTGGGCCTTTGATCTTGTTAGGAAGATTCATCCCAACTCATCATGTGGACATGAGTTTATTATCATTGCTACTGATTACTTCACTAAATGGGTAGAAGCTATCCCACTTTTTGTTGCCTCAAGCAAGATAGGTTCTCTATTTATTTTGAATCATATAATTTGTAGATAAGGAGTTCCTTCCAAGATTATCACTAACAACATAGGTCAGTTTAAAAATAAGGACCTTAAACAACTTTTTAAGAAATTCAAGATAAAACAACAATGGTCCTCCATTTACTTCCCACAAGGAAATGGTCAAGTAGAAGCATCAAATAAAACTATTCTCAAAATCTTACATAGAATAGTTCATAAGAATGGAAGGGATTGGCACTTATAGATAAATCCAACTTTGTGGGCCTATAAAATGAGTATTCATAATCGTACTGGGGCTACTCCTTTTGCCCTTACATATGGTGTTGAAGCAGTGTTACCTTTAGAGGTTGAGATTCCTTTACTCAGAGTTTCCCTCAAAGGTCTAGTTATAGATGAAGACTACCATGCCATGAGACTTCAAGAGTTGGAACTTCTAGATGAGAAATTCCAAGCATCATTTGACTATATAAGGGTCTATCAAAAGTACATGTCAAAAGCATTCAATAAAAAGGTTCACCCTAGAGAATTCTAGGTGGGAGAGATCTTGTCCTACGTGAAAATCCTAAGAATCAATAGAATAGAGATCAAAGGGGTAAATTTGAACCTAACTAGCTTGGACCTTACATTATTAGAGCAACTTTTGGGTCTAGTGCCTATTTACTATCTACACCAAAGTGAGAGTTGCTCCCTGGTCCTATCAATATTTTGCACCTGAAGAAGTTCCATCCACGATGCTCATTTTGTGTCGGGGCATCTTTGTACATATTTATTGATAGTAAATATTTTTTTAAAAATGATATATTTCAAAATTAAAAAAAATGATATATTGTCAAAATTCTAAAAATTGGAAAATGTCCTAAAAAAATGATCATCTTAGTAATAATCATTTTGATGTATCTCCAAAAAAATTATATAGTTGACAAAAAAAAATCCAAGTGGTGAAAACCTGGAAATGGGTGCTACTTGAGGCCTTTGCACCCATGTTTCTTAGCGTGTGTCACTGACACTTGGCCCTTCTCCATCATGCCATTTCCTTGTTGTCTTGGTTTGGAATTGGTCTTTATCTAGGAGGCATAACTGTGTTCACTTTGGTCTCTTGGCTATGTTAGTCTTTAGGACACCTCACAAATGGTGTTTTTTTAACACCACCTCAACTATATTTTTCAATACAACCCCTGACATTGAGTGTTTTTCAACACTTATCAGTTTGGTCTTTCCTAGTTTTGTCATATGATATTACCTGCAATCCTTGTGATTAGACCAAAATTTGCCTTTATTTTATGAATTTTTAAGATAATTTTTTGATACTCTATTTATCTTTGTTAAAAAATTTGTGGACCTATGTTTACCGAACCTATGATAAACCTATGGGGTAGAAACTATGCCATCTTTTGTTAATATTATATATAGTGTGAAATATTTCATATAGTTATCAAAATGTGCATTCTTATATTTGAATCTAATTTGATAAATGTTTATTATTGCAAACATGTTTTGTGTTATAACTAACCTATTAATGAAGACTAAAAGATGATTGGAGGAATTCAAAAGCTAAGTGTCAACGATATTTAAAGAGAAGAGAATGCCAAGGAGCAACCATGGTGGAGGAAGTTGTAATGGTCCTAGAAGACATGACACTGAGTAAAGAGGAATTATGAAGACCTATTACCTTCTTTGAATTTACTCTATGAAAGGTGGATGTTTAGACTTTATTTTCCTGCCTTAAGCCGTTATTCCTTCTTCCTGCCTTCAGTTGTTATCTTCCTATTTTCTCTCTTGCAAATTTTAAGCTAGGACATTTACTTTTCTGTTATGAAATAAATGGTGATTCCCTATATATATATATATAGGAATTGACCCAAGTATGTTAAGTTTTAGAACTAGTTAGAAGAAATATTTTTCAAAACCAAATATTAACTTTTACAGTTCTATTTTTACAATTTTGTGTTATGTAATGGATTTCTAAATTGAATGAAATAGTTTTTGGCTTTCATATTGTGTTAGCAGTTTAGAGAAGCTGACAAATGGGGATCACTTGGAAGGTGTATTAGCTTAGGGTAGACTAGATTTATTTCTAAGCATTCATCATATCTTAGTTAGAAGTTGTGAGTTCCTTCCTGTAGCATCGTACTTTGTGAATGTTCTTGCAGCATATGTGAGAATGGTTTTAGTGGATGAGCCAAGTTGGAATATTTGATATCTTTTCATTGTATTTCTAGTATTCATAAAGTTAAGTGTGTTAGTTTACTACAACAATAGTGTAAGTTCTTTTCCTTGCATTTTTACTTTCCTATAGCATAAGCTCAGTGACTCATTAAGAGACCTAGTGCACATACTATGCTGACCATTTCAAGTATACATCCCTAGGTTGATAAGATTAAATGCACCTCATAATGGGAGAAAAAATCCTTATTTTGAATATATTATTCCTAACCAAGGCCTAGTGCATGACTATGATACACCTATTGTGAGGTGGATCATTTTTGGCACCATTGCCAGGGATGGTGTCAAGCTAGGAGCATTTTTAAGTCATAGTTCCTAGATAAAGTTTTTTTAGAAATCTCTAGTTTGAAGTTTCTTTCACCAGTGTGAAAAGTTTAATTGCATGCATCAAAGAGGAATACAATGAGATGAATATGGAAGATTTCTTCCATGAGGATTTATTAATTTGAATGAGGAAGTTGAAGAACAAGAAGTTGAGTTACCTTTTGAAGACGTGAGCCCTATTTTTCCTATAGTATCATTATCAAGAACTAAACCAATAGATATATTTGGTCTTCAACCCTTCACTGAAGAATTGGCCAATTTTCTTGACAACACTACTCTGAATCCACCAGTTGTTAATCATCTAGTGCCCAATGTCCCTTTTTAGTAGCAACCTCATAATCTGATACCTCCAATCATGGCACAACCTACTTTTCCATTTCCTCTTCCAAGTCTTGTAACCAATGCTAATCTTAAAAACATACCTCCCACTGCTCTTCCAAAGTTCTATGGCCTTGCAACTAAAGATCGTGATACTTTCTTATTTGAATTTGATATCCTTTGTCAAAGTTTTGACTACAACACTAATGCCCATAAGCTTAAGTTGTTTCCAACAACATTGAAAGAATCATTATGATGGTTCATGGGCTTAGGAGCCAATGCAACAGGAAGTTGGGATGAAATTCAAGCTCTGTTTCTGGATAAATATAAAGAATATTGCAAAGCATCTAGTTCAAGAGGGGATGATATCTTCAGTATATCACAAAAGGAGGAAGAAAGATTGGAAGACTATGTTTCATGTTTCTTATACTCACCACAAAAGAACCCTCAACATACATTGTCTGAAGATTCACAAAAGCTAGTCTTTCTGAGAGGAGTGAATGACAACTATCTAGAAGCATTGGACTTGATGGCTGGTGGTATATCAAGCTTCCTAGGATGATCTCAAGAAAATTTGTCAGAACTATTCAAGGTCAACCATGAAGAAAGGCTGAGGACCTTATTCTATAGTCACTAAAAGAATCATTCAAGGCATTTCAAAGCTTGAGATATCTAACCTATTGCTAGATTTAAAACAAGATATCATCAATGATGTTCCTACACAACTAGATACAATGACTAAAAAGAAGAAACAAGTAGAAGCTGAATTACAACTAGCTGAGTATTGTCCTCATTGCTGGAAGCAAAAGAAGGATTGCCAATGTAAACTGGTCGCAAGCATGGAGAATGACCATCTTCGAACTAAGTACATCAAGATAGATGGATATGATGAGCTAGTATACCCAACATCAAGGTATGCGTCAAGACCCTTTGCAAAGTTCAAATTCATATAGTAATCAATGGAAAAACCATAATTTCCAAGGTCATCCACAAAATCAATCTAATTGGAACAATGCTGGGAAAAATAATCCACAACAATCCCAATGGCCTCAGAATTCCCAACCACCCTAGCCTAACCAATAGAATAACCAATGGCCACAAAATGAACAAAACTACTAGCAAAACTAGTAAAACCAATGGCAGCCACCTCAAGGGAATTGGAAGTCTATGAACCAATTGAAGGGATCTCAACAATGGCCTAACGAAAATACTAGTGCTCCACAATTACCCCCTCTAGTTCAACAACCTAATTTAATGCCACCACCTACAAATCTTGGACCTCAAAAGCAAACACAATTACCAACACAACCTTAGCCAAATCTAAATAGCCAACAACTACAGTGACCCATGTATAGTGCTGATGCTCAACAATATCTTGGTTACACCTTGAATGTTGTTGATATACATCTGAGATTGGGTACAACTTTACCAATGCCTTAACCACCTCTTATAACTAAAATACTAGATTCCCTGTAGCATCAAAACCTTCAGTTGCTAAACTTGTTGAATCACCTAATGTCACCATGTCGACCCTAGCCCAACTAGTAGTAGAACCTCATTTTCTAGAAAAACTAATACAAAAGAAACCTAAACAAACTAAGGAACAACCTTTTGACATTGTTGATCACTTAAAAAATATACATGTCCAAATACCACTATTTCAAGCTATTAAAGAAATTCCATTCTATGGAAAAGCTATTAGGGAAGCCTGCTTGAAGAAACCTAGAAGGAAGAAGAAGGACCCCACCACAATTCATGTTGTGGGACAATTGGTTGACATCATGCTAGGGAAAGTGATTATACCAAAATATTCTAATCCAAGAAGTGCAATAGTGGATGTTAGCATAAATGGTTAGTATGCTAAGAATACTTTAATAGACCTTGGAGCTGCTATAAATGTTATGACCAAAGATACGATGAAGAAGTTGAAAATAGAAGGACTAAGGGCTACACCAACAATTTTGTAGCCTGTAGATAGTTCTACTATCACCCTTGATGGGATGATAAAAAACATAGTTGTAACCTTAGATTCTCTGGAGTATGATGTAGACTTCATGATTTTGTCCCCTAATGTTAATCTATCTGGTTATCCTATCATCTTAGGTAGACCATGGTTATCCACAGTTGATGCAAATATAAGTTGTAGATTAGGGAATATGACTATATCAAATGGCCAAGCAATAAATAAATTTGATTTGTATCCTCCAGCCCAACTATTGCCAGATTTGAGTACATCTGTTTGGCCAGATTTAGGAGATGAAGAAGAAGAGTTAAATTCTATAGTACAAATCATGATGTTGCATAGACATTCTTTTCTAAAATTACAAGAGGAAGATTTAGCACTTCAGAGTATCCTCACTAATACTTGTGTGGTAGAAAAAGATGTATCTAAAAGTTCTATGTTAGAATTGATCACATATGAGGAATATGATAAGAATTTTACTTTGCTCAAAGAACCCAAAATTCTTTATCCACTTTTACCTTGTCAATTAGAGGCAAGTCCAATTTTAGAAGATGCTATGATAGACTCCACTACTACTATTGAATTGATTAAAGGTCATAAACTTCATGTTAACCCCAAATTAACATCCACATAGATGGAATAGTTAAAATGATTGCTTCAAAGGCATGAAAATGTCTTTGCATGGGATTATAGTAATATAAAAGGGTTGAGTCCTACATTATTCACTCATAGGATATACATCAATGAAAGATATCTACTACTCCATCAACCCTAGAGAAGGATAAATCCAAGCCTTAGAGAAATAGTTAAAACTAAATTGTAGAAATTGCTTGATGTTGGTTTTATTTATCCTATATATAATAGTAGATGGGTGTCACCCTTGTTTATAATGCCTAAAAAGGGGGGAAAATGGAGAATTGAACAAGGCTACTAAAAAGGATCATTTTTCTTTACCATTCATAGACCAAGTTTTGGACACCCTAGCTGGAAAGAAGTATTTCTCTTTTCTAGATGGGTATAGTGGTTATAACAAAATCAGTATTGCTCCTAAAGATCAAGATAAAACCACATTCACGTGTCCATGGGGTACTTTTTCATACTTTGTTATACCATTTGGTCTATGCAATGCTCCTGCAACATTTCAAATAGCAGTTATTAGTATTTTTGTTGATATATCACATGATTGTATGGAAATCTACATGGATGACTTCACAACATTTGGAGTCACTTTTGAAGAAGCAATTGTGAATCTTGAAAAGGTTTTGGTAAGATTTCAAGAACATAATTTGGCACTTAATAGTGAAAAAGGTTTCATGCTCATGCAAGAGGGCATCGTACTTGGTCATTTCATATCTATTGTAGGAATATAAGTGGATCCAGCTAAGATAGAGGTAATTCAAATATTTCCCATACCTACAAAATCAAAAGATGTAAGATCCTTTTTAGGTCATGCTAGATATTACATGCATTTCATAAAAGATTTCAGAAAAATAGCTAGTCCTTTGTATAAGTTACTCACAAAAGAAGCTAAATTTAGTTGGACATCTGCATGTGATGAAGCCTTCCTGTAGCTTAAGAAACTTCTGACCACAGCCCCAGTTTTACAAGGCCCTGATTGGAATTTACCTTTTCACACATATACAGATGCCTCTGATTATGCCATACGTGCAGTCTTAGTGTAGCAATCCCAAAATCTTGAAAATGCCATCTATTATATTAGTAAGAACCTTCATGGTCTAGAGTTGAACTACACTATAACTAAAAAATAATTGCTAGCAGTAGTTTATGCCCTCAACAAATTTTGGCATTACATAACTAGCTATTCCATATTTTTTCATACTAATCATGCAGTAATTAAATATCTCATGAACAAACCTACTATAATAGGTAGGTTAGCAAGATGGTTACTATTATTGTAAGAATTTGATATAACTATTGTTGATAAGCCTGGAAAAGCCAATGTTGTAGCTAATTGTTTATCAAGAATCCATCATGATGATGCTAACACTACCTTGGTTGATGATGCATTTCTAGATGAGCATTTGTTTCATATTGCTATTCAAACTCCATGTTGTGTAGACATTGCTAACTACATTGCAGCCAATAAAATATCAACACATTTTTCTTACAAGGAAAGGAAGCTACTTGTAGAGAAAAGTTTTCATTTCTCCTAGATAGATAATCTCTTGTTTTACATTGAGCCTGATCAAGTTATGAGAAGATGTGTGAGAGAAGATGAGACATATGACATCCTACATGCATTCCATAATGAACCATGTGGAGGACACTTTGTAGCAAAAAGAACAGTTTTCAAAATCCTAACAACTAGTTATTATTGGCCTACACTTCATAAAGATGTAGTCAACTATACAAGGAAGTGTGACCAATGTCAAAGGATGGGACGACCAACAAGAATAGATGAAATGCCTCTTAATCCTCAAATGGTATTAGCACCATTTGAGAAATGGGGAATGGACTTCATTGTTCCAATTGATCCTCCATCTAATGGGAATTCCTATATTTTGGTGTGCACTGACTAATTGACAAAATGGGTTGAAGTTAAGGCTATATGATGAAAAAGTTGTTGAATTCCTGTATGAAGATATTTTTAGTCACTATGGTGTACCCAAAGAGCTATTCACTAATCAAGGTGCACAATTCACCTCTAATCTAGTCTCAGAATTGATGAAACATTACAACATCAGGCACCAGAAATCTAGTCCTTATCATCCACAACCTAATGGACATGTAGAGGTTAAAAAATGAGAGTTGAAAAATATTCTAACAAAAATAGTCCATTTGCACCATCGAGATTGGACTGGCAGACTACAAGAAGCTATTTGGGCTTACAAAACAACTTGGAAGACTACTATGGGATTCACACCATTTGAGCTCTTGGATGGAAAGGTGGCCATGCTTCTAATTGAATTTGAACATAAAACTCTAAGGACAACCTTAGCATTAGATATTGAACTTCCTATAGCATAAAGAGAATGTCTTCTGCATCTTAACTCTTTGGATGAAATGCACAAAGTTGCTTTGGAACATACTGAACTAATACAAAAACAAAGGAAATAGTGGTATTATTCTCATATTATCAATAAAAAAATTTAGGTTGGTGATTGGGCATTATTATATGATTCTCGATTCAAGGATATGCTAGGAAATTTGTAGACAAGATGGCTAGGACCATATGAAATTAGTCATGTCTTTGATAATGGAACTATTCAACTAACCACCGTTGATCTGGTACCTTTCAAATTTTTAGTCAATATTTACAGACTCAACTTATATAAATAGCCACAAACAAAAGCAAATTTCCTATAGTAGTTCCAACAATTAGATTCAAATATAACTCAAGTAACTCTTCCTATAGTCGAAGGTGTCAACCTTCTAATTGATCCACTTCAACATTAGTTTTTTTTATGCATTCTCATAATAAAGACTTTATGTTCACATAAAGTTCATTTCTCTATTCACTTTTTTTTTCCATATCATCTCTTTACCTTCCACCCATCCACCTAATCTAATTTCTTTATCTTCCATCCACCCACTTTCCACGTCATCAAATTTCCCATGTTTTCAATAAAATTCTACAAAATGCTTAATGATGATGCCACTGATATTCTTTCCACCACCTTCTAGTATGTGCGACAATCAAATTGATAGGTATAACATTTTCAAATTATATTTCATTTATAGTCCATAGATTTTGGTAATTATATTTAATACTACATAATCTATATAATGGTAGTGTTATGCCAGTCCCTTACCCATATTGAGTCTGACAAGTGAGGAAACTTGTCTAAATTTAGCAGGGGGTAGGGAAGGTCATAATATCCAAAGACATGTCTATTTATCCATGATGATTTTCTAAATCTTCATATTACACTTCATTAATATAAAATCATTGCCATAAGTACGCAAAGTGAGGTGTTGTACTCCCTATTTTTGAATGATTTTTTGTGTCAAGCTGTGATGTGACCTATGTTTAAATTTTTCTTGTCATCCAAACCCTGTTTCTGGATGATTCTCACACAAATTTATGATTTACCTTCATTCAAAATTTAATTATTGTGCATAAAAATTTGTTATGACAATTAATTGCTTCCTAGAACAAAGAAGTGTGATGAGTTTAAAGAATAATGTAGTAGTTTGAAGCTTGAATCCAAAAAGGGAGAAAATAGAGTAAATAGAGGAAGTGTTAAGGAAATGTGTGGGTAGTTGCAAAGGAAAGAGTCAGTAGAGCACACTATGTTGCTCTCAAACATAGAAGCTATAAGAAGGTTTAATGCATGTGGATGGCTAGGGTATTTCTTGAGTTTGACTACATATGATGAAGAGGTAGTTGTAGAATTTACAAGGACATTCAATGAGGAAGAAGCTTCTATTTGGGGCTTAATAGTAGTTGCAATAGAGGAGCGCATCGTTAAGGTAACCAGGTTACCTATGGTTGGAGAACACTATCCCAACGTGCATGATGCTAGGTCAGTGAGAGCCTAATTTACCAGACTGCCCGATCCTCAATTAGACTTCACAAAATAAGGGTATAAGAGAATGCCATTGTTGCCACCATACAATGAATTAGCCATGCACATAATCAGGTATTTTACATGCGAAGGAATATTTTCATACATACATGCACATCATTTCAAGCTACTTAGTTGTGTAGGGCATAATCTTGTTGTGAATCTTCCAAATTTCCTATATAATATGCTTTGCATTAGTGCGAAGGAGACTTAGAAAGGAAAAGAGAATTTTGTTATTCATCATGCTTTAAATAAGTTGTTAATAGAGCAGTCACTTAGGGATGTATCCCCCTTAATGTGGGATGAATTTGTACAACTTAAAACCCTACAACCCCAAGTTGGCCCTAGTAAACAACATAGAGAGGAAAATTTAGCTCCCACTAGTGAGCCTGCTGAACAAAACATTCAAGAAGCTAAAACTGAAAGGACTCAAGGAAATGGATAAGAAACTACCCCTATTCAAGAAAATGGGCCTCCACTTGTACAAGAAATTCCTAAACCTACTACCAACAAAGCTAAGAGGAAAAAAAAACTACCAAAAGAAATTTCTATTCAGCAAGAACCAAGCCCTACAATTTTAAAACAAAAGAGAAAAAAGGAGGGTTCTACAGCAACTACTCTTGCAGCAAAAATATCCAAGGGGAAAAGTAGGCTAAATGTTGTAACACAGGAAGAAACCCCTATAAGGAGAAGCCCTAGGATGAGAGGGAAAGTTTCTAAGGATCTTATTCTGTTTAAAACATCCACCATGGAATCCCCTATGCAAATTTTTTCTGATCATTCTCCTCCTCATCCTAAGATTACAAGCACTCTTGATAATCCTATAGAAGAGTGTAGGGAAGAAATTGGAGAAAATCTAGATGATACCCCAGCAGACTTACCAAACACCTCCAGCTATAGGAATGAGATAGTTCCTAAATATGTTGATACAAACACTACCTTAGTTACACATAGATAAACATGGATCACTAGTTTAACAGAACATCTATAGCAAGAAAAAAGAAAGAGGAAAAGGGATTATGAAGAAGACCATAGCACTATCACATTATAGAAACTCCTGTTTCAATTGTATGGATAGTATTTGTTTTCTGAAGCATTGTGGAAAGAAGAAAATAAAAAGATGAATATGATCATAGTCTCTCAAAATGAGGAAATTGTAGAATTAAAGGAATGACTAGAAAGCCAAAAACAATGCATGGACCATGCTCTTAAGCTAGCTAACTAGGCCCTTGCTTGTAGGCCACCACCTTGAGTTTATGCTCTCTGCTTGAAAGAGAAATTTCTTTTGTTTCAATTAAGGTTAAGTCTCAAGAATGTGAATGCAAAGTTTAAATTAGCAAAAGAATTTTATGGACTATATCAGACTCTTCCACCATGGTAGTAGAACTTATTGTGTGAATTATATGTTCATAATTTTGTTATTCCTTCGAAGATTGAATGGAATCCCTTGCTTTACATAGGAGATGTACATCTAAAAGCCCTTATGTCATGGATTTCTAATGAATAAAATAATGGCAAGTAGTTGAATAACTACAGGGATGAGGAAAGAACTGAACCTTTATCTTTAAGAGCAGAAAGTGTTAAGTGATATGAAATGCTTAGGGATTGGTTCACATTAAGCTATGGAAAGAAGAATCCAGAAGTGAGGGAGAAGATCTTTGCTACCAAAACTAAGGTTTATGCTAAATATGAAAATTTTCCCTACTTTGTAGTTTAGAGAGCCCTGGCTAGTGCTAGGAGTAGGTGGGCCAGAGTAACTGAATCTCTTAAGAAGTTAGAACCACATAACCCTATTAACTTGGAAGTAGCACTTCATAGAGTTCCAAAATATTTAGAATTAGGGAAGCAACCCAGACCAGAGTTGTGGTGTCCCTTAACAATTCAGCCTCCAATGTTCTTGTGGCCCTTGTATGACATTAATGTTGATAGACTTGACACATTGTAGGAAGATAACAGGAGAGAAGTATGGGAGCGGACTAGAGGATTTTACTACACTTTTAAGAGCAACAGAAAGGGGAGGACAAAAATTGGAGAGTTTAGGTCACTAAAAAGGAAGTGTAATGCTTGAGGACAAGCATTAGTTTGGCAGTGGGTAGATGATGAGACCAAAATTTTCCTTTATTTAATGAAGTTTTAAGATACTTTGTTGATACTCTATTTATCTTTGTTAAAACATTT
Source organism: Cupressus sempervirens (assembly GCA_028749045.1). Taxonomy (NCBI): domain Eukaryota; kingdom Viridiplantae; phylum Streptophyta; class Pinopsida; order Cupressales; family Cupressaceae; genus Cupressus; species Cupressus sempervirens. The sequence continues at coordinate 1,109,709,775 of CM053785.1, forward strand.
GTGGACCTATGTTTACCGAACCTATGATAAACCTAAGGGGTAGAAACTATGCCATCTTTTGCTAATATTATATATAGTGTACAGTATTTCATATAGTTATCAAAATGTGCATTCTTATATTTGAATCTATTTTGATAAATGTTTATTTGCAAACATGTTTTGTGTTATAACTAACCTATTAATGAAGATTGAAAGATGATTGGAGGAATTCAAAACCTAAGCATCAACACCAAGGAGCAACCATAGTGGAGGAAGTTGTAATGGTCCTAGAAGAAACAATAGTGAGTAAGGAGGAATTATGAAGACCTATTACCTTCTCTTCATTTACTCTATGGTGGGTGGATGTTTAGACTTTATTTTCCCACCTTAAGCCATTATTCCTTCTTCTCGCCTTTAGTAGTTATCTCCCTATTTTTGCTCTTGTAGATTTTAATCTAGGACATTTACTTTTCTGTTATGAAGTAAATGGTGATTCCCTATATATATAGGAATCAACCCAAGTGTGTTAAGTTTTAGAACTAGTTAGAAGAAATAGTTCAGAGAATTGACTGTTAACTTTTACAATTGTGTTTTTACAGTTCTATGTTATGTAATGGATTTCTAAATTGAATGAAATAGTTTTTGTCTTTCATATTGTGTTAGTAGCTTAGAGAAGTTTACCAAGGGGCCCACTTGGAAAGTGGATTAGATTAGAATAGACTAGATTTATTTCCAAGCATTCATCATATCTTAGTTGGAAGTTGTGAGTTCCTTCCCGTAGCATCGCACTTTGTGAATGTTCCTATAGCATATGTGAGAATGGTTTTAGTGGATGAGCCAAGTTGAAATATTTGTTATCTTTTCATTTTATTTCTAGTATTCATAGAGTTAAGTGTGTTAGTTTACTGCAGTAATAGTGTAAGTTCTTTTCCTTGCATTTTTACTTTCCTATAGCATAAGCTCAGTGACTCATTAAGAGACCTAGCGCACATACTATGCTGACCATTTCAAGTATACGTCCCTAGGTTGATAAGATTAAATGTACCTCATAGTGGGATAAATAGTCCTGAGTTTGAATATATTATTCCTAAGCAAGGCCTAGCGCATGACTATGATACACCTATTGTGAGGCGGATCACCTTGTCCTCAAAACCCAGTATTAGTTAACACACTTAAAATTTTAAACACAACACTTAATGCTTGACATATGTCATGATATTTTTTTTGTGTGCTAACTATTATTGATTTTCATTGAGTGTCCTTATCTGATAAGTCTCTCTGAGATGCATAGCTAGAGGACTTGGGGCATGGGGCATGTTTTTATTTGCTTTTTACTTGTGTGGTCTTGAAACTCTATAGTGTCTTTGGTTGTCCCCTTGAAACACTTAGGAGATTTGAGGCATCATCCTTGATTGTTTTTGCACAACCATTCTTATGATAATCCTGGCATCTATGCCTTGATGCGAGCATGGTTTTTCTACATTAAATTGGGTAAGCTAACATTGAAGTCATCTTGAACTTTATACTTTTCATGCTTATGTTAGAATATTTCCACATTCCATTCTAATCTAAATCACATTCATATCTGATCTAAATCACATTCATATCTGATATAAATCACATTCATATCTTTATAGTTGTACTTGTGACTAGTGATAATTGTGTGATTTTCTGATGTCCATTATTAATGGCTCAATGATGAAAATAAGTTCTTTAACATTCTCTTATGAATGAGAACACAAAATCCTATGTTATAGTTTCTCTTTTGCAAGTACACCTTTTCATTTTCATGTAGCTTGCATTATTAGACTTCATGATAGTTTGCATCTTTAGATTGCATTATGAGTTTGAGAGGGTTTTCCCTTCATCTTTATTGTGGATTTTTAATCAACTGTGGTCATTTTTTATCTTCATTTCATTATCTTCTTTTATGATCTCAATCAAAATTTCTATCTTAAATAGTTGACTAATTTTGGGGCATTATATTTCTAACGAAAATTTTCTTTTCTTCTTTTTATTTCTTTCCATAAATTCCAAATTTCTACCTTCCATTCGCTTCCACTCCACTTATTTTCATCTAGTCCACCTTTGGGGCATTATATTTCATGTTTGATGATCTACCTTGGTTCCCTGATTCTTATATCTTTCATCTTACATCAAGAACTTTATCTTTTGTTTGATTTGATCAAATTTATTAATTTTTTATTTCTCCTCTATCTCATTTTGATTTTGATCATGAGGGGGCAATATCTATCAACTTCAATCCTTGATTCAATTTTATCCTCAACTTTTTTAAGTCAAAATTAATTTGTATTTTTTTTCCTACTATGTTCCCAAATTTACCACACATTTGGGTTGTTTTGTGATCCCAAATCAATCTCACAGTTCAATTTCTTTCTTTGACTACACGTGTTCCCAAATTGATCACACATTAGTGAAAGAGGGGCAAATGTATGCACCCTAAAATGGTCACCTATACTATGGACTTCCATTATTCAATTTATCAAATTTCCTGAATCAATGGTTTGCAATATTTTATTAAATCAATTCAAATCAATTTCTTTGATCAAATTGTAATTAATTTAATTATTTCAATATTTTCTAAAGGTTTGATCATTTTATACTAAGTCTTATTTAATTAAAAGACAACCTCTATTTTAATTAAATAATCAATCCATATTTAATTAATTAAGAGAAAAACCCCTCTTTTAATTTAATTAAATATTTCCTATTTAATTAAAAGAACTTACTCCCTTTTAATTTAATAAAATCCCCTTTGAATTAAAATAAAATCTATGTTTTAATTAAATAATTAAAATCCCACTTGAAAAAAGGAATTAAATTAAGTAAAAATTAAATAAATATTTCTTATTTTCTCTACAATTAAATACACATATTTCTAAGTGGGATACCATTTAATTTCCCTCCTCTTTTCCCATTGGTGGAATTTTGTCTCACATGGATCATTCTTTCTCCACCCTTGATTAAATATTATTGGCTCTTAATCTTAATCATCTATTCTTCTTTATAAGGGAGAGTCCTCTCCTCATTTTTGACATCCACGATTATGCTATTGTTATGCTGTAGGTTTGAAGAGTGATTTTTGGAGGAGTTTGAGCATTAAAGATTTTTGTGGAGAACTTCTAACTTCTTGTCTTTTTCTCTCATGCATCCATGGCTTCCATCATCATGATCCATCCTTGCATTTTCATATTAGCTTAGCTCCATGTTTGCTTTCATAGATTAGATCTTGCATTTTTATTTCCTTTCATAGATTAGATTTTCTTTCTTGCATTGTTATCATTTAGATTAGCTTGCATCTTCATTTGTATTCATATTTTGATCCATGAATCTCTTGTTTCATGGTATACTTGCATGGGCACGAGCTAGGTCAAATTGAGAGCCTCCATCACAAACCCTTGCACTCCATGAATAGTGATCCATGAGCCATCATTAGAGACCTCATCCTTGAGAAATTGTGGATATAATGGCTCATAGAAGTGTGCTCACATTTTAAGCACACAAGAAACTATTTCTATAAAGCTTGGGATGGTAAAAAGGTTACGCTCTATGGAAGACAGTTTACCCTTAATGCTAATTTCATTGTTAAGGTTCTCAAGCTACCAAATGAAGGTATTAGAACTTTCAAGTAGAAAAGAACTTTTGAAGAGGCGGTCAAGCACTATACAAAAAATTACCAAGAGGATGTGAGACTAGTGAAGGTTGGTAACTTCAACGATCTTTTCTCAAATTAATGATATCTGGTATGAGGTTCTCACCTATGTGTGGTTGTATTTCATTCTAGATGGTAGGGATTCTAGGGTTCCTCAATACCCCTTTATTTTTTTGAATAGTTTCTGTTATAAGAAAAGAATATCCTTCCCTTACTACTTGGTGAATTCTCTCCTAACTAGGATTAAAGCCCACAAGTATAAGGATTCTAGACCTATAGTCTATGAGGGTCTTATCCTGCTTATCACTGAGTTTTGTCAAGATAGTACCCCTGCTCACTCTGTTTCTACCAAAAAATAGAAAAGGGAAGTGTAAGGTACACCCAACAACAAGGAAAATATTGGTGACTCTTTGATGAAAAATAAAAGTAGCAAATGACATGGCCTAGACTGCAAGTGATAGTTGTTCTTCTAAGAACAAGGATTTCTCTCTCATCCTAAATGATATCTTGGCCCACGATTCTCTACTTTCTTCCCCTAGTACTATTAGAAAGCAAGGTAAGCACTCTTCTAATAAGAATAAAGTTATGGATAATCTCCCTTCCTCAAAGCATAAAAGAATAAAAAGAAATAATTCTAGTCTTGAGAACAAGGATGTTATCATCAAAGAGGATAGTGGAAAAATGGTGAATAAGGAGGTTTTACATGAAATTTTTTTTGGAAGGAGACCAGTACTAATGAAAAAGATGGGTTAATCAATTTGATTATCTAGAAATTGGACTTGGAGTGTGTTGAGATCTCCCCTATTAATAATACCCTTTCCCTTGATCTAGTGGCCTATACAAATTCTCTGGCCAAATGTGGTCATTGTGATATTGATCTTGGTATAGATAATGAGCCAAAGACCAAAACCCAAGACTTTAAGGAAAAGCTTCAATAGATTGATTATTATGAGGATGCCTAGGATTTAAAAGATGATGCTAAAGCTCTAGAATATCTAAATAAAGCTAAAGATGGAGATAATATTGTGGTGGAGATGGAAAAGTAGATGTACAATGAAATTAAAAAAATTCACTTATCTATTTCTTCCTTGTAAGAAAAGTCCCTTTTTTTATAGGTGAAGTTGGATGAGGAATGTAAGAAGCAAAGGGAGATGGAATCTCTGGTTGGGAACATCCCCAAAAAATTCCAAGAGTATGAATCTTCCCTTAAAAAAATTGATTAAGGATAGTTAGATGGGTATGGAGGATGTTAGTTCATCCATCATGGCTACTGCTACCTCTATTGGGAAAGTTTCTTTGGATGAAGCCAATTTGAATAGTCATGCTCTGCTATTGGCTAGTGGTCTGAGTAGAAGAACTAGATAGATCACTAAGAAAGCTGACCTCTAGTTTCCTGTGAAGAATATTCACAATTCTCTTAAAGAAATTGTTGTCTTAGGAACTTCTATTACAGGTACTATAAAAGACCTAATCTAAGTTTTTTATCTAGTTTTTTCCTGGACTTTTGGTCCCTATTGTTTTATTAACTTATGTTAGTTTTCGGTCCCTACAAAACTAGCCTTTAAATTCTACTTTGATATTCTAGGTTCCTGGTCCATGTAAAACTAGCCCCTGACTTTGGTTCCTTTTTATTTGGGGTTTCGGGTCCCCTTCAAACTTGCTTTTACCTAATCAAAATAATATATATGTTTCAATTATTAGGGGAATGTCTTTTATTTTGCACAATTTGGGCATGGATATCCTTTGATACCTCCTTTCCACTTCTAAACATAGAAAATACCATTTTAAACTAGGGTTTTAAAGATTCAAAAAAATTCACAAAGTAGAAAAATTAGTTCCAACAAACTTCACAAACTTACTTACTTTTTCCAATAGTACACATAGGATCTCTACAAACTACACACAAATAACTCCAGAATTATCTTTAAACCACTCCAAGATTTCCTTTCAATCACTTTGAAAACTCTAAATCATTGGGTGAAATGAAAAAAAAAACACAAAATTGACTATATGCCCTTAAAGGATTAAAATATCCTTGCATTTAATATTTTGTACATGTAGTAGGTAGATTCAAAATGCATTTACGATTATCTCGACATCCATAAGATAATTCAACATTCAGACTCATTTCAGTATCTTGTTCATGAGACCAATTTAGTTGTAACTGTAGAACCAGAATCAGTATGCAAAGAACATTAACAAATGAAGTAAACATTCACAAACCAAAAACTAAATTCACATATATGCTTAGACTAAGAAAGAAAATAAGAAGTGCAAACCTCACAAGAGAAAACACTCCATGCTTTCTTGATTCTGTAGATGTGTCCTTTTGCTGTGGATGTATGCTCAAGATGCTCAAAAGCTGCTTCAATGGAGATGGGTAATGGCAAATTGGTAGCTTTGTGAGCTCTCAATTTGGCATTATAAGGGTATGGTTGATGGATTTCGTTCTCAAAATAGCGTGGTAACTTTAGCTCAAAGATTGTTGATGAAATGGCTTGGGATGGGATTCAATTTATAGGCTAAGGGGTAGAGGGATGGAGGGCTTAGATGCAAGGATGGATGAAGGTTTAAGGAGGGCTAAGATGCACTCAAAGGGGAGCACATGGATTGTGCTTGTTTAGCACCAATGGGAAGGTGACACTTGTCACAAGGAGGATGAGTGTGAGAGGGTAGGGTTAAGGGTTGGTTAAAGTCATGATGAGTGGGGTTGAGTATGTAAGAGGGATGTAAGAGGAATGAGTGTGGAAGAGGGAAGAGTGTGGAAGATGGGTGTAACAGTCATGAGTTGGCTTGTAAGAGTCTTTATGTTTTGTAAGAGCACTCATGACTTAGTGGTTGGGTTTTTTGAGGGAAGACTTTGGTTTGGTTTAGGAAAGTCTTAAACTTGTTTAAGGAATGTGACAACATTAGGGGGTGGATTAGGCTTGGTTTTAGGATTATATTAGGGATGTTAGAGATGTGCAAGTGGATGGCATTAATGAGGGTGGGTGAGTTAGTGGCTAAGCTTGGTTAGCATGGGTGGATGGGGTGGATTAGGCTAAATGGAGGATTAGAGATAGGTTAGGGGTTTTTGAATTTGAGGATTTCATTTATCAAATAGATTTATTTAATAAATGGGGATTTTTGGAATTAGATAGAAGAATAGGATTTAATTGATAAATAATAGATTATTTGATTTATCAATTAGGACTATAGATGATTAATTAAATTAATCAACTAGGGGATGACAAAGGATTAATTAAATAGAAATTTAATTAATAATGCCTTTTTAGATAACTAAATAGGATTACTAAAATAGTGTAATCAAATTTAGGTGTCTACAGTAACAACATACCAATTCTCAATCACATCTCACTCCACACAGGAGCTCATTCAATATAGTGACTTGGTCACAACTTACATTTATATTGATTCTAGACATCAACTATGCTCCAACTTGATATATGATACCTTTAGTTTCCTCACACTTTAGATCTATCCTGATTCATTTCATCGCATGCTGATATGGAATTTTCTCCATCACATATTATAAATTTATGTATGATAAAACATTTAGAATAGATCTCTTTACGTACCTTCTTTGCAAATTTTGGGGTAGTGTGATCACCTGATCCATTGGATTGGGTGATCTCATCTTCACTAGTTCCACTATTGTTTTCTTCATCTTTATTTCTCCATGTTTGATTCATTTCCTTTCTTGTCTATTCTACATCTACTTTTCCTTTTCCTTTATTATATTCATTTCTTGGTACTATTACTCAAGTCCTACAATTTTTGCTTACATATACAATCTTATGACAACTATAAAAAACTATATTATCATTCTTCCAACTCTTGGATTTACCTCTAAAATGTTTTCAAATACAATTTTATGCAACATGACCATATTCACCATAGTAATGGAAATTGTACCATGTTTTGTAATCCCAATTGTATGAGTACCCTTCTTAGGTGCATTTCCTTGCTTCTTGTTGTCCAATTAGGTTTTTCCTTTGATCTACACTCTTGAGCTCTATGTCTATACTTCAGACAATTGTAGCAATAAACTCCAAATCTAGGTGCAACTGGTGTAATACTAACTTTGGATCTATACTCATGCCTAATTTCATTAATTCTTATATTAAAATAATATTGATTGAATTTAGGTTTAAGATTTTTCTTACCATTTTTGCTTCTGAAAATATTTTTTGTATTTCCTAGTTGCCCACAATGATAACATATAGGCTTGTTGTTTTTTGTCTTTGCATTATTTTTTCCTCTACTCTTTAATGATTCCCCTTCCCTGGTAGATGATAGGTGCTCAACCTAGCCTAGTCCAGATGTATTATGGGGTCTCCATTGTGATCTTGTCAACTCTTCATAGTATCTCACAACTTCTTTGGGTTTGTTCAACCTTTAAATAAGTTCATTTGTTAATCTCAACTCATTCATCAAATGATCATTCTCATATTTTAGATTTACAATTTCCACATCTTTTCGATTGAGTTATTGATTTGAACTAATAAATTGATTAAACATATAAATTTTCTTATGAATGTGTTTGTGCACATCATATATTCTTTCATCAAGTCTAGCGATCATTTGTCTCTTGTACTAATCATCCATCGTCGTGTGTTCCTTAGCTTTCTTTTTTTATTCAGTCAGTTCACATAGTCTTACTAATCAGATCCCATGCTCATGTTGGATACAATTGATTAATTGTGTCTTGTCTTTGATGTTATAAAAATGTCATATCAGTACAAATATCATATCAGTTTTAGTTAGTGTTTTTTGAGCTCACTCGGGTAGTGAAGATAGTTTTCTGTGTGTACTAAGTGTTCCTATGTTTTCCAAGTTTAGAAGGTAGTGTCTACCAAGCAGCATCAGTTTCTATCAAGTTTACTTGGGAGACAAAGGAAAGGGTATTGAAGATGAGTGTTAACCAAGCTCACTCAGTTAATGAAGGAAATTTAGATGGAACTAGTGTTGATTGAGCTATGTTGTGTGAATGAAGTTTCACAGTATTTGCCAAGTTGCTAGTGCAGGCTGAGTTCAAGACTACTTGAAGGTGATCAATATGGACCAAGTTTATATGTCTACCAAGTGCATGATGATGCTAAGTATTGACAATTAGGTCATTTCATTGTTACTTTCTAACCATTGTAGCAGTGATCTAAAATCTCTTAACAGAGTTGGCTTAATAACTATTTGTAAATCCTCTAGTAAGGTGATAGTTCTATTGAATTATTTCAAGACCTCTAACAAGGACACTCCTAATAGGGTGATTAAATCATCTAATAGTGTTTTTTGTAACCTTTAATAGGGTTGGCTCCTAACAGGGCTCACTTTAGAAGAGTGAAAAATAGTACTAGTTGCAATTGGTAGTTTTTCCCAAATTGGGTTTCCATTTTAAATCTTGGTGCTAAATGTGTTCATGCTATTTAATTTTATGTATTTGTAACTAAGTTAAAGTAATGGTAATCACAAATAATATCTAAAGACTTGCATGTTAATATTTACCGAGAAAACATAGTGTTTACCGAGTTACTACATTTTCTTTATTTACCAAGCATCAACGGTTTTTAGTTTTTAGAATTTTTTTTTTGCTAACATCTAAGGGATCTACAATTTATTTCAATGGTAACTAATTCAGCCCTCTCCTCTTTTTTACTCCTATATTTATAACAATTGGTATCAGAGCTTTTAGTGCTTACAAAGAAGGTTTCAAGGACCTATGCTAAAGATCAGGATGTCTGACAGAAGAGAGATTCTCAAGCTAAATAGAGACAACTTTGTAGCATGGAAAGGACTAATGAGATAACATCTAGGTAGTATCAGTGATTCAGGTTGCAAATATCTTGATGTTGAATACAAGACTCCCACTAGAACATTATCGGTTAAAGATATTGCTGAAAAGAAGAACCATAACATCATGATGATTAATATTGCATCTAATCTTAGTTATGTCAAATTTGATGAGGTAAATGACTACAAAACTGCTTTTGAAATGTGGAGCAAACTGAAGGATATCTATGGAGGAGATGACAATGTAAAAATAGCCAAAGTAGAAAGTCTTAAAGGATATTTTGATCAAATGAAAATGAGAGAAGATGAAAACATTGCTAAATATGTTGAAAGAATCAAGGCTAGTGTAAGTGCAATCAAGGCATCTAGAGGAGACATCAAGGAGGAAATTGTTGTAAGTGACGTGCTCAAAAATCTTCTTCCTATTTATGCAATTAGAGTATATGCTATTCAAGAGATTAGATGTGATCCAAATTGTAAAATGTCATTGGATGCTCTAGTTGGAAGATTTATAGCTTTTGAGTTGGATAATTTTGACAACTATGTTCTTGCTTCAAAGAATATTGAGTCTACATTTGAAGCTAAATGTTCACTCAAGAAAAAGGGAAAAATGTCAAAATCCAATCAATTAGGAAGTGATGAAGATGGAACATCAAAAGAAAGCTTAGACAATGATCTTGAAGTTGTTGAAGCCCTACTTGCAATTAAAAATTCCAAAGGTAGAGGAAAGTACAAAGGTAAAGTTCCTCTAATCTACTTTTCTTGTGAAGAAGTTGGTCACATTGTTGTTAGGTGTCCAAATAGAGAAAACAAAGATGAAAAGAAAATTCATAAGTACAAAGGCAAGAAGGATTTCAAGAACTACAAGAACCATAAGGACAAAGGTAAGAATTTTTTTTTTATAGCTAAAGATTCTAATAAAAGTGAAGATGAAATGGTATACATTGCTTTAAACGATGAATTTGATGATGAAGGAGATAAAATCACACTTATCTCTCATATTAGTAGAAATAATACATGGATTATTGATAGTGGCTGCTCACATGATATGACTATAGATAATTTTTTTTTTTGAGAATATGGAACCTTATGATGGAGGTAGTGTAAGATTTGGAAACAATGAACCTTGTTGCATAAAAGATAAAGGGCATATCACATTGACCAATGAACTTGTATGTGACAATGCTTATTGGGTTGAAGGATTAAAGAATAATCTATTGAGTGTGGCACAATTGAAAAACATTGGATTCAAGATAGAATTCATCAATGGAAAGGCCAAACTACTAGATGGGAAAGGAAATCTGGTTGGATCTGGCAAGCAAACAAAAGGTAACTTATTTTCATCTTGACCTTGGTGAAAATTCATGTTTTATTGCTCAAGTAGATGAAAGTTGGTTATGGCACAAAAGGCTATGTCATGTAAACTTAAATAATTTGGTTAATATTAGAAAACATAAGAAAGTAAGAGGTCTTCCTAGTTTGAAGAAACCTAACATGGGTCTGTGCAAGAATTGCCAAATTGGAAAGATGGGAAAGATTAGTTTTAAAAGAAAAAACTATCAGTTTGAAGAAGTCTTAGAGATTGTTCATACTGACTTATGTGGTCCTATTGGAATAGAGAGTTACAGTGGAGAAAAGTTTTTCATTCTTTTTGTTGATGATTATTCTAGGATGATGACTGTAATGTACTTGAAAGAAAAATCTGAAGCTTTTCAAAAGTTCAAATGGTATTTGGCAAGAGTAGAAAATGAAACTAGAAAAAAATTAAAATGTTTGAGATCAAAAAGAGGTGGTGAATTCATCTCCAATGAATTCAATAACTTTTTCATTGAAAATGGAATCAAAAGATAGGTATCAGCCCCTGGTACACCTCAACAGAATGGAATAGTTGAAAGAAGGAATAGATCCATCATGGATTGTGCAAGAAGATTGATGATTGAAAAGAATGTTGCTCTCAAACACTAGAAGGAAGCTATCACCACTGTAGTTCATACCTTGAACAGAGTACCATTGAAGAAAGACTCAAACCAAACTCCTTATGAACTATGGTATGGCTATAAACCTAATGTAAGTTTCTTGAAAGTATTTGGTAGTAAATGTTATATCTTGAAAGAATCTAGAAAAGGAAAATTTGATGTAAAATGTGATGAAGGTATATTCCAAAAAAAGTAAAGCATACAAATGTTTGAATCTATCTACTCATAAAATCATAGAAAGTGCCCATGTTAGAATTAGTGAGTTTGTAGAAAGGAGTGAAGAAGAAAGCTGCAAAGAGCCAGAGGATTATAAAAGATTCATTTACTATGAACCTAATAATTTACCAATCACATCTAAAGGAAATAATGTTTCACTTCCCGAGTCCCCAAAATCACCATCAGCTAGCGAGTTACATCTAGTGCAACCTGAGTCATAGTCTGAAGGACCCTCGTTTGAGGGTAAAAGCACAGATCTTTGTCACCATTTACAATACCAAAATCTATTTTGGTCAAATCTTAGTTCTCTATCAAAACTCAATATTTTTCAAAAACTAAAAATACCCTTTTATAGATCTTAGATTCAATATCATCATTATATAATTTTTTGAGTGTTTCTATTAGTTATAATATGTTATAATTTCAAAATATTATAAGTTGATATTTCAACATTTCAGAAGATGCTCCCTCAAAAAAGGAAAAAAAATAGTAATTCATATCAAAAAAAATTTTAAATATATTTTTCTCTAGAGGAGAGAGTCCTCTTCATGAATATGTAATTTTTTTCAAGGTGGTGTAGATTTGATAGGGAAGATTTGACAAGATAAAAAAATTGTTGGATTCTGATAAGGTCGAGTTTGAGTACTTATAAAAAAGAAAATATACATCAAAAGTAATTATTTCTTTTTTTGTTCCCTAGCTATACATGTCATCTATAAGATATTTTCAAATCAGAACAAAAAAAGATGATTTGCATATACTTGTTTGATGGGAACTACACCCTATATTTTTTACAGTTAAAAAAGGGACTTCAAAATAAAATAAAATGAATAAATTCTTACTCAAAAAAAATACAAAAATTATAGGCATAAAATTCATCCAATTCTACACAGTTAATCAATTTACATCATAGTCAAATTTTAAACACAAATACTATTTTTGTTGTCATTAATGTTGAACTATCACATTTTGATATCCCATTTCTTTATAAAAGGTGACATAGGTTTGTGGTTTTACCCCTGAGTCACAGTCAGAGGCTACCAAGCTACTTCAAACTACGTCTGATGGACTTGAGTCATAGACAGTGGGACCTGGGCCTGAAATTGAAGTTCATGATGAAATCAATGAAACTCATTCCAAATCCAAAATGCATATGTTAGCAAGATGTGTCAGAAGGCATCATGCACCTGATCATATCACTGGAGAAAAATCTGATGGAATAATGACAAGAAGTAAATTGAAAGGTACATTCTTGCTAAATTTGAACCTAGAAATGTTAAAGATGCATCGAAAAATGAAATTTAGATCAAGGAAATGAATGAAGAAATAGAACAGATTGAGAAGAACAAAAATTGGACTCTTATTCCTAGACCCAAGGATAAAAATGTAATTGGCACAAAATGGATGTTTATAAATAAGTTGAATGAAGATGGAGCAGTTTCAAGAAACAAAGCAAGATTAGTATGTAAAGGCTATTCTCAAGAAGAAGGTATTGATTTTGGTGAAACCTTTGCTCTCATTGCAAGATTATAAGGTGTTAAACCTTTACTAGCATATGTAGCACATAGAGGATTTAAAGTATTTGAAATGGATGTTAAATCCATATTCTTGAATGGAATTCTTGATAAGAAAGTATACATTGAACAACTAGAAGGTTTTTTGGATCCTAATAAGAGAGACATGGTTTGCAAATTATACAAAGCATTATATGGTCTCAAGCAAGCTCCCAGAGTTTGGTATGAAAGGCTACATAACCATTTGGTACAGATTGGCTTTCAAAGAACAAATGATAACAATAGTCTGTATATCAAAGAGGGACCAGACAAGAAAATCGTATTGGCTGAAATATTTATTGATGATACTTTATTTATAGGGAATAATGACTTATGCAAGGGATTTTTAGAAGAAATGAGCAAAGAGTTTGAGATGTCTATGTTTGGTGAGATATAATTCTTTGTTGGGTTGTAGAAACAACAAAGAAAAAATGGTATCTATATTACTCAATCCAAGCATATCAAGGAAATATTGAAGAAATTTGGAATGGAAGATTCAAAGCCCGTTGGAACTCCTATGACTACTAGACATAAACTTTCCAAAAAATAATGATTCCAAGGTAGTAGATCAGACCACATACAGATCAGTGATTGTAAAACTATAGTATATAGTACATACAAGTCTTGATATTGCATTAGTAGTTGGTATGTGGCAAGATTCTCAAAAAATCCAAGAGAAAATCACATGATGGCAATCAAGAGAATCATGAGATATATAAAAGGTACTCAAGACAATGGCTTATGGTACAAACTTGGAGGCAATCTGGACTTAAAGGTATTTACTGATGCTGATTAGGTAGGAAGTATTGATGACAAAAAAAGCACTAGTGGTAGAGCATTCTTTCTTGGTAAAATACTAGTGTCTTGGACAAGCAAGAAGCAAAATTGTACATCTCAATCCATAGAAAAGGCCGAATATGTGGCAGAAGCAGTTAATTGTTCAAACATTGTTTGGTTCAAGCAACTATTGGTACATATGAAGATAGAGATCAAGGATCTAGTTGTCATATACTGTGATAACACTAGTGCAATCAATATATCAAAGAACATAATGATGCATTCTAAAAAAAAATTACATTGCTATAAAATATCACTTCTTAAGAGAATTGGTCCAAGACAAAGAAGTTAGATTGGAATATCTAAATACAAAGGAATAAATTGTAGACATATTCACTAAGCCATTACCTAAGGATGCATTCTTTTATCTAAGAGGTAAGCTAGGGGTCATTCCCCTATCAGAAGCTCACTAAATCAAGTTTAGTGATGCATCAATCGGAGCATGTTGAAGATCAATTAGTAGATGTAGAATTGGCAAGAACTTATTGCAAATAAATCAATACTTGGGGTACATTGATATTATAAAGGAATTTGTTGTCTTTGGCATGTGTTGTCAAAGAGGGAGAAGTTTACTCTCATATCTCATAGGAAATTTCTCTACGGGGGAGAAGTTTTTAGTAAGAGGGAGAAGTTATCAAATAGGAAGAGCTCACACTAATAGAGGGAGTTCTAATGGATGAGAATCAGATTGAAACTAAGGATATGTTCCTTACTTTATGCTTGCTTTGAAATTTCATTGCACTATGACATGTTGTATTGCCATCAATGCCAAAAAGGGAGATTGTTGGATACAATTGATTAATTGTGCATTGTCTTTGATGTTACACAAATGTTATATTAGTACAAATGTCATGTCAATTTCAGTCAGTGCTTGCCAAGCTCACTTGGGCAGTGAAGAAAATTTTCTGTGTCTACCAAGTGTTCTTGTGTTTGCCAAGTTTAGAAGGTAGTATCTACCAAGTAGTGTCAGTGTCTACTAAGTTCATTCGAGAGACAAAGGAAAGTGTGTTGAAGATAAGTGTTAACCAAGATCACTCGATTAATGAAGTAAAGTTGTATGGAACCAGTGTTGACTGAGCTATGTTGCGTGAATCAAGTTTCACAATATTCATTGAGTCACCAGTCTAGGCCAAGTTTGAGACTACTTGAGGTGATAAGTATGGATCGAGTTTCTACATCTATTGAGTGCATGAAAATGCCAAGTATTGATAGTGGATGTCATGTATCAGAACCTCACCAAGCTAGTCTTCTAAACTTGAGTTTCTACATTTTGGCTGACTTTGTAGTTTTGTATAAACTTGTGTTCTAGCCAACTAAGGTGATGAATATTGTTTATTGTAAGTTATATTTGAGCTGAATTGACATTTGGAAGGTATAAATAAAATGTCAAGTTGAGATTTCTAGGGTGTGTAAGTGTGTTGAATTAATTGATAAGAAAAAGAGGGAGCAAATTTGAAGGTTAAGTAGGTATCCTTGTGGAGCAAAAAAGTAATATTCGATTAGGAAGGATCAAGTTAAAGTAGAAAAGAGATCTAGAATCAAAAATTTAGTTGCATCATAGTAAGGTCATTTTATTGTTACCTTCTAACCATTGTAGCAGTGATCTAAAATCTCTTAACAAAGTTGGCTTAACAACTATTTGTAAATCCTCTAGCAAGGTGACTGTTCTTGTTGGTGTTTGAAACTACTGAGCAACAAAATGCTCAATATCAGAATGAAATTACTCACACAATCTAAGGATCAGCCAATTCCTAATAGCAATTACATGAATAAACCACTTTGACCCAACTTCAACAAAACCAAAAATGGTTTTCTACTCTCTAGGCTCTGCTAAACCAAGGTGGGTATACCAAGGGATGATTCTAATGCAAACTATGGTATGAAATTATCTTAGTTTCATTCTGATTCTCATCTTTTACCCTCAGGCACATACATAGTTTATCAATTTTCTCTAAAAAGCCTCTCAAATCTATATGCATCCCTTATAAGAAAATCTAGTTATAAATCTATTATGGTTTACAAGTATTCACAGAATTAGTGGCTATCTAAGACTCAGAAAACTATATGCAAATGAGTGGTAGCCAGCATTTGTAACTTTATACAAAATGGAATGAAATGATTTTGATTTTTTAAAATTGATTTGATATGCAGTAGCAAAATTCACCCTTGCTCACTTCTGACTTATGTGACCAGTGCCTTATCCATTGGGCAAAAAATTAACTATTGGCGAGTGATCTAATTCAAATAAATTGTAAATGAATTAATCAATTGTAATCACCCATTTTCATTCTTATGAAGTATCCTTTCTATAAACTCATAAACCCTACTGATTCATTGAAGCATTTCTATAATTACTTGAATTAAAAGCAACAATGATATCAATATACAACCCATCTAGATTGCATTCAGCCAAGTTAAACCTTATTTAAATGACTTCAAAGTAGAAAAATCCATAAAATGGAGACAGAAATTGATGACACAAATATAGTCTAAATACCCCTTTGTATTATCCTTTCAGATGACTAATACAATGACCAATAGAAATCAATTGAAAGCCCAGAACAGATTGCTATTTTTTTCATTTCAATATGTTATTAGAGAGTACAATTAGAAGAAAACTCAAAACAACTACATACTATTGGACTGACTATCTATACTTTTTCTTGAAAGAAAATAAAAAATCTACAAGTTTCAAACTCTCACATTGCCTTGAAAACTCACTTATATAGGCATGAGTTGCAACAAGCAAAGGGAAAATGTGATTGATAGGTGTCCTTTTACAACAATGAGTATACTACCCCTTTATAAAAAATATCTGGGACACCTTAACTCAAAAAGAAACAATAAAAAAATCATAGATGATAGCTAGAGCATAAAATCTTTAAATTTGTCTTTTTTTCTGACTGCTCCCTATTGATAAATCTTTGATTTCTATGATTGCTTCCCAGACAAATATTTCCCTTTTGGTGGGCCATTCACATTCCTTGACTGTTGTTAGTTCACTGACAGTTTTCTGCCACCTGGCATTAATAATCACTTTCCCATCTATGGTAAACTTATTCATTTCATTTCAACCTTGAATAGGGTATCAATTAGTTCATTGAAAGCACATTCATCAATATCATCCAAGAAGATAGATGCCACCTATGGAAAGTCTACAATATGATCAAAAGAACTAGACCATTCATTGAAATCTTTTAGTTTGTCATCAGGATTAATAATAGAAAGAATTAAAGAATAAAAACCACTTGTTAATACTTTCATTTTACTTTGAATTACTGTTAGCTTCCTTCTGAAAATTTGCAATAAGCCTTTCACCTTATCCATGCCCTCCTTCATAGTAATAACTTTATCTGGGAGATCTAGCTTCTTGGCTAACAAGGGTATCAGCCTGTCAAAGAATTGCATATATAGCCCCTATTGTTGAAAAATTGGCTCAAGCCATCCAATTGCATCTTTACATACCTGTTCTATAGATTGTAGATTTATGAATACATTATAAGCATCTTGAGATATCATTTTCAAAGTGCTTATTCTATGGTTTAATACATTCATCAAAACATCTTTCTTGGTGGCACTGTCAGATTGAGAAACTCCTAACTCCATACTAACCATAGGCACTGGCACTGTCACCCCTATGGGTATTTCTTCTATTTGGGTTCCTGCTTCTACAGTGTGCCTTTTTTCTTTCTCTTGCCTTGGTGCATGTTCTACCTCTACTGCTGCCTTGGGTTGTTCTTTGAGGGATATTATTTTTGTTTCCAGATTTTTAATTTTCTCCTCCAACTCTTCTATTCTTTGCTTCTGTACATGGCTCATTTTGAGCACTACTTCATACATTTTTCTAATGTCAAGGAACTCATTGTACATTGTAGCTAGCTTATCCTCAATTTCATCCACCTTCTCCTCATTCATGAGAGCAAAGTGTTTAACCAAGCTACAAATCTCTTTACCAGTAGTGCTCTCCAATGTCCACACAATCATATTTCCCTACGTAATCTCCTCTATATCCATCATTTTGGGCTTCTTAGTGTTAGGGGTTACACTCCATAGTGCTAGGGTTTTTGTGTCTATATTAAACCCTGACCCTCTTTTAAAACCCTCACTACTAGTGGCTTCATAATTGATGGCCTTATCTTGTCTTCTCATTTGATCTAGAACAAAGGCCCTCTCAATATCCCAATGTGGTATTAGAATCATACCACTCCTATGAACCAACTCCTTGGCTTCTGCAGAGGTCATTGTTTCACTCTCAGGATCATAGGCCAATAGTTTTTCAACTAATTCCTTACTTTTCTCTAGATCCTCTCCTGGCATGAGACTCAATGTGAGCTCATTTTGTTTGATTTTATAATGAAATTTTTTAAATTGTGTTGATTTAATGAAATCATCATCTTCCATGAACTTTTCAGATTGAATGAGCCTGTCATCCAATCTTGATGCTGCAAATTGAAGATCAATAGAAGCCTTCCTTGCTTTTGTAGCCCTTCAGTGTAAATAATTTTTCCTAATATCAACAAAATACTCACTATTCCCTGACATTACTTGTAGGGCTCTGCTTACCACCTTTTTAGGAATGTGCATTGTCTTTTGTCTTTTATTTCCTTTTGGCACCCAAGTTGAAGATGATGGTTGTTCTTCTTCCAACTCAATCTCTAAATGTGTATTTGGCTCAGGGGATTCTCTATTTACAATAGCTTCCTCTCCCTTCGGGTCTTGTGGCATCTGTGACATGATATAGTTAATCTTGTCCACCATCTTTCTTAGGTTGTTAGGGTATGGAACCTCTGTATGTCAGGGTTGGTCCTTTCCAAGGCCTCCTCTACTTTCCTTACCTCTTGATATTTTCTTAATAGCTCATCAACCTCCCCTATTGCTACTATGTTGGCAATTAAGTCTTCTGCAGGGATTGGCTTGCTTAGAGGTAAGATGTATCCCCTAATGGTCTTGACCTCATTAGTAATGTAATTTTCAGGGTCATACATCCTATAGGGCCCGGTAGCAAATTTGTACTAGCCTAAATACTCACTCAATTTTTCAAATGCATTCTTCCCTATTTCAAAATCTCCCAATTTAAAGGTTCTATAGAGAAAAGTAGGCTTGCGTAGAGAAGGAGGGATCATTTCTTTATTCATCAATAAAAATTGCCAAAATAATTCAATAATGGCCAATCTAGGGGGTAAATATTTGGGTAAAATGTGAGGAGGCTGTCGACATGCATAGATTCTCATCAAAGTGCACTCTTTGAATAGAAAAATACTTCCCCAATTATGATCTATTTTTTTTTTCTCATCTAAAAATAAGGGCCTAAGCAAGGTCTTCAAAAAATTTGGTGCTCTAAAGAAAGTATGATCTAGCTGCCTCATGATAACAGAACTAAATAAATTGAAAAACACAAGTGCATTTGAATAATGAAAGTTTTTATCCCAAATTTGAGTCCGCAGTTGCACAGGTAACTCACTAAATTCATTAGAAGTATGATCAATGAAGTCTGGGCTGATGTAACCAATGTTGTGATACAAAATAAGATGCATCAGCAGTGAGTAATGGTGGAGCTTGAAATTCTTCATTTCTCCCTTCTTTGCATTGACAATTTGGTTGTGCATGCTGTCTATGATAAAGGCTATATAGTCATACTATTTTTGGTGGAAGGGGTCTTGTATATCACAAGCCATCAAGAAAAAGGAACCATAAACAAAATCTTCTACACCATCACTTCCCAACACCTTGTGTAGCCCATATACTATATTTTTGAAGTAATTCTTGAATCTGCTTAAAGGAAAAAAATCCTCTACTTTCTTTGGAATCATCCCTACCTTTTTCACACTAAAAGGGATGTGGAGAAACATAAAATTGTTTAAAAAGTAGGTCTTATTACTCCCAAATTTCCTTTGTAGGTCTTCAAGATCAATAGTTGTATCCATTTGCCCTTCTAGTCCAAAAGCTTCTATAAAAGTTCTATCCAATGTGCATAAAAAACTCACATTATGTCTTTGAAATGTCCTGGTAACTAGATTATAGGAATTTATCAATTCTTTCAACAGGTCTACATCAAAAAATACTTTTGGAAAAATCAACTTGGCCATATTTCTATTCCATGGGTTACAGACTGGCACCTTTTCTATCCTGTTCTGGTAGAAATATAAAAATAAGTTGAAACCATCAATTCTAGGGCATTGTGCATCCCTAACCATGAAATAAGGGTCTCTGAAGATATGATCATTAGCTGAAATAGCATTCAATGACTCAGGAAGAAGTTTCAACCAATCTTCAACATTCTTATTGGGCTTCCTAACCCTTGACTTCTTCTCAGTCTTAATAGCACCCTTTTTCATCTTCCCTTCTATTGTGACTTCCATAATATCATCACCTTCATCTTCAACCTCAACCTCTTCTTCATGAACTTCTTTGACTCCTCTATCAGCCATATTCTCTAAAAATTATGCTTTTGGAATAGTAATACAAGACACACAAAGCTCTACAACTCTCAAATTCTAGAATAGAATAGAAAACAAGCTTCTTCAAAGTGGCAAATACTCTGGCATTTCAATCAAATTTTTAATGTTTTAATCATTCAACTACTATATTTTTAAATAAATTTAGCATGCATGAGCTTTAAAACTATTCACGCAAGTTGTCAGCAAGGTATAGCAATTGCAAATTCTAATCTGGGTGTACTTTTCAATGCTTTATTTTACTTGGCTATGGCAATTCTGTCCTTTATGCTTACTTGGTATGACACATTAGCAGCTTTCCTTTCAAAATTTGGTCTTCCACCCTTACGTTGAATCAAGATCTCTAGTCTTTGTAACCCTAGAAACACCTTTGGCAAGCAATCATGTTCCTCTGGTGATGCTTTAAAACATCTCAAGCATAAGAGCGTTAAGGCCTTTTAAACACTGCATTGAAATCCTTTTATGCCTTTAGGCAACCCTTTACACCATAAGATCTCAAACCTTCTCAACTGACACCTTTGCTATTATGATTTAACCACTCCTCATATGAGCCTAAAAACCATTGTTAAGAATTTCTCTTTACCCTTTACACTCATACATACAATATCAGTGAAAACCCTAAAAATTTCTTCTATGTTGCTCCGCTCACTTCATTACCTGGGACACTGTAAGACTTCAAAATTCATCTTTTGATCATACACTCTTAGCTTTACCCATAGCATCAAAATATCTTTTAGCTTTCTTTTATTTCTCCTTTACACCTTTATGAGTTACCTTTATCTCATATGCTCGAAGAGCCTTCGCAAATGATACCCTGCTCCTACATTTACCCTTTCTCATAGAAGCATAAAGCCCTTTCTTTTATTTCCCTTATTTACCATTTTATGCTTATATGCTAAGACTTAACTTGTAACCATGGAGAAAGGATAAAATAGCTCTTCACTCATACACTTACCCAGCAAGCATAAGGGCTAATGAAAAACCTTCCTTTTCCACCTATCAACGACCTAGATCTGATCTTAGAAAATGAGAAAATAACATCGCCGTTGATTTTGTGCACATGCAAAATTTAGAACTTAAGTTGTATGCCACTCAAGCTGGGCCTATCTGACATGGATGATGTGTCTTCATTAGATTTTCTTTTACCAGGGCCCATCTGACAACTCAACAGGTCCCACTCGATACTATCACTACTAAAACATGGCTTTACAGTTGCCTGCAAGCCTAAGGAGCATATGCACGTAAACACGTTTGAACTTTACCTTTGTCCTTATAGAATCCTTCTACTCGTAGAATTGTAAAACCTTTCATGCATCCTTTCAAATCATCCTTTACACCATACTAGGGTATTATGACCTTACGCTATCCATTGAAATATATATGCGTAAATTGTAACTCAATACCTCTCTACCCTTTCACTCAAACTGCTTACTTGTAACCCCGTAATAAGATCTAGCATATCTCCCTTAGAACCCTTTAACAATCACACGCTCAATTACTTCAACGTATGATTGAGAATACTCTTTTAAGCCTCTTCTAATCATCTGCTTACCTGTTCACCGTAAACCCATAATACAACTTTCAAAGTGCAATAGATCTTTACGCTTCTTCACTTTAAGACCATTCGTATGATCAGGAAGCCTCTGGACAAACCATTCCACTACTACAAAAAAAGAAGAAGCGTATCCTCATAGAACATGAAATCCTTTACACTGTTATGTTGCATTATGAAATGCTACCATGGAAACAAAAGGAAGAAGTTATTCCCCTCTTACGTGAAACCCTACACCATAAGATCATAAAGGGAATTTTAAGCACTTTACAAATCCTTTTCAAAAATTTGAAAGGAAACCTAGGGTTTTTCACACTTAGGGTATTTTCATGACTGTGTTAAGGGATAAACCTTGAGAATTTAATGGAGTTTGACAAATCAGACCAACAGTTCTATTGAATTTTTTCAAGAACTCTAACAAGGCCACTCCTAACAGGGTGATTAAATCCTCTAATAGGGTCAAACCTAACAATGTGTTTTGTAACCTTTAATAGGGTTGGCTCCTAACAGGGCTCACTTTAGAAGAGTGAAAAATATTAACTAGTTGCAATTGGTGGTTTTTCCCAAATTGGGTTTCCACGTTAAATCTTGGTGTCAATGTGTCCATGCTATTTACTTTTATGTGTTTTCAACTAAGTTAAAGTAATGGTAATCGCAGATAATATCTAAAGACTTGCATGTTAATATTTATCGACCAAACATATTGTTTACTGAGTTACATCATTTTCTTTGTTTATCGAGCATCAACAGTATTCAATTTTTAGAATTTGTTTTTGTACTGACATCTAAGCGATCTAGGATTTATTTTAGTGGTAACTAATTCACCCCTACCCTCTTAGTTACTCCTCTTATATTTTCAACAGCTCAGTCATATTGATGACCAACCAACTATGCTAGATAATGACTAAGTATTTTTTCACTACTTTGTCAAAACCATAATGACATTAACAATATCCCCCTTTGAAATGAGTGGAAAAAACACTTTGTCATGGCATGCATAATCTTATCTCATGCATAAGCTAGACAATATATAATCTGCATCTTGGTCTCTATACAAAATCTTAAAATCTCAAAATTTGCAACAAATGTTGTCATTACCTTGTTATGTTACCCCCCTAAGTAAATACTTCATTCTAGTTACGTGACTCTTTTTGAGTAGATAGCTGCCTTGATAAAATTCTCCAAAATTTACAAAATCTCCAAGATCTTCAAAAATTTTCAAAATCCCCCTTTTTGACACTTATGTCTATGAGGGTGGTACACTCAAAGTATATTTATCCAAAAATGGTTTGTATACTTCCATAATGATTCCTAGGGTGGAATCCCAATTGTCTCTAGCTTCTTCTAATGATTGTATATGTATTTCAAGATTTGCTAACATGTCAACTAGACCTTCTTATATAGAAAGATGAGAATCTTTCTTTAGCAATGTCTCTACAAATGCTAGTTCTTTTTGAAAAAATTCCATGTATGGGATCAACATGGACTATATGTTGATCAAATTTTATCTTATATTTACATCCTTTGCTTGCAACTCACCAAGCCTACTCTATGTTAGCAATAATCTTTGAAAATGTGTTTGACTAGAGCTAGGAGATGTCTTCAATATAGATCTTGTAGACATAAAATCAGGTTGCAATAGATCAATTGTTCCTTGAGTTTCTTGAGTAAAGAAATCAACATTGCATAATGTTGGTAAACAATTTTTTTTTTTGATAATAACTCTCAAAGTGCCCAAATGTATAAAGAACAATTAAATACAACAGTTGGGAAAATTTAGTTTGATAACTAATTTCCATTTGAATTATAGGTATAACTCACTTTTAGGTGATTTGCAAAGAATTTTTTTGTTTCTAATCCTACTATAGTGTGTTCTTGACTAGAAAGCAGAAAAAGTAAACCAAGTTAGACCTAGGCAGGATTAACTCAGGCAATGGCTTGGTCTTGAAATGAGATCAATTCTAAAAATTCACACATCTTATGAATCCACTTAATTGATAATGCAATTATGAAAAGTTACATTATGAATTATATGTAGAATGATATGATATGATGCTAAGATGAAAGACTATAATGTATATCTTATGACAAAAATATTTCTTCTAACTTTAGTAATTCTCTAATTACTTGTCAGTTTGTTAAATTTAAAAGAGAGACAAAACTTTGTTTATCTTTAGATTTCTAATCTAATTTGAAAGAAATACATAGAATAACATATGTATGGAATGGTAAATCAATGGCATCAAACACTTCTATTCTTTTCTTTGTAATAAAAGAGTATTTCACACCAAAATTTGGCAACATTCGTATTATCAAAAGAGATTACATTTATAGTTTTCTATCATCCCTCCATTCTTGTAGAGAAATAGTTACATAAATAAAAGAAAAATAAGAATAACACATGAAAATATCTAATCTATAGCATGGTATGGACGCATGATATCTTCCCATTGATGATCCTGATTATCATGACACTTCTAAAGCACATAGTGACCATTTATCTTCATACTTCTTCAGGAACCCTAAAAAAATCTTTATTTTCTTCATATTCTACTATTGACACCATATTCATATAATTTAAATTCTAATGATTGTTGTAAGTTTGAATTTTGGCCTTCGGTCTCAAATTAACAATTAGGATTAAAACATAATCATGCTCTTTATTTTTCCTTGTGGCTTCTTATTATTCATAAGATATCTTCTTCCAATGCGACGATGAGATCAATCAATTTTTTGCTTTCTTTGTCATAGTGTCATGAGCCAAGATTAATATATTTCTTATTTATCAAACATATGTTGTATTTGTTTAATTATTAAAGTTAATATCTTCAATACATTATCATAATAGCACTGTTGTTGAATTATATCAATCAATAGCATACAAATTATAATTCATAGTATTAATGTTGAATTAATGATCTCTGAATAAAGATGTTGAATATTCATCTCTCATAACTATGTTACAAATATATTACTAATTCAAAATACACTAATCAAATAAATACTATCATAAACTATACATTAACCTTTACCATTACTATAAACTATAAATACTTTCAATTAAATAAAATAAAAATAAAACCTAAACCTAATTAATAACATTCAAAAACTATGGTAAAACCTATATTGAGACATGACTTTTCAATCATGTTTACCCTGATCCATATTTATTATGGCTAGGTTACTTGTTGAAGGATATGAAAAAGGCGAGAACAAAATAATTACAAAGGATATCATAAGTGCAAGGAGTGGATAAGAAAAAGCACAGTACAAATGTAAGACAAGCTGAGCACCCTCCACATCCAATAAAGATCTATGCACAAGTACTATCATCCACCAGTGCCAAACTTTTGACAGTCTTAGCATCACGGTTCTATCAATATCTCCAATCAAGGAGACAACACTCATGTTCCCTACACAAGGGCTAATGTCAGGTATAGCAGGTGTGAATATAATTGATTTTCATACTACTTTGTATTAATGCATATACATATATATGTATATATATAAAACAAAATATACTTCAGTATAGATATGAATATTTGACACATAAATAATATTGAATTAAGGAAAACATGCATACCATTTTAAATATAGAAATTAGAATAGATTTCAATTATAGTATAGAGAGTCTATCTCTCGTCTGAATTATGAAATCTTAAGATAGGAAGTTGGTGGAGGGAGAGGCGGAGTAATTTTGGGCACATGAAAAATATCCTCCAAGGAATTGGTTGTAGCCTAATTCACATGCCCTCTGCACTATAAATATACCATCTCAAGATGATCGTAATAAGGAGAGAGAAATTTATCTATGTACTATAAAAAGAAATCTTCCAAATGAATTAAGTAAATTAAATTAAACACTCATCTCCTCAAATACCTTAATAATAAAGATGGTTGTAAATTTCTTAAATTAGATGATTCCCTAACATATGCCTCATCACAAGTGGTATCAAAGCATGATCCTACCATCCTAAAAATATAGTAAATGAGAAAAGGAGAAAAAATGAGTGAACAATTATCTAATGAACTTAGGAATGTTATGGAATAGAAAAACCAAACTTTAGCAGAGAAAATAGAGAGATCAAACCAAACACTTCTCCAAGCACTACAAAACATGGGAAATTCCATAAACAATCTTAAAAACAATAATTCTGGTGAAGAGACATAAGTTCAAACCACTCAAAAAATAATGGAGCTTCATCATCTCAGGTACCCAAACCCCCTTTCTTACCTAGGGAGGGCCCCTCGATGGAAGAAGAGGGATAGACAACTAATAATGCTATTGAGAAAGCAAGAGCTTATGCCAACCTTGAACTAGAAATTAGAGAGTTAGTAACATTTAGAGAATTCTATGAAGCCAACAGACAAGAAACCCCTAGGAGAGAAAGAAGACATCAAAATCAAGACTTTAGAAGAAAAGTAAATAAAGTAACACTTCCAAATTTTGATGGATTAGAAAAGTCTACTACACGTGCTTGGATACAAAAATTGAACTCTTATCTTACCCTTAGTTTGATCATGGAAGAAGATGCACTCTAATTCATGATTCTTCACTTAGAGGGCACGACACACGATTGGTGGCACCATGCCCTTGTTACTCAAGGGCATAAAAATGTCACTTCTTATGAAGAATTCTCTCAAAAACTTATTAAGAGATTTGATAGAAGGCATCCCTAAGAGAATTTTAAGAAATTGACTCAAATAAGGCAACAAGGAATAGTGGAGAATTATATTAAAGAGTTCCAAAAGATTTCAATCCGAGTCATAGGAGTAGATGATGAATGCTCTACCTACTTATTCATAGAAGGATTAAAAGATTATTTAAAAGGTTTAGTAAGTTCCCTAAAACCTTCATCCTTAGATGATGCTTTTGAAATAGCACTAAGACTGGAGGTCTCAACCACAAATAAAAAATCATGGAATAAGCCCAATACAAAATCTCACAAAAATGATAAATTGTACAAAAAGTTTGTGCCTACAAAATAATGAGAGGAGTTAAAGAAAAAGAATTTATGCTTCAAATGCCAAGAGCCATGGGGGCCAGGCCATAGATACAACCAAAAAAGAAACCCTTGTCGTAATTGTGGTATAGACTAGGTGCTAGGACATAGATGTGGTAAGAGAGGCTGCATCCAAAGAATGGAAGAAGATCTTGAGAAAGAAAATGTCAATAAGAAGGAAAAATATTATGAATGTAATGAAAGGGAAGAAGGAGAATAATATGGGGTGATAGCCACTATTACTCCATCCTCTAAGCATTGGGTCTTAAGAATTAGGAGAACTCTCAATGGGAAAAAAGTTATTGCACTAGTGGATAGTGAAGCATCCCATAACTACATTGATGAAATTCTAGTCAATAAAATTAAGTTAAAAATGGAAAATATCAAAGGATTTACTATTGCTCAAGCCATAGGATCATTGGTACAATGTACAAAGATGATTCCACAACAAAGAATTACATTAGGAAGAAAGCACACCATCATAGAGGACCTGCATGTGGTCCCACTAGACTCAAATATAATTTTGGGGGCTCCATGGATATTTCTTTGGGATGTTTAAAGTTTGAACTTCCAAACTTGAAGATCCAATTTGAGCACAAAGGGGAAGAAATAACATTGGAAGGAATACCTGATGGTTCTGTGAAACTAGTTTCATGCAAAAGAATAGAAAGAATATTATGGCATGGTCAAGGAGAGTGGGTTGCACAATGCCTAGTACTAAAAAAATCTACTCCACAAGAATCAACCATCCATATAGATATTGAACCCATTATTAAGAGACATCAAAGGGTGTTTGAAGAAATTCCACCAGGATTACCACCCAAAAGAGGATTTGAACACATTATAGAATTGGAAAAGGATACTAAATTAGTGATTACCACCCCTTACCAACATCCTAAAAAATATAAAGATGAAACTGAAAAATCCATTCAAGAACTCCTAGCAATGGGACTTATTCAACCTAGTTCCAGTCCTTTTGCATCACTGGTGGTACTTGTGAAAAAGAAGGATGGAACAATGAGAATGTGTATAGATTATCGAGCACTAAATAAGAAAACTATTAAGAATCACTATCCCATTCCTAGGGTGGATGAAACCATAGATGAAGTTCATGGAGTAATGTATTTTTCTAAGATTGATTTATGATCGAGATACCACCAAATCAGAATAAGGAAGGAGGATGTTCCCAAGACAACATTTAGATGTCATTATGGGCATTTTGAGTTTCTAGTTCTACCCTTTATCCTCACTAATGCCCCGACCACCTTCCAATCAAGCATGAATCATATCTTCCAAAAATAACTTAGGAAATTTCTACTTATATTCTTTGATGACCTTCTTATCTATAGCAGGTCATGGTCAAAACACCTCCAACACATTGAAGAAGTCCTAAGCATATTAGAATCTGAATCCTTATTTGAAAAAGCATCAAAATGTGAATTTGGGTTAGAAGAAATTATCTATCTAGGTTATAAAATCAGTTCCAATGGTGTAAGCATGGATGAAGAAAAAGTTAAAGCAATAAGGGAATGGCAAAAACCCAAAACCCTAACTCAACTTAAGGGATTCTTGGGCTTATGTAGCTACTACAAATGATTTGTGAAGAATTTTTCCAAGTTAGCATCCCCTTTGACAAACTTAACAAAGAAGGCAAATTTTGGATGGAATGAGGTAGCCCAGGAAGTTTTTGAAGAGTTAAAGGAAAAAATGAGCTCTTGCCCAGTCTTAGCTATTCCAGATTTTACACTACCTTTTGAATTACAGTGTGATGCTTCTGGTGAAGGAATTGGGGCAGTACTAATGCAAAAAAAACACTCTATTTCTTTTGAGAGCCAAAAACATTCAAAGACAAAAAGACACTACTCAATCTATGATAAGGAAATGTTGGATATCATGCATGCATTGGCAAAATTCAAATAATACGTAGTATGTGGAAGGTTCAATATTAAGACAAACCATAACAACTTAAGGTTCTTCATGAATTAGAAAGACCTTAATGATCACCAACAAAAATGGGTAAGTAAAATCAAAGCATATAATTTTGATATTGAGTACATCAAAGGAACCCATAATGTGGTAGCAGATGCTTTATCTCAGCAAGGCCAATTGAATACCCTTACTAGTATCATAGGTGATTGGAAAAATGAAATTGTTGTAGAATATGCTAAGGATCCAAGAACTAATGAGATCATGGAGGGAAATATACCCAATGATTAATTCAAAATCATTGAAGAACTCATACTATACAAGGGAAGAATACTGCTTGCAGCAAATTCCAAGGTTAAAGGAAAAATTATGAAGGAATATCATGACAACCCTCTATTTGGACACATTGGATTCTACAAGACTTACAAGAAGATAAGAGAGAGGTACTCTTGGAAAGGACACAAGAAGGACATTATGAAATATGTCCAAGAATGTATGCCATGTGAAAAGAATAAGTCTAAACAGAAATACCCAGCCAATTTATTACAACCATTACCCATCCCAAACCAAAAGTGGAAAAGTGTTTCCATGGATTTCATTACAGGATTACCAAAGGTGAAAGAAAGAGATTCCATCCTTGTAGTGGTAGATAGGTTGAAAAAATATACACATTTCTTTCCAATATCAATACATTATAAGGCACCACAAATAGTAGAGTTATTCTTCAAAGAAATTTTTAAGCTACACGGGTTACCAAAGAATATTATTAGTGATAGGGATAGCAAATTTCTTAGCTTATTTAGGAAAGAACTTTTTCGGTTAGCAGGAACTGAGTTAAATCCCAACACTAGTTGTAATCACCTAAAAATGGTTACCTAGACCATAAACCCCCTACTAGCATTTATTGCTAATGTTACCAAGTGTTTGATCACAAAAATAAAGTAAAATCAATTTATTTGATTTTAACCTATAATTTGACCATCATATTCTAAAAACATATTTGATTAAAAGAATTTTCTCCCTTTTATTTCAAATATAATTCTCAAAAATATATCCACACATTTCTTATTTCATAAATAAAAGAAATGCATTTTTGTCTACAAATAAGCCCCCTGTTTTGACAAAATATTTTGTCTACACATGAAGGTGTAATTTTCCATGTGTAGAGCCTTCTATTTTGACAAAATATTTTTTCTACACATGAAAGTGTAATCTTCCATGTGTTGAGAAGCCTTCCATTTTGACAAAACAAAATCATTTTCTACAAAAATGCATAATTTTCTATGAGTGGAGCCTTTTATTTTGACTAAGGACATTTTAATGTCAAAAATTAGGCAAGGGTTATTCTCCACCCTTGATTAACCATTTCTTGTCTTTTGATCTCAACCATCCAATTTTCTTTAAAAAGAGGGCTCTCTCCTCATATGAGGACACACTCTTGAATATTGTTATGCTGCAGGTTTTCTTGGAGCTTTTGGAGAACTTCTCATTTCTCGTCTCATTCTTTCGTCCACTTCATATTAGTCTTAAGATCATATTGCATGTTAGTATAGTTTCTTTGCAAATAATTAGATCACATAGCTTAATAGTTGGATTTGTAACATTCCCATATCATTTTAGCAAAGCTTGCATTGCACATCTCATCCTAATATAGTTTCATTTTTGCATTGCATGATCCAAGAGTTCTTTGACACTAGCACTCTTGCTCTTGTCTAAAGAATCTCCCATTTTGTAGTTTACTAGCAAGGATTGCATTTCTAAGGCTTAGCTGAGAGCTCTTATATGCTCATTTGTATGCCCCTTGCACTCCATGACTAGGGAGCTCTAAGTCGGAATTCGAGTTTTCCAATCTATGGAGAATCTTGGATAGAATGGTTTAGAGAAGTGCACCTTTTCTATCAGTCTTAGAATTCAGATTTTTAGATCTAACCCTAATTTTGCATGAGTTGGACATATATTACATTCCTGAGTTTGCTTGTGTTGTCAGTTGCTTTGTTTGTTGCGAGCGAGCGATCAAGCGTAAATGAAAGGTACAACAAAGAAAAGATGCATTGCAAGGACTATCAGGTATTTTGTTTGAAATCTAAAACATTTAGATTTGGGATTAAAATTAAACCTCATGTGTTTGGCTTGAGTGTTTTACATGCTTTCATAGAACATATTTCAATTGATGCTCTTAATGGGAAATGAATGAACATAGATTTGCTTTCATAAAACTTTGTGTAAGAGAATGCTTGTGTTTAAACCTTAAGTAATTCTTGGTCCCAATATCAAATATCTCATTAAGTGATTGAGGGCATGGATTCATTCCTTGTTTACATAGGGAGTTAAATGCACCACTTTTTGGACTCACTCTATGTTTCCTTGGAAAGTTAAATATTCCATTGTTCGACCCTTTTTCATTTGTGAGTAGTATTGATTAGCAGTCTTAGATTACTTGTGATTGATCTAGGCTGCTATCTTGTGTTATTGGACTCGCTAATCTGCTGGCCCCTCATTTCCACCCCGTGGTTGCAAGATCAGCCCCGCATTAAGGGAGAGGGGTCTACAGGAAAGAAGCATTAATTGCTCCACTAGGCAACCCTTTTTTTCTTTTTGGAACTCACTTGTTTTCTAAGGTGTGGACTCACTTTGAGTTGATGTGAGGAGTTAAATGTTCCAATTTTGGACTCACTTTGAGTTGGTGTGAAGAGTTAAATGTTCCACTTTTGGATTGACTTTGAGTTTGTGTGAAGGGTTAAATGTTCCAATTTTGGACTCGCTTCACATTCTCTTGAAGGGTTAAATGTTCCACTTTTTGACTCACTTCACATTATCTTAAAGGGTTAAATGTTCCACTTTTGGACTCACTTCGCATTTACTTGAAGAGTTAAGTGTTCCACCTTTAGTGCTCTAAATAATTTTATAGTGAATTACTTAGTTATTATTTCTGGGAGGCCTACTTGGGGATTTCATCACCCCTTGGGATGACCTCAACTCCTATGTTCTAGCAAAGTATAAATATCAGGAGGTGAATCCAAAGACACCTCTCTTGGGAATTGAGTTTGATATCACTCTTGGCTAAGCCTCAAAGAACTTTATACCTTTGAGAAGTGAAGGAGGAGATTTGGGTTACTATCTCCCCCAAGCTGTGTGATTTTGGATTCTTCTCATCCACAAATTTGGGCCTCATGTACCTTGCGTATATCGAGGACTCCTTTTAGAAAGCCATGTATATCCTTGTAGACAACTTGATAAGGTGTTGTGTTCTAAGTGCCTACTAAAACATTGTCAAGAACATATACAAGTAGAACCTTTAAGGAGTAGAAATACTAAGTCACTATACTTGTTCATACGCAAGGTTGCTTTACCCCTTGCTCATTGTTTGAAGACTATTTTCTTGAAATCCCTGATTGCTATCTTGTGTGCTTGGTTCATGATAAAGAATCTATCAATGCTATGCTTGGTCTTGATATAAAAACAAAACAACTTGCTGAAAAAAAAAAAAGATCATTCACAATATCATCCTACAAACTATTGCTTGGCTACTAAGTGTAGCCTTTCTGTTGAGAAAAGTATCACACCTTGTGCAAAGTCTATCACGCGATACTTTGTGCTAAACTTTTTCCAGACGACCTCTAGGAAAGTATCACCCAGGGTATTTTGGGTAAACACAAAGTCTGCAGTTAGATTTTTCTTTGGTCTAAGGAGTGTCAAATCGGTCACACTTGATCCTAGCTTCATATCAGTGTGTGAAGAATTTGTCCTAGGTTGAAAAGATGGGTTTAGTTCATCAAATGTAAGTCTTGAAACATCCTTGATGAATCACCTGTCAAAATTCAATTATTGTTCTACTCTAGCTATTCACCATTGAGCTTCTTGCTCACCTGCTTGGCTTGAGTCACCAGTGCTATAAGATCTTGAGCACTATTTGACAAGCCATCTATCACACTTTGACAAGGGACTAGTCCTAGTTGTAAGCTTCAAATTTGGCTCACTTTTCTTGTCCTACTAAATAAAGACAACTCTTTACATGTCGGTCACAACTAGACATCAAGTTGGTAACTATAACCACACACCTTTCATTTTCCATCAATTGGAAACACCATCCAAATGACCTCGCAAGCAACCTTGTGATCACAATCTTGAATCTACCTAAACACAAATGGTCAATGTTTGACACAACCCAATTTATAGTTTTGAGAATCCATTTGGTACACCTTCTAAGACATCCAATGATACCAATGGTATAGTCACTATGGTACACCCTGATGAAATCAAACATTGCTTGGAAGAACAAGCAGGTGAAACACAAAGAACCTTGGATTCCATATACACTACCGAAAGAGAAAACCAACATGTCGGCACTGAAAATCAAGCATGCTGTGAAGGACATAATGGAAATTGTCCACACAGTCCTTTTGGGAATGACGATGGCAACCATAGTCCCCCAAGGACTCCTAGAGCTACCATGGGCACATGTCCTTCACCACCTAAGTATTCTCATCATGATAGTGATGAAGAAATAACTAGCAAAGACGTGATCAGGTTCCAACAAGATGGCATTACCCAAAAACTAATGCTTAGGGCCTTAGAAGAGAATGGAGATCAATACTTCTGCTACATGGTGGCAAAGGGATGGAAGCTACCCCAAGGTTTTGACATAGAACATATAATTCATAAACAGGAGCCCACTGAAACTAAAATCTTGAGAGAACAAGTGCAAGAAATGATGAAAAAGTTTGCACAACTACAAACATCAAAAGAGCCACCTAAGACTTCTTTCATTGATTCAATATGTGCTCTACCATTTGATAGGAATTTATGCATGCATCCATTTCCTAGGGATACAGAGGTTCCAAAGTATGACAAATATGATGGAAATGGTGATCCTCATGATCATGTGAGGCATTTCTATGCTCTTAGCATGGACTTTATGCATGAAGACACCTTTCTTATGCATCTGTTCCCAAGAAGTTTGAGAGGACAAGCCATGGAATAGTTTACCAAATTGAGTCCCCCTCATAAGACATTTGATGAACTTGCACAATGCTTTATCCAACAATATTCATACAATATCCAACATCCTGTGACTGTGTTGGACTTATGCCAAATCAAGCAAAAATTAGGGGAACCTTTTGCCATCTACCTCCAACAGTGGAGATCTCTATACTCACAGTACCCTCGGCAAGTTTCTAAAGATGAAAAAATTGATATTTTTATCAATACACTTGTACTTGAGCTATATTTCAATCTCAAAAAGCAACTATTCACATCCTTCAACACCATGGTTGAGAGTGCATATCGCATTGAGGATGTTGCTATCAAGAAAGGGGACATTGTCATAAACAAGGATAAAATTAACAATGGAAATGACAAAGACAAAGGAAAACCTTGGAATAAAAACAAGTATGTTGTCAATGACAGAGTAGTGGACACTCCTAAGACTAAGGAGCCTGCATTTAATCTTTCCAATGCCATCTATGCAACGAAACAATAAGAAGTTTCAAAGTCACAAACCTTTGACAAAGGTTCTAAATTTGCAAGGAAGCGACATGTTTACACACCTATGGTTGAACCTTATGAAGTGATTTTAAAAACTTTAATTGCAAACAAGTTGGTTACCTTGCTAGACAACTCACATCCTTATGATCCACCAGTAAGACCTCCATGGTGGAGAGAAGATCATACTTGCAGATATCACCGAAGTAAAGGGCATAACACAGAAAATTGCTTCAAGCTCAAAGATGTGCTTCAAGACCTCATTGAAGCTGGCAAAGTTGTCACAGATGGCCTTGTTAAAAATGCTGATCATAAGGCTTTTAAACAACCACTACTAGAATACGAAAAGGGTGAGACCTCAAAAGCAACTGCCAAAAAGAATCATGATGCCAAAATTAGTTATGCTTACGCTGACATTGATAATGTTATAGGCATGCTTGAGCCCATTGAATACATATGTATGGCAAGCTCCAACAATTACAACTGGCCAAATTATGATGCTAAGGATGAATGACCAAAAGTGGTCTTAAGGACACAATCTACTCCTCAAGACCATATTGATACTAGACCCAAGGTGGTGCTCCAAGTGGCTGAGTCTTTGTCTTCTCAGAGTGAACCACTTAACACTGTTACTAGGGGGCAATCTAAGGTTTTCCTAAAAGTTTCTCATGACCCTAAAAATGATTCATCATCTAAGCAACCTATTACTTCCAAGATCTCCAACTATGATCTTGTTCACCAACTACAATGCACACCAGCACAAATCTCCATTTTTGAGTAACTAGAGTTATCTCCTTTGCACAAGGATATCCTGGAGAAAGCTTTATGCTCTACCAATGTCCCCACAGACATTGATGCAGAATGGTTCCAAGCTATGGTAAATCACATTTCATCACCTCACCACCTTACATTCTCTGAAGAAGATGACCGAGCTCTTAGTCATCCCCATAACCTGGCTCTCCACATTGAAGTTCAAATCTTCTGTACCCGCATCTATCAAGTCCTAATAGACAATGGTGCAGGGTTAAATATTATCTCATTCTAGGTAATCCAACAATTAGGCATGTCAGAATTTTCCGTTGAACCTAGGTGAAAGATCACCATCAAAGCCTATGATGAGGTTGAACGCCCTTTTAAGGGTTTAATTGTGCTACCAATCTGAGTGGGTTTAGTGGAAAAGGATGTTGTCTTCCAGGTCCTAGACATACCTCTTGCCTATAACTTGTTGTTGGGATGACCATGGATTCATGACATGCAAGCGGTGCCCTCTACATACTATCAATGCATCAAATTCCCATTTAATGGTATTGAAGTAATTGTCCCCGGTGATAACTCGATGTCAATCAACACATTGAACATTGCTGAAATGCTAGTCCCACACAACCACTCTTCTCATGAGCTAGCATCATCTTTCACAAAGTGTGAACAAAAGCTAAAAATGATGAGCCTAGGTATGGGCGAGTACACTTTGGACTCTATTGCTGCTTTACCAATTTCCCCTTGATCCTATGGGAAACCAACTACTGCAAAGAAGCCTTTCACTTCTGCTATGACACTTTTTGGCACTTTTGTACAATCTTTAGTACCTCTAGAAGCAGAAAAGGAAGAACACACCATTAAAGACTGGATCTATAGAGAAGAGGAAGATGAGGAAGTTACAGTGACTACTCCTATTTCCCCCAAAAGATATGGAAAATGCTATACATTTTTGACAAAAATGGGCTATCAGGGCCATGGATCCTTAACTGGTTGTAAGAATGCTCTACTTGAACCTTTAAGTCATGCTCAAGGTCATGATATTCAAGACATTACTGGTCTAGGCTTTGGGCTAGACAATGATATACCAACATGCGGTCAAAGACTGTCCACATCTAGTGAATCAGAGGATGACGACCCTCCCATGATTGCTACTACTTTACAAGATGAAGACTTTATACCTCTCACTTCCCTCCTTTGGGGAGAAGAAATATTGACCACTAATAATGATGAGGAAGCCTCGACTTCCCAACAATAGGAACCAATAGAATCTACTCCTGAGGACATGAACAGAGGATGAATCAGACAAAATATTGCTCATCTCATAGCTAGGGATTAGAGTATGGATTCTCATGAGTATGAGTGGGAAAGTCTATTAGATGCATCTTGCTAGTTAGGGATGGATGTAATTCATGCCTATACAACCCAACCAAATGTAGTTGAACACTCTAGTATAGGGTTGGATGAGTTTGACTCACACCATGTCTCAATAGAACATGCTAGTCCCTCTAGGTCTATTCTTGAGCTAGGCTCCTTTGCGACATTCTCTATAGGCTCTACTTCACAAATCATCAGAGATGACTCCTTCTGTATCAATCACATTAAAACTTCCTCCTCACTCTCGCTAATTCACCCAGATCTCATAGATTGGTCTCTCCAAAATCAAAGAACTGAAATACGGTCTTTCCAGAATGATTATGAGATCGCTTGTTACCTAAATGCCATTGAACCTGTCACTTCTTCCACCAGTGAACCTACGGTTAATATGACCGAATCAGATATCAAGTACCTTAGTCAAAAAATTAAAAGAAAAAATAAGTGGTCAGATGGCAAAAACCACATTGTGGTGGTGTCCGATCCTCAAAAAAGTAAAAATAAAGACGTATCTAAGGGTGAAAACCTCCCTGAGGGACCTGCAGATGAGGTACTTGGTAATCTACCAAGCTATTTTCAAGATAGATCTTTAGTTCTAATTGAACCTACATAGCCTATCAACTTGGGTACAGAAGAATGTCCTCAAATTATTCATGTAGCTCAATCCTTGTCAGACAAAGAAAAGACACAGTTTTCTCAATTCTTCCAAGACAAGAAGGTCAACTTTGCATGGACATACTCTTATATGCCAGGGCTTGATAAAAATCTCATCATGCATCACTTATCAATCTCACCCAATGTCAAGCCTATCAAATAGAAGTTAAGAAAAATGCATCCACATGTGGCCCTACTGGTCAAGGCCGAGTTGGAAAAATTATTGAGTGCAAACTTCATTAGGGCCATTGATTATGCAGAGTGGATTTCCAAAATTGCGCCTGTCTCTAAACATGAAAAATCCATCCGAGTTTGTACCAATTTTAGAGATCTCAACAAAGCATTCCCCAAGGATGACTTTTCACTACCAAACATTAATATGATAGTGGACATGACTGCGGGTTATGAGATGTACTCTCTCATGGATGGATTTTTTGGGTATAACCAAATCAAGATAGCCCCAATAGACCAAGAAAAGATAGCTTTTACATGTGTGTGGGGTACCTTTTGCTGGAATGTCATGCCTTTTGGGCTTAAAAATGCCAGCGCTACATATCAAAGAGCAATGACAACCATCTTTCATGATATGATGCATAAAAACATGGAAGACTATGTTAATGACACACTGGCTAAATCTAAAAAATGAGACACACATCTAGGAAACCTTAGTCTGATATTGGACTGTATGGAACCATTTTGACTTGGGCTAAATCCAAAAAAATGTGCCTTTGGTGTCACTTCTGGTAAATTGCTAGGTTATATCATTTCAGAAAAAGGCATTGAGGTTGATCTTGAAAAAGTCCAAGTTATCATGGATATGCCTCCACCAAAGAATATTAGGTAGCTTAGAATTCTGCAAGGGCATCTCCAATCTATCAGAAGATTTATCTCTCAATTGGCTGATAAGGCTCAAGCTTTCAATAAAAATCTACATAAAGGATCTACCCATGTTTGGAACAATGACTGTCAATAGAGTTTAGATCAAATCAAAGGCTACTTGGCAAAACCTCCAGTTTTGATGCCACCCATCCCAGGAAAACCTTTGATTTTGTATATTTCAGCTATGAATTCTTCTCTAGGAGTGCTCTTAGCCCAAAGTGATGAGACGGGTAAAGAAAGAGCCATATACTATATCAGTCAAACTTTGGTAGCCTATGAATTAAACTATACAAGTATAGAGAAGGCATGCATTGCTATAGTATTTGCCTCTCAAAAACTCTGACATTATATGTTGGCACATACAGTTCACTTGATTGCTAAGATAGATCCATTGAAATATTTGTCAAACAAAGCTACACTTACTGGTCGTCTTGCTAAATGGATGATGATTCTTTTTGAATTTGACATTCAGTATTTCAAACATAAGGCAATCAAAGGGCATGCCATAGCTAACTCGTTGGCTGACTTTCCACTTGAAGATATGGCACCTATGCAAATTGAACTTCCATATGCATCAATCATGTACATTATAGAGAGAACATGGAAGATGTTTTTTGATGGATCTCATACACAGAATGGAGCTGGAGCAGGGGTTTTGTTTGTTTCCCCTCATGGCTATACAATCCCAAAGTCCTACAAACTCTTGTTCCCATGTACAAACAATATGGTAGAATATGAAGCATTAACAAATGGGATCAAAATGGCTCTTGAATGGCGAATAACAGAGCTACACATCTATGGTGATTCTCAACTTGTTGTGAACCAAGTAAATAATGAATATCAAACAAAGGATGACAAGTTGATCCCTTACAAAAAGTTGATAGATGCTCTAAGAAATTATTTTACCTTTGTAACATTCCAATAGATTCCTAGAGCAAAAAACAAGGCTACTGATGCTATGGCCACCTTAGCATCTATCCTCCAACTACAAGAACATGAATTGTGATTTCATCCTACCTATAACTCCTCAGATAACCAGGTGATCTACACTATTGTAGGTCACGATTCCTCTCGCTACGCAGCTATCTTCTCCTACCTACATGATCAGGTTATCCCTGAAACCCTCACACGCAACCAAAAATGTCAACTCCTCCATAATGCTTCACATTACAATTTGGTCTCTGGTGACTTGTATATAAAGGGTCTAGATGGAACATTTCTTAGGTGTTTAGAGCTAGAAGAGTCTGAAAAGGCACTTGCCGAAGTCCATGAAGGTATTTGTGGGGCACATTCTAATGGCCTTGCACTTGCCCAAAAACTGCTTAGGATGGGTTATTACTAGCCCACCATGCAAGCTGATGTTGTTCACTATGTGAAGTCTTGTCTAAAATGTCAGCTCCATGGAAACTTGATACATGCTCTTGGGCGAGAGTTAATCCCTTCTCTGACATATTGGCCATTTCAAAAATGGGCCTTTGACTTAGTAGGAAAGATTCATCCAAACTCATCTAGCGGTCATAAATTCATCATCACAACGATAGAGTATTTCACTAAATGGGTTGAAGTTGTACCATTATCTGTTGCTACAAACAAACATATTGCACTATTTATACTAAATCACATCATTTTCCGATATGGTATCCCATCCTCTATTGTTACGGACAATGGAGGGCAGTTCAAGAATAAGGACATAAAGCAATTGTGCAAAAAGTTTCGAATCAAACAACATTAGTCCTCTATTTACTATCCCCAAGGGAATGGCCAAGCTAAGGCCTCCAACACAACATTGTTTAAAATCTTGCATCGTACAGTTCATAATTCTGGGAGAGATTGGCATCTACAGATAAATCCAACACTTTGGGCCTATAAAACTATCATCCATACTCCTGCAGGGGCCACACCTTTTTCTTTAGTCTATGGCTCTGAGGCTATTCTCCCATTAGAAGTAGAGATCCCCTCCTTGCAAGTCTCTTTACATGGGTTGATAACTAATGAAGACCATCGAGCTATGCGGATACATGAGTTAGAGACTCTTGATGAGTGTCGTAAGGCAACTTTTGATCACATGAGAGCTTATCAGAAGCACATGTCTGCTCAGTATAACAAGAAGGTTCATCCACATGAGTTTCAAGTTGGTGACCTCGTGCTTAGAGAAAATCCAAAAAATCAATAACATAGGGAGTAGAAAGGGAAGTTTGAACCTAATTGGTTAGGCCCATACATTATCACAGTAGCATTTGGGTCTGGGGCTTATTAGTTGTCTACTCATGAAGGTGAAGAACTCGCAAAACCTATTAATGTTCTATAGTTAAAGAAGTTCTATGCTTAACAACTTACTGCTCAACTATCTTGTACATATCTATGATCCTGAAAAAAATCCTAAAAATTGCAAAATGTCAAAAAAAAAAAAAAAAAAAAAAAGAAAATCTTAAAAAAATTGCAAAAGGTGAAAAAAAAATGGTACAAAAGAAGTAAGAATGCCACCTTTGATTTAAAAAAGGGCAAGAGATAGCACTTTTTGGACTTCCCTAAACAACACAAGGTCTTGAATGTTGAAAAGGGTTGTAGTTGAATGGTTGATTTTCTATCCCTAAGACAAATTTTGGTTCTTTGTGGCCTTCCATTGCAATTAATAGAAGATAGCAATAAGAGAAGGCGGTAGCATTTACAGTTGAATTATTCAGAGGTATTTGGTGCAAAAGTATTTGTTTATCTGGGGCTGAGAAGCTTATAGCTTAGACTAGAGGAGTCTATTAGGCTGGTATTTGATCTAGAATTAATTTCACAGATACCCAATTGACAAACACTTTGGGTTTTCAGTTCTACTCTGCCAATCAGTGGTTGCTCAGCATTAGAAATGGATGGAAGTAGGGGTAGCTAGAGAGAAGGTTGTTGCTCAGAGGAAACATGGAGTCTGATTATGTATTGAGATACCATAGACATGAATTGCAAGAAAACCAATGCACATCTACACTATCCACTTTGGTCAATGATCTCCAATGTTTATTTTAGCCCTTAGTCAACCCACTTGGCATCATAAACTCCCTTTGTTGCCTCTTTAGGTATCTCATGTGGTCCTAGTTACCTCATATTCCACCAAATCTTGCTCACATCCTCCGTTTCACCCCTATAGATCCAAAAAATATCAAAAAAATTCAAAAATTTCCTAAAAATATCAAAAAAAAAAAAAAAAAAATCCCTAAAAATGCCAAAAAAATTCAAAATTTTCTTTAAAATGCTAAAAAAAAATTCAAAAATTGCCTTAAAATATCAAAACAATTCAAAATTTTCCTTAAAATATCAAAAAATTCCACAAAAAGCCTAATAAATTCAAAAGGGGGTAAAAATTGCCCAACATGGTCGTAAAAGCTTGAAACATTTACCACCCCAAAATTCTTCTCAATTTTTGATATTAAGAAATTGATATTAAAAAGAAGCGTGATAATGTCCTGAAATGTAATTCCAGGCTTAGGAAAATCTAGCACAACTCGGATAGTGGAAGAGATGCCGCAAAGCCGATTGTCGCCTTCCTTCCATGCAGCCATTATTAATGTGAATCAAGAAGGATTTTTAGTCTTATTTAAGTTGCAGTGGCCACAATTAGTCTAACAACCTTCAACAAATATATCAATGCTATCTTGAAAGCCTCGATATCCATCAGATTACTTCATCTTCATTTAGTTGGGGGCACAGAATAAGTAGGCGTAAGCGTAAGAGTTTGGCTCCCCTTTTAGTGCCTTTTTCAAGGTCCATCAAGTGCCCTTTTAGGCCCAAGCACCTTTTTCAAGGCCCATTAAGTGCCTTTTCAGCCCAAAGCACCTTTTTCAAAGGCCCAAGTGTCCTTTTTGGACCCCTTTAAAGCCTTTTTAGGCCCAAGCACCTTTTTCAAGGCCCATCAAGTGCCTTTTTGGCCCAAAGTGCCTTTTTTGAAGGCCCAAGCATCCTTTTTGGACCCCTTTAGTGCCTTTTTAGGCCCAAGCACCTTTTTCAAGGCCCATCAAGTGCCTTTTTAGGAACAAGTGTCCTTTTTGGACGCCTTTAGCGCCTTTTTAGGCCCAAGTGCCTTTTTCAAGGCCCATCAAGTGCCTTTTTAGGCCCAAGCACCTTTTTCAAGGCCCATCAATTGCCTTTTCAGGCCCAAATGCCTTTTTCAAGGCCTATTAAGTCCTTTTTAGGCTCAAGCACCTTTTTCAAGGCTCATTTGGGTCAAAGCACCTT
Organism: Cupressus sempervirens; assembly: GCA_028749045.1. Taxonomy (NCBI): domain Eukaryota; kingdom Viridiplantae; phylum Streptophyta; class Pinopsida; order Cupressales; family Cupressaceae; genus Cupressus; species Cupressus sempervirens. The sequence continues at coordinate 1,109,752,094 of CM053785.1, forward strand.
TTCCAAGGCCCTATTTTGTCCTTTTCTAGGCCCTAGGTGTCCTTTTTGGGTCAAAGCACCTTTTTAAAGGCCCTATTTTGTCCTTCCCGAGGCCCAGGTGTCCTTTTGGGCCCCCAAAATGCCTTTTCATAGACCTTGAGAATGTTTGTCTCGATGCACACTTAGAGAAACATCCCAATGTTGGCCTTGTCATCATTTTTAAGGGCTATTAGTACATACAGAATTACGCTTTACACACTACAGCTCTCCAAATGTTATGCAAGTTTGTAGACATTCAGTTCCCCACATACAAGTAAAAGTTTTCCCTACTCTACGGATTGTATTATTCACACTTTTACGAAAATTACCTTTACAATAGTCTTCAAAAATTCCAAAAACATTCATATATTCTTCAAAAAAATTCCAAAACATTCACATATTTTTCAAAAATTCCAAAAACATCCATATATTCATTAAAAAGCTTACAAAACATTTAAAACATTTTCAATAAAATCACAAGAACATCCACCTACGGCATGAGATTGCCACGATCCACTTGAACAAATACTTCCTACCACATGATACACAAAGCCACAACATCAGTACAATGCTCATCAATGTCCTCCTCGTGTAGGTGGGGCATTTGGGTTTCCCATTGGGGGTACTCCTATTTGTGCAGTCCCAGATGATGAAGCTCCTAGTGTCAGTCTAGCACCTTCCCAGATTGTATCCATCAGAATCGAGATATGGCCGCGTCTCAACAAAGTATTCATCTAACTAATAAACATCCTATCTGAGAAGGATATTCCTCTCCTATGCTATGGAGGGATTGCCTTATGGTACAAACCCATGTAGTACGTTGCCTCTTGTGCTAGCTTCTCTGACTTCTCCCTCACTTCATTCATGTCTGCTCACAATTTTGCTACCCTAGCAACTATCGTTGCCTATTGAGCAGTGTCTTGTTCCATTTTATATGTATTCACTGTCATCTTCCATGATTCCCTCTCATGCTTTACTTCATGCATCTAGTTCACGAAGTGGGTGATGCTTGCGTTGGTAGCATTTAATTGATCTTGTGATCGGTATGCTATGGAATTAGTCTTTGCCATAGTTTCTTTGAATGCTTCCACTTGAGCTTGTAGTAGCACCATCTCATTGCAAATTTGTTCCAGTGCTGCTCGCTCTACTGCCAGAGATGTCTCTGCAATTTTTGCCCGCACTCATTCTGTTGACAATGTTGCTTTCGCACGCTTCACTTCCTCCCATGCTCCATCTTCTCAAGCTCTTTCAATCAAACCTTGAAAGAAATCTACATATTTTTTTTCATTATCAGCCTGCTCTGTCTTCGCCACCAGTGCTTTCTTTAGCTCTGCCTCCATCACCTTGGCTGCATCATGAACTAGTGACAATGCCATGCTAGGTTGTGCTTCCTTAAATGGATGAAAGGCAAACCTTAGAGAACCAATTGTGTTCTCCTCGGGGATGTTTCTCATACTCCCTAAGGATTTTTTTGCCCACCTGCATGGTGACACAACAAGCTTTAGCACTGGTCCTTGTTCCATATCTTGGGAAGGTTCCTCCATCAGCATTTGCTCGTCTGCTTGGCTATCTATGAAACTGATATGCACATTTGTAGTATCACTAAGCCTCTCCAGGCTTGGTGATCTTATTTCCTTTGTTGGTTTCTCTTCTTCCATGAGTCGTGTTGTACTCTTTGCTAACAACTGAAGTAAGGTAGGGTCCTCTGCGTTGTCCTCCATTGGAACCTAGACTGGTAGCTTCACTGAACTTGCTCCAGCCACTTCTGGGTTGGCTCTATGAACCCTTTGATGAGATGATGCTCCTCTTGGTTCTAACCACTTGTGCTTTTCTCTTCTCTATCCCCTTCGCCCCATTCCATCCACCAAGCTATCGCTTCCCTCATCAATCCATCCCCCCTTCCCAGTATCTATCATCTCTGGCTCTTGTTGCACTTTATCTTGAGCACTGGCCATCACTATAACAATTCACAAACTTTTTTTTTCACTCCAATTTCTCAAGAATACTACTAATCTCATAGAGTTTTGAATTGGTTCACTCAATGTAGCTGCTCATTTATAGAAAAACGTTCACATACATTGTTGCCTCTACATGTCATTTCAATCATCTTGCCATTACAAAGTGTCAAAGTAATAATGGGAGTAGGTGAAGTTGTCTATTGATTTGTCAATATTAACTTGGGTAGTTGTGGACAGGTGTCTCACACATCCTTTGTTATTATACTATTTTCTCAATTTGTCCATTGGATACTGCATTTTTCATGATACAACATGATTTTTTTCAATTTCCACTATCCTTTAATGGTCAAAACCAACTCCCACTTTTGCTTTATTCAATAGGATAAGAACAAATTGCACATTATTAAATACTATCACACACTATTTTGCAATAAACAAAGACTATGTGATGTTTTCTTTTCTTTTGTCCCATGTCTCAGCCACTCAATGATGTTCAAAACTAGGGGAGGCACGACTGTGGGATATGATCTTTTATTTATTTTTTGCTTGATGGTTTAGTTCCAATGATCTAAAAAATCCATATCAAAGGGGTTTCTACTATAAGAGCCTCTATCTCGTGTTGGATGGCTGTGTATACCTTGACTCATTTTGTATGGATGCTTTAGTGAGGTTGGTTCTTCTCCTTGCTTGTTGTAGTGAACTCTTTATGCTATATTAAATACTACTACTCGTCCTGTTAAGTAAATGTATGGGTCACTACGAGTATCCTTTGCAATCCTCTATCTCAGGTTACGAACACAAGGGTCGTTGCGGACAAAAAACTTCCTAATTAATTAGCATAAGACGGATCCCTTATGTGTCTGATGTGCTTGTCTGCAAGAAACATTCTGGTCATCCTAGCCTTTATGCTTTGATGCTTATGTTCCCTTGCTAAATTAAAAGGGATAGGTGTTCTAGTCATTCTGGCTTCTTGTGCCTTAATGCTTACACCTCATCCCGACATCCCGATAAGGTCATATTCATATCTTCATAGCTCATGCTAGTATTGATTGTATGATCTTATAATAGCTCAATGATGAAATTAAAGTCTAAATGTTTTGTACTCCTTGCTAGTAAACCAATTTGCATATTCATTTGCATAGTCTTGCATTCCTTCATATGGTGAGAGCTCTCTCTTTATTTTTTTCAGACATCTCAGCTAACTACTTTCATCTCATCTTTTACTTTCTTCTTGATCATGTCTTTTCACTCTCTTGATCTTTCACTTCGCCTCTTTGATATTCTATCATCAAAAGGGTTAACCCTATCATCACATCTATCTACCCTTTTGTATCTCTTATTATTTTTGACCCTAGCTAATTTTTCCATCCTGGATACATTGTCAGGATCAAAATCAAAATTTGAGTTTATCTTTCAGGTCAAAATCACATTTTCCCATTCTACCTTCTTCTCTACAGTTAGGTGACTATTGGAGGTTTAGTCCTTGAATCTCCACTGGGGCATCTTCATTCCTCCATGAATTCACCATTACCACACTTCATGTCTGCTTCAATTCACAACTTTCACCTCTACATCATTATTTTCGATTGATTTGACCTCATTTTCATATTTTATCATTCATGGTCAACTCTTTCTCACTTGGGGCATTCCATCACTTCTTTATGGTCAACCTTTGGTTCTAATAAGCTATAAGTCATCATGGACTTTGATTTTCTCATATCTTCTGCACTTCCTCTCTACCATTTCAATTTCGATCTCGAGGGGGTAGACATAATCTATCGTCACTATGCTTGACAACATGATCATATTCAGGGGCATATGCTTGACCATCTCCATTTGCTCTTGATCTATCTACTAGTGTTCTAGACTATCGCTATTAGTCTAGTCACTCAATGCTTGCTGCATCCATTGCTATTATAGTCTCTTTATTCTTTGACTACATGTGTTCCCATATCGATCACACATTAGTTAGAGAATGGCTTCATTCTTTGAAGTTAGAGCTATCTATCTATTTGCTATCATGGCTTCTTCATTTGATGTGTTCCCATATCGATCACATATTGGATGAATAATTTTAAGCTTTTTCTATTCTTTGACCACATGTGTTCCCACATCGATCACACATTAGTCAATGAGGGGCAAATGTAATCACCTAAAAATGGTTACCTAGACCATAAACCCCCTTCTAGCATTTATTGCTAATGTTACCAAGTGTTTGATCACAAAAATAAAGTAAAATCAATTTATTTGATTTTAACCTATAATTTGACCATCATATTTGATTAAAAGAATTTGCTCCCTTTTATTTCAAATATAATTCTCAAAAATCCATCCACACATTTCTTATTTCATAAATAAAAGAAATGCATTTTTGTCTACAAATAAGCCCCCTATTTTGACAAAATATTTTGTCTACACATGAAGGTGTAATTTTCCATGTCTAGAGCCTTCTATTTTGACAAAATATTTTGTCTACACATGAAAGTGTAATTTTTCATGTGTTGAGAAGCCTCCCATTTTGACAAAACAAAATTATTTTCTACAAAAATGCATAATTTTCTATGAGTGGAGCCTTTTATTTTGACTAAGGATATTTTAATGTCAAAAATTAGGCAAGGATTATTCTCCACCCTTGATTAACCATTTCTTGTCTTTTGATCTCAACCATCCAATTTTCTTTAAAAAGAGGGCTCTCTCCTCATATGAGGACACACTCTTGAATATTGTTATGCTGTAGGTTTTCTTGGAGCTTTTGGAGAACTTCTTATTTCTTGTCTCATTCTTTCATCTACTTCATATTAGTCTTAAGATTATATTGCATGTTAGTATAGTTTCTTTGCAAATAGTTAGATCACATAGCTTAATAGTTGGATTTGTAACATTCCCATCTCATTTTATCATAGCTTGCATTGCACATCTCATCCTAATATAGGTTCATTTTTGCATTGCATGATCCAAGAGTTCTTTGACACTAGCACTCTTGCTCTCGTCTAAAGAATCTCCCATTTTGTGGTTTACTAGCAAGGGCTACATTTCTAAGGCTCAGCTGAGAGCTCTTATATGCTCATTTGTATGCCCCTTGCACTCCATGACTAGGGAGCTCTAAGTTGGCATTCAAGTTTTCCAATCTATGGAGAATCTCAGATATAATGGTTTAGAGAAGTGCACCTTTTCTAGTGTACACTAGTTATCATCCCCAAAGGGATAGACAAACTAAAATTGTTAACAAATGGATAGAAGGTTATCTCAAAAACTATGTGACAAGACAACAAAATGGATGGATCAAATGGTTATACTTAGGAGAATACTACTATAATAACACCCATCACATGTCAATTGGGATGAGTCCATTTAAAGCATTAAATGGATATGAGGCTACTACATTTGGAGATCTGATCATTCAAGAGAGATGGGTACTAGGAGCCAAGGATTTCATCCAATGAAGAATTGATATTATGAAAACTCTCAAGGATAATCCCACCATGCTCAAAACTAATAGAATATATATGTTGATAAAAAACAAGGGGAATGGTCATTCCAAGTTAGAGATTTGGTATTCTTAAGACTACAACCCTACAAACAATCTTCACTCAAAGTCAACAGAGCAAAAAAATTAAAACAACATTTCTATGGACCATACTAGATCCTAAGAAGGATAGGAGAGGTAGCCTATGAGATAGAATTACATGAGAATAGAAGGATTCATAATATCTTTCATGTATCTAGACTTAAGAAAGTCTTCAGGAAACATATAAGCCCTTGTGTTGATTTGCCACCACTAGACAATGAAGGAAAGCTCATCTTGGAGCCTAAGATTATTCTTGAAAGGCATGACAAGAGACTGAGGAATAGGGCTATTCTAGAATACTTAGTGAAATGGAAAAATCTTCCCAGGGAAGATGCTACATGGGTGGGAGAAGAAGTCATTTCTCAATTAGCATTGCTTGGGGACAAGCAAATTCAGGAAGGGGGGACTATCATGAGCCAAGATTAATATATTTCTTCTATATCAAACATATGCTATATTTTTTTAATTATTAAAGTTAATATCTTCAATACATTATCATAATAGCATTGTTGTTGAATTATATCAATCAATAGCATACAAATTATAATTCATAGTATTAATGTTGAATTAATGATCACTGAATAAAGATGTTGAACATTTATCTCTCATAACTATGTTACAAATATATTACTAATTCAAAATACACTAATCAAATAAATACTATCATAAACTATACATTAACCTTTATCATTACTATAAACTATAACTACTTTCAATTCAATAAAATAAAAACAAAACCTCAACCTAATTAATAACATTCAAAACTATGGTAAAACCTATATTGAGACACAAATTTTCAATCATGTGTACCCTAAGCCATATTTATTAGGGTTAGGTTATTTGTTGAAGGATACAAAAAAGGTGAGAAGAGAATAATTACAAAGGATGTCATAAGTGCGAGGAGTGGATAAGAAAAAGTACATTATGAACATAAGACAAGCCAAGCACCCTCCATGTCCAGTAAAAATCTATGAACAAGTACTATCATTCATCAGCACCAACTGTCTAATAGTCTCAGCATCACAGTTCTATCAATCTCTACGTTCAAGGAGATAGTACTCACATTCCCTGCACAAGGGCTAACGTCAGGTACAACAGGTGTGAATACATTTGATTTTCATACTATTCCATATTAATGCATATACATATAGTTTGATAAGAACAATTGATATTAATTCATGGATAAAGGTATAGGCATTAATTTGTATTTGTAATTCCATTCAGGAATTATACATTACAAAAATGTTAATTCATAAACCTGTCCAATTCTATGGCATTCAAAGAATATAGATAGAAATTATTAATGAATTAAATAAAGAAATTCATATAAGTAAAGGAATAAACATTAAGTGATATTGGAAATATCATTAAAGATCGATACATACTATAAGTTATTATATATATATATATATATATATATATATATATATATATATATATGTATATATGTATGTATGTATGTATGTATGTATGTATGTATGTATGTATGTATATGTATGTATGTGTGTGTGTGTGTGTGTGTGTGTGTGTGTGTGTGTGTGTGTGTGTGTGTGTGTGTGTGTGTGTGTGTGTGTGTGTGTGTGTGTGTGTGTGTGTGTGTGTGTGTGTGTGTGTGTGTGTGTGTGTGTGTGTGTGTGTGTATTTATAAAAAAATATACTTCAGTATAGATATGAATATTTGACATATAAGTAATATTGATTTAAGGAAAACGTGCATAAGATTTTAAATATAGCAATTAGAATACATTTCAATTATAGTAAAAATAGTCTATCTCTCATCCAAATTACAAAATCTTAAGATAGGGAGTTGGTGGAGTAATTATGGGTGCATGACATATATCCTCTAGGGAATCACTTGTAGCCTATCTCACGCACCCTCTGCACTGGAAATCTACCATCTCAAGATAATCATAATAAGGAGAGAGAAAGTTATCTATGTAATATAAGAAGAAATCTTCCAAATGAATTAAATAAATTAAATTAAACACTCATCTCCTCAAACACCTTAATAATAAAGATGGCCATAGATTGCTTTAATTGGATGATTCCCTAGCATATGCCTTAATTTTGAATTTTAGGTCAAGGAAATAAAAAGGGTTCATCACACATAGGCTCATAGCTTAATGTTCTAACCCAATCTTAACATCATGCAATGATGACACAGAGGCCTTTTCGTAGGTTTGTAGCTTGAAAGTGAATGTTCTACTAACTATATGTGATGAAGAAATAACGTTTAACTTAACTATTGCTGCCATTTTTGCAAGGTCACAACTTAACATGTCTCTATCTTACCAACCATAGAAAAGTAGCTACAATTTCATACTAACCATAATCATACTTTTGCAACATTAAAATTCACTATTATTTCAAACCTACAAAGTAAAAAAATCTTTTCAATCTGACTGTGTCTCTCCTGTACAATTGTTAATCAGCAAACATTTTTATTTCTTGTGATGTTGTGATCATTGTTTGATTTACTACGTCACAATTTCATCATAGTTCGAGACTTAACATTTCTTTCATTTATGACATTGTGACAACTTCACACTTAACCTCTCAAGCCATTTTTTGCAACTTTGTGATTTGAACACTTAACTCTGCCTCTAACCTCATGATGGTGAGATTGCTTGCTTTTTCCCTATCACTACCTTAACTCTAGGTTACTTCTAATCACTTGAGGCCATGCAAGAACTTTTTTGTCTTAACTACTAATATCTCTTGCACCTTCATAGCTTAGATCCCAAGTTAGTTTTAACTCCTTGTGAAGCTACAATAAGCATTGATCTTTAAGATTTGATGGCTAGGGAGGCTCATCTCTAGGACCATTTGACTTTTTAATCAGTGACATGGAACTCTAGCTATATTTCACATTATTAATCTAATTTCTATCTTTGTTTTTGCCACATTTGACCAAGAAAATTTCTACTATTTAGTAGATTGATAATTTTTGAGCATTTGTTCTTTCTCTTCTACATTTGATTGAAAATATATGCTCATGGGCCAAAACCCATCGAGGAGAAGGAAAGCTTAAAAATTCTTATAGAAGTTTTAATATAAGGACTGAGAATTTGAAATTCATCCTTGAAGAAATGCATTATGTCATGATTGAGTGGAATATGATCTTTATCAGTTTAGGTACTAAACTAACCCATTAGGAGGCGTGAATTTAGGATAATCCATCTAGTTCATTAGAAGAAAAGGAAAATGAGGGAAACCTGATAAAGATCTCCTAGGATAAGGAAAATTAGACTTAGAATCATCATAAGGAAAATAGAAAAATGCCACTTTTGACTTGAAATCTAAATTTAATTTTTTTAACATGGGGAGAACAAAAGTGGGGGCAATAGTTTGCTTTGTATGGGGACTTAGAGATTCCCATGTCTAAGCAAGGAATCTAAGATCTCTAGTTTTGCAAAAGAATAAACAAAAAGGTGGAAACACAAGAAAAATAAGAAAAATAAGAAAATTTGAAGAATGAAAGGAAACTAAGGAAACAAAAATAGGAACTAAACATAACTATAATACAATATAGGGGTTACCTATTTCCAATTAGAAAATTGGTATAAGTTCAAATCTTTACCATTATAGGTCAAGGGCAGTACTTCACCGTCTAGATATGCCAACTTGAAAGAGTTTTCCTTGAAATCTTTATGAATGGTGAATGCACCCTTCCAAAGTGTTTCAAATTTTACATGCATACCTTTAGGCACTCTTCACTTATCCCATAGCAACACTACATCTCCTATGATGAACATCCAAGGTCTAGTTTTCTTATCAAACAAATTGTTAACTTTCATTTGATGTTGTGTAATATGATCTACAATCTCCTCTCTTTCCTCTTTGAGTTTAATTAGATACAAAATCCTCTTTTCTAAACCATCTTTGTAAATGTCATCTTCTATCACAGTTCTCAACTTACTAGTAGTCATTTCTAAAGGTAGAGGAAGACCTACCCCAATTCCACAAACAAGTTCAAAAGGGGAAATATTAATCACCCTCTTTGGACTCACTCTGTCATCCCAGAGTGCTTCATTAATTTTCTTGTGCCAAGTTTTGTGGTTATCTAACACAAGCTTCTTCACAATGTTAATCAAGTTTTTGTTGATGGATTCAGCTTGACCATTTCCTTACAAAAAATAATCAAATGAGTGACTAATTGTTATGCCATATTTGAGACAAAACTCAATAATTTCAATGGAGTAAAACTAAGCTACATTATCTATCACTGCTTTTGTAGGAACCCCAAATCTTACCATGATGTTCTTTTTGATAAATTTGCACACTACTTCAGAAGTAGTTCTTCTCATTGCCATGGATTCCACACACTTTGTGAAGTAATATAGAGCAGTGATTATGTAAGTATGACCAACACTGGATGTAGGATTTATAGGACCTATGAAGTCAAGACCTCACTATTGAAATGGACCTTGAATTACTACTACTTTGAGAGCTAATGATGCCAATTGATGTTTTCATGTGAACATCTTGCACTTTTCACATTTGTGTACCTGATGGTAGGAATCTTTGAACATTCCAGGCCAATAGTAACATTACCTCAGTATCTTGAAAGTAGTGACTAAAGAGGAGAACTATCGACCACAAGCTTCATCATGGAATGTCTTTAACAACCTCTCCTTTTTTTTCTTATCTACACATCAAAGGAAGGTTCCATCTATGACTTCTTTGTATAATCTATCCTCCCAAATAATATATTTGGCTACCTTTAGCTTTAGATCTCTCTGTTGTTTCATCATTAGCCCTTCAAGAAATTCTCCATAACTTAAGAAGTATGTGATGTTTTTAAACCATGGATTTTGTAGATTCACTATCTTCAAGTTCTTTATCCAATTGATTTTCTTCCATAGCTCTGCATAATGCATTCCCTCTTACCAATTTCTAGGTTTGATTTCTATGTCATATTCCAGAGCTTTAGCTATCCATGTCCCTCTATTATTACATCCTACCTCTTGCTGGGTTAGTATACTTTTTACCTCTACACTAGGGACATACACTACGGAGTGAAGATGTAAAATATAAAATTCTTCAGAGCTTTTACCATAAAAAAGGCATGCTGTTTGCTTGTGAATACTTCAACTCATTATATTTCAAGGGTATACTCATGAATGCGATAGGAGCTTGGATTCCTTCTTTATTTTCCTACATAAGAATGGCTAACAAGGTATGTTTGAAAGCATAAAAATAGATCATGAAGTCTTTATTATAATTTGGGTGACATAAAATAGGAGCTTTATCTATATCTTCTTTAATATCTTTAATATCTTTAAAATCTTGTTTTCTAGAGCACTCCATTTGAAAGTTGAATTTCTTTTTCATTATATCCACAATACATTTGGTGATCTTAGAAATGTTAGGAAAAAATGTCCTGAGAAATTTCACTTGACCAAAGAAAGATTTGACCCTAGTCTTATTTATAGGTAGACTTAATCTTTGTATAAATTTGACTCATTTTTGGTTGATTCTTATCCCTTCCTAAGAAACTATGTGGCCAAGTAGCTTTCCTTCAGTCACACAAAATATTGACTTCTTTGCATTCAAGGAAATCCCATGCTCTTGGCATCATTATAGTACTTTCCTCAGATCTCTTATATGATCCTTCCTCTTCTTTGAAAACACTATCAAGTCATCTAAATATATGACAATTATCTTACCTTTCATATCTTTAAAATAAAGTTTCATACCTCATTGGAAAGTGGCACCGGCATTGATGAAGATGAAAAGCATTTTGTGGTACACAAAAGTTCCCGATGGGGTGGTGAAAGAAATTTTATGTTCATATTTCTTTCCCACCTCAACCTAATTGTTTCCTGAGAAGTCATCAAGAATAAACATCATTTCTACACCTGCCACCATCTGCAATAGATGATGCGTACTAGGAAATGTATAATTATCTTTTAGTTATGCTTGATTCAAGTTCAAAAAATCTATGCATATCTTATCTCTCCATTTTTCTTCCTAACTAGCACTATGTTATCGAGCTAGGTGGAATGATGGATCGAGTATATGATTCTTTCCTTAAGAGTTTTATCCACTTCTCTAAATATGGCATCAAAAACCTTTGGATTATAGCTTCTTTGTTTCTGTCGAAAAGGAGCAACATCTGGTTTTAAAGAAATTTCATGCTTGAATTTTCCATTCATGAAGCTTTTCAAATCTTCATAACTCCATGTGAATACATCTTGGTACTCAAGAAAAAGTTTCTCAACTTCTTTCCTTTCATTAGGTGTGTAGAATTTCCCAACATTAAGCATTTTAGGATTTTGTTCACATTTGATGTTCACTCCTTTGTATTCACCAGTGGTAGGCATTTTATTTTTGATATAAGTATCATAGTGATTAAACAAATTTTCCAATGATACAAAGTAGGGAGGAATAGTATTACCTTGTAACTAGATGATTCCAAATTCTGCGCGCCCCCCACCCCCCTCGCCTCCCCCTCCCCCACCCCCCTTTTTTTTGGGATGATCTTCTTGACAATCACTTGAATCATTTTCATTAAAACTCCTAGTGTTCTCTAGAAATAATTGCAGGCTCTTGTCATCTTCAAATACCTAATAGTATTTTACATTATCAGGCACAAATGGTACGTATATGACTTCCACATGATACATTTTATCTTTAAATTCTAGGTGGGGTAGTAGTAATGACACAGATACTATTAATGAATCTTCCTTGACACTCAACTCTCTCAGCATGGATTTAATTGAGAAGGTTTCTAGTCCTTCAATCTCATCCCATACTTTATTTTAGTAGTTCCTAAACCTATGGTTCTTCATAGAGTATTGACTCTTTACTTTTCATAGAATCAGTTCGGCATCACCTCTAGCTCTTAGAATCTTTACTCCCTTTCTTTTGTAGTAATTATTCCAAGAGGTAAAGCTTCATATTTAGCTATATTGTTTGTGTTCTTGAATTTTAATTTGAATGCCATTGGTTTAGGTTCACCTTTCATAGGTATCAATATAATTCTTGCACCCAAATTAGATGAGGATCAACTTCCATCAAATTCTAGCATTCAAATTTATGGTATTTCTTGTTTAGCAGATGTTTGATTCTCTTCTTCTTCATCCCTTTTATTCATCATCATTATCATTAGTGAATAATATCTAGTTGTCAAATTATAATTCTTAATATAGAATTTGATCTTTGAGATCATCTAATTTTAGAACAGTGAATTTAGCCTTCTCTTTAGGTTCTAGTTTAATTTTCATATTACCCACTTGAATTATGGCTTGAGACCAGTCTAATTTTATTTCTTTACCTAAATCTCTACAAAAACTTCTACTCAACAATAAACCATAGCTAGCAAGGACATCAACAGCCAAGATAGTCAACAATAGTTTATGTTCTAGATGAACAACTAGAGCTACTTGGGCATCTTTGATTTGTCCAAGTAATGGAACTTTCTTTGGCTATAGGGTAGGGCATAACATTGCCAAAAGCTCCTAAGTCTATAATACATTTGTCAAACTTGTAGCCATTTATATATAGGGATGTATAGAAAGGCTCAGGCTTTTGGCCAAGAAAAGTGTCTAGAACCATAAGTTCTTCTTGTTCAAAAATATTAGATGTCAAGTTTTCATCTTCTAAGGTTGATGAAACATTATGATTTAGGTTTATATCATTACTTTTACAATGGTATATTAATCTTTTTAATTTAGCAGGACTAAAATTCAAATAATCTATGGGAGAAATTTGAATTTTGAAATCTTGGAAAAATTTAATAAAATAAAAGGGACTTTGTTCCTTACCCAATTGAAGAATCTTCATTACTTGACTAACATCTTTAGTACCTAAAGTAGATGGATCGTGAGTTCTTGAAGGAGAATTAGGAACAATGAATTTTCCTTTTTGAATTCTAGTGAACATGGTATATACAATACCATCCACCATAGCATAGCATTCTCCATGACATTCTAAGTTAGATTGGTACTCTAAAAATAAATTTATTGAGTCATCATTTAAGCCCAAATCTATTTTAGCTCCTGATATTGAAGTTCTTAATTCAATAGTCATCAATAACTGTATCATGCAAACTAAATTTGGGTACCTATCTCCATCATGGTCTATTGTCAAATTATTTATACACACATGTTTCCCTTCTTAGGAGTTGCTTCTATAGCCAACCTTTGTTGTAGACTAGTCAATTGTCGGGTTTGTTGGCTTGGTTTTTCACCTTTTTTCATATGTTGTACCTCACAATGAAAAACCCTAGGGTTATAGTTCAAAATTGGTATTTCTCTGTTGAAACCCTAGTACAAAATTCTTGATGATCTTTTAAATTCTCATTGTGTGCCCTAACTTTCATAAAAGGTAATCAATTATAATTTCCAAATTCAAAATTGTGTGGGATGAGCTTAACCTAAGTTTTCCTTTTTACAAAGATTACTTTATTTTCATTTTCTATGAATTAAACCTTTTAACTTTAAAGCTTTCCCTAACCATGGTTATATCTCCTAAGCAGTGTATGACACATCTAAACTTAGATGGTTAGTTTTGATTAGCCGTCGATCCCAGTGGGATCGATGATTGGTGCTTACCCACAATATGAAGTTGCATGGTTTTAAAGAAAAGTAGGGAAGCGTCCTTTCCAGTAGCACTTGTTGATGATAGGTCTTGATTATTGCATAAATTTTGAAGTTTGTCAGACCCCTTTTCAAAGTTGTCAGTACCTGTTAGTGCACATTCTAATTTCCTACAATCTCATTGGTTGGCTCATTTTAGTAAGGTTGTTTTTTTTCAATTTTGATGCACTATTGATCTTTTCACAATCAATGACTAGTTCTTTATTGCTTGAAGGAGTTGCTAGAGTATTAACTAAAGTAGGGAAGCATTGTGGTGACACTTGTCCAAGCTGATGATAGAAGAAATATTACATACAACTCTCAAAAGTTTTTCTTTTATACCATTGATCTCAATGAGATTGACGATTGGCACTTACCTTCAAGATGAAAATGAGAGGTTTTTAAACAAAGTAGGCAAGCACCTTCATGACACCTAGCACATAATGACATCAGTGACATAGTCTCTAAAGAATATTACTACTACTGATAGTTGTTAGATAATAGTGTGACAAGTGTAATGCATTCATTGGTTGGAGTAATTGATTGAACACTAAATGATGTAAATTGTTTCCATCATCGATCTTAATAAGATCAATGGATGGCACTTTATCGCTATCCCAAGATGCAAGGTATTTAAACAAAGTGGGAAAGAACAGTAATGACACCTATCCCTACTAACGCCATGACTAATGTCACAATGTTCAAAAGATACAAATTTTTCCACCATTGATCTTGGAGAGATTGAAAGTTGGCCCTTTACTGCTATAAGAAAATGATCAACATTTACACAAAGTGGAGAAGTGCCAATAGGACATGTAGCAGATAATGATCTCATGAACCCACTCCTTTCAAAGGCAATAACAAAGATTGTACTGTGGTAGTTGTTAGACGTGTTGGAAAAAAGGAAACCATTCTATTGGTTAGTCTAGCTAACTGGGCATTATAAAGGCACAACTTCATAGCACCATTGATCTTGGTAAGATCAACAATTAGTACTTACCCACAATGTAAAGTTACAAAGTTTTTTAAACAAAGTGGGGAAGTGTCATTTTTCCATGTGGCAATGTGGGACCTATGTAAATGAAAAGCTGATGATTCATGGTAGGCTAGAAAGGCACTGAGATGGAGTGAATTAATTGGCTAGATAAATTATTGCTAGCTAGTTTGGAAATGAGTGGGCCAGTGGGGCTTCTTTTCAAAAGAGTTTTATTAATAAGATATTTCTTTTTCTTGTGATTTTCAATCTTGGTAAGATCAATGATTGGCATTTTCCCACAATGTAAAGTTGCATGAACTTTAAGAAAAGTGGGGAAGCATCTACTTGACACATGGCGAGGATCTCAAAACATTGAAAAAGCTTTTATTTTTCATGTAAAGCCATCCAATGCTATGAGATCAATGGATGAAATTCAAATTAGAAATGCAACACAAAAATTAATGGTTAGAAACATTAATGTTGCTCTTAATTCCTTCATGTGATCTTAATACTATAGTATAACTTGCAGATTCACCATTACTAAGCCACATAATCACAAATTTCTCAAAAGTGCAAAGGTTTCTAGAGCTAGGGCCCAAAATTCTACAAGGTTCTTAGTGAATTACAAAGAAATTTATAGAGAAGATGAAGCATAAATCAATAGTCTGTGACTTTTGAAAATCAAGGAATTATAACTATTTAAAGTTGAAATTTCAAAATGCCTCCATGAATATAATTCTCTAGTCTTACTAATTACCTTAAATGATTTGTTCATAAAAATTTCCTTGAACAATTTCCTTTGTTTGTGCATGAATTAAAAAAAGGTGGAGAACTCATCCCAAGAGACCCTAGGTTGGTTGTAGGTGAGGGTTTTTATTATAGATCCAATTCGGTAAGGGATGCTCAAGTTTCAATGGGGGGTTTAGAATTGTTCAAGAAATGGTTTGTAGAACGCAACCTAGACACCCCAATGAGTAATTTTTGGGAGTTTGATATTGGTAAATTGGTGGTTCACAGGGTATTCTTTGACAGTGACCTATTGTCTAATATAGCCAAGAAATATGACCACATGACTAGAGTTGTAATGACCCATGTTGGAGATAACCTCTTTAGGGTCTCACCTGCCTTGATTAGACAGATGTTTAAGCTCAACCCTAACCATGCAATCCATGAGATGATTGATATAGATGAGTTTTAGGAAATATATAATGCATAGAGGGTATATTTGAGAGCAGGGCCATTACAACAACATATTGTTAAGATTGGGTCACTACTCCTGGTTACACCACGCACCCCAGAGCCATTGATGAAAAAATAATCTAATCCTAGAGCCCAAGCCCTATATTTTACTATTTGAAAAATATTTGGAATGGATGAGAAAAATTACATCCAAGGCTCTATTATTCTCATTATGGTTTAGACCTTACAGTTTGGAATGAGTACAATTCTTGATTTTGCCACTTTCCTATCTGAGAAAATTCAGAATGGTTTAGTTTGAATATCTCAAGGTAAGGTAATTAGGCCCTTTTGTTGGTATTATTTGTTAATGCACATATGTCTTTACAAGGGAGTCACCTTCTTCTCTAAGGAAATGAAGTTAGAACTAGAAAGGGATGGAGAGAAGCTCCTAGATCAATTATGGAGTGCTGACATGACTTGGTAAGTCAAAGATTCTAGCTATGTTAGATTTGATAGATACTTTGCATCAAGGCTCAGATTTCTCTTGAGAGGGGATAGTCCAAGGATCCTACAGCCTCTACTAGAACTAATTAGACCCAAGGAATATGCCATGAGACTTTTGGTTAGTCATAATTGGGGGGACATAATCCCATATAATGTTTCCAATGTGATTAAGGCCTATGGTTTCTTGAAAAAACCTCATGTTTTACCTTTTCAGGTGCCTCTGAAGATAGGAATTGTAGAATTGCTATGGTAGATTGGAACAATTGAGGAAATGGATATGGTGGGCAAAGGTAAAGGCACATTCTTCCCTGCTATCATTGCGGTGCATGATTTTTTTTTTTTTAAGAAAGGATGGAGGAATCTAAGTTTATTTTTGGATAGATATCACATGGCCCAATCCCATTCAGGATAGATTGATCTAGAAGGATTCTATGACCTCCTAAGGGAGAGAACCAAGGCTAAGGCTATTACACAAAATGTGTACTTCCCAAAAGATGTTATTAGAAATATTTTTTCATTACAGGAACAAGAGGTTAGAAAAGAAAAGTGGATAGTTTTCAATGAAATTTTAGAATTCATTAATTCTTTTGAGCCCAAGTATAACCCATTGGTAGATAAGAAGTATTGGGGGGCAAAATGAATGCATTGATGAATAATTTTACTGTGATAATGCAAACTACGAATGAAAGAAGAACATCTTAGTCAAAGCATATCCTAATAAATTAGTAGAGGTGGAGAGAAGGGTAAATAGAAAAATGATGGTTACTTTAGGCCAATATACACTACAAAGGAGGGCTAGATATATTGTGGCTCAAAATATACAACACATTCCCCCCCTAAAAAAGGCTAAGACTAGAGAGTTCACCTGACACCAGTGCACCAAAGAGACAGAGATTAGAATAGGGATCCTCTTCTCATGTAGGAGAGTATTCACCATCTCAAACCCCACTTAGGATAGAAGATGAAGCATGTCTAAGAGAACAACTAAGACAAATGGGTGGGGAAGGAGATATCATTATTACCACTACTAATATGGAAAGAGGAAGGTCTGAGGAGCCTCCTATGCCATCCTTTGACCTCATTGTTACTAATTATAGAGGTAAGGAGATAGATCCTATCATTGCTCAAGCCTCTCAAAAGTTGATAGATGATGAAAATTTTGTTAAATCTAGGGCCTTTGCACAATTTTTGTGGAGGGAAAATATAGGAAATTTTTAGGAAAAATGTAAAACAATAAAGGCAAAGCAACCAAGCAAGTTGTACTTTGAAATTTAGGAAGAGGTAAGGCCAAATTTTTGGATGACTTTGCCCAGCTAACACCTTAGGCCAAGAGATAGTTAGCTAAAGAGTCGGGAGTCTTGGTTTTGCCTGAATGCGACATAGCTAATGTTATGATTTTTGACTCCATTAGAAAGGAAAAAGATGTGCAATACAAAACTAAAGAAGAAATATTATAAGCACATAGGGGAATAAAATTTAGTAATGATCACCAAGCCCTAGTTATATGGTCTATTTTAAAAGGAAATAAGACCAAAATGAAAGATATTTCAAGTGCTAAACATACTTGTACTCTTATAATATACATGGCTAATGAAGTAGATAGTCAGCAAGTCACAAGAATGGCTCAAGAAATGTTAAATTTTGGGGGTGTGTGTGTTAGGAAAGAAAAGAGTACATTCTTAGAACTCAATGCCAAGTTTGAAGAAATACTTAAGGCATATGAGGAAAGAGGAAAGAGGATACAATTTTTTGAAAATTAAGTATCCCAAATGGACAAACAGCTTGGAAAAAGGAAAACGGGAGAAACCAGTAGGCCAATAATTGTATATCCTCAACCCCCAATTGAGCCAGTTAAATCCATCCCCATTGTTGAGTTACCAAATACCCTAAAAAGACCTGAGTTCTACACCACAGAGTAATTTGAAGAGGAAAAGAATAAATTGTGGGAAGTGCATGTTGAATTAAACAATCAATATGAGGAGAAGCTCAAGCAAATTTTTTTGTACTTAGTAGATAAGATTGATTGGCTAGCATTTTATGGTCAGCTAGTAAGAATCCTAGAGAAGTGGGATGAAATAAAAAGAGACGAAGAAACATTAAAACACATTGTTCAGAAGTGGAATGAGAGAGATAATGATGTCACTTCTATGTGTATCTCCATCATCAAATTGTCATGTGATAAGATAGAAAAAACTTTTGATATAGTTAACAATCTAAAAGAATTTGATGAAAAAAGAGTTTCTATTTAGAAGAGGATAACAATTTGTTTTTCCAAGTATATAGTAGAGAAGTTTGATCTCTTTCCCAGTGCACTCAGAAAGACTGACAAATTAAAACAAAAGGATGAATGGGGAAAGGAAATAGATGAATTATTATGCTATAGAATGAATAATGTTATAAATAAAAAAGGGGCATGTACTATGGGCAATGAACAATGAAGAAATTATCAAAGTACAATTATTCTACAATGCTATTAGAAAATATTTTGTTGAAATTGAAAAGATTGGAGATTTTGTGATAAAAAATCAGAGGGAGATCCTGAATTTTGATTTGCCTGATGATACTATTTTCAAAAAATGGAAAGAATAAATTTGTCTTCAAGATAGGTGGCAGAAGATGATGGGGTAACTGATGACACAGAAATAATTGTTACCCTAACAGTTCATGATGAAGATAGTGGAAATCCTCAAGTTGAGGTTAACTTGCAAGCATCAGAGCATGACACATCATTAGCAAGTTTGATAGCTACATATTCTGAGGAATCAGAATAGAAAAAGAGCCAATCATGGAATTCATAGCTTTTTCAAGGTGTAACAAAAAGTGGGCCCACCAAAAGAATACTCTGATGTAAAATTGTTTTGTTACACATAATTTTGTCCTTTTATGACAACTTTAAAATGTAAATATCTTTTGTCAAAAGGACAATTGTCAATTCTCTATGCCTAAAGCTTGATGCTTCTCACATTATATAAGTGAGATTTAAGTGAGATTTTAGGGCTAGAGAAAGGGGTCTGAATTATTGTCTTTCAGTCTTTTATTAAGCCTATTTGGTCTAGTTTTCTTGATAGATATTTTGTGATATGTTTTCTCTACAAGTTTATGAGAACACACCAATTTGATAGGATTTAGATGTTTTATCTTGAGTCATTCTAAGTCTTGTTCAATTGTATACAAATTTTCAAATGAAATTAATACAAAGGAGAACTGTCCCCATGTCTTTTTTGGTTGAATCTTGTCTCCATTTTTGTCACTTGGCTATTTTGAAGTTGTATGAGCAAGTCTTGTTCAATTGAATGCAATTAAATTGAATTGTATGCCAATTTACTATTGATTTTAATTCATAGAATTAAGTAAATTCTTCGATAAAATTGACAAAATTTCCATGGTAATAGGAGGGATGTTTGTAAGAAAGAGTTTTAGTAAGAATTGCTGATAATATTGATTGTAATGCAATCAATCAGATCTAGGAATTGAATAGACTCTAAGTCCCAATAGATGAGGTACTGATCAATGATATCATTTTAAATCTTAAGTCTTAAATCTAAAATCATTTTATTTTACTATTTGAAGGATATCAATGATGGTCAACACTTGTTTGCATTTAACTATTGAGTTTTAGATGGCTACTATTGCTTGAATTATTTATAAAACTAAGAAGAAGAGTAACCAAATCTACTTCAAGGGATGTGTTCTATTGAGCAATGAATGAAATATGTATTTAGTGCCAAGTTGAACATATTCCATCCCTAAGATATACACACCTAGGTTCTGTAGAGCCTAAAGAGTAGAAAATTTATCTCAATTTTGTTCAAGTTGGGTCCAGATATGAAACACATTCAATTGTTTATAGGAAATAGCTAATCCTTAGATTTTTTTTCTTTTTCATTATTCTAGTATTAAGTTTTGTGTTTAATAGTTGAAAAAAACCAACAAAATGGTGACTCTGCTAGGGAATTTCTTAACACATGTTTGTGTATAAAAATATTGTGGTTTCTTTGGTCTAGGTGTATATGTATGTGTCTTTTCTTTAGTAGTGCTCATGGTTATAGTGGACCTTTTTTAATGACAAACCTTGAGAATTTAAAGAAAAGAGAAAGACCATAAGTACCATGGACTTACACTAACGTATAGAGACCTTATGAAGTGTCTTATCTATTAAGCAAGAGTTGTAGTCATGTGTTTTTTGTGATTAGTCCCTCTGTGTTGCAAAATTATCTCATATTTTATTGTGGTTTTTCTTTAAAGTCAAACATTATCTCATTGTCATAATTTCCCTCGAATAGGATGGAGACTTAGTCAAGGTTTTGAAGCTAGTGCTTATTTAATAAGAAATTCCCTGTTCATGGCTGATAAAAGGAAAAATACAAGAGCTTACACAAGGGCCAATCCTAATGTACCATTATATACTTATTTTCCCCAAGGTGGTAGGAATAATCAAAACTAAAAGAAAGTAGACCCAAACCCCACCTAGAAACCAAGGGGTAATACATTAGTTTACCCTCAATACCAACTAGTGGTAGGAAGGGAATCCTCTTCATTGAGTTTTGAGTTAGAAACTACAAGGCTTTGGGGAGGAATATTTAGTAGTCCACCATAAGAAGACCAAGTTTATCATGAAAAAAATGTTTCCTCGGTAGGAGATACACTTCATAGATCAGATATGAATCATAGGTTAGGATATGGGAATATTATGAAAGATCCTAAAATAGTTTCATTTATGGAGACTAATCTTATAGATCTTGATGATCCTGCTAATTTAGAAGCAACTTCTATAGATCCTAAAGAAATATTCTTAGAGATAGAAGTCCTAAAGAAATGGGTTGCTGAAGAGGAGGCCAAACATATCCATTTTGAAAAAGAAAGAGAGCAGGCCACCTTGAATGTCATTATTAAAAGAGATAGCTTGCTTAGAAGGATGGCTGCTTTAAAACAACAAAACAAGAAGTTAGAGGAAATGACCTCAGTCATTTATGCTAATGTGTTTGGGGATATAGATAGTTTAAGATCTAAGGTTCTGGAACAAGAAAAGCTCATGAGCCAAAGGCAAGAACCTGTCATTTCTCAAGTTCAAGCCTACAAGCCTATCCAAGTGGAACCTATAGAACCTCCTATGAAACCCACAAATAAAGGAAAGGGAAAAGCTATAGGAATCCAAATAAATGAACCCAAAGCTACACTAAACAAATTTGTAAATCCTTCCATGTCTAAACTGGACCTTGATTTGGAAAAATCTAGAAAGAAGAAAGAGGATCTGGAAAAAGAACTTGAGAAAGTTGAGAATGAAGCTCAAGCAGTAGAAACTAGAAGAAAGATTCAATTCATTAAGTCTAACTCTGCTTTAGCTTCCTAGCCTAATTTGTCTACTTAAATTGCAACTTCTATACCCACTTGTGGACCACTCATCTCTAATCAAGCTATGTCTTAATCTACCCCTATATCATCATCCACTAATACTATGTAGATCCCTACCATTCAAATACATCAATCCCAAAATGTTGCTCATAATCTGGATAATATAGCGAGCACATCCAATGCTACTAGTTTCTAGAAGAAGCCTATATATATGGAAAAATATAGAAAAATATCACTTTTATGGATTCGTAGTCTTCCTCGCCCTATATCTTTTGATCTAAGAGAAAAGGTTATCAAGTTTTCTAGAAATAATGTCGTTATTGGTGAGGAGCATTTGAGGGTTTTCATAGATATGTTGAATTATTTTGAAGTTGAACATGAAGGTGCAGTGATAAAATTATTTGTACATTAGATGATTGAGGATGCAAGGGATTGGTTTAGAACATTTCTAGATGATTGTATTAGTTCTTGGAATGATTTGGAGAAGTTGTTCAAAGAGCAATATGGAGACAACACTAATGTTGGTTTTATGTTAAATGATTTCAAAAATATCAAAAAGGACCCTAATGAGTCTACATTTGATTTTAATGTAAGATTTCAAAAGGGAATGTACAATTTGTTTCAGGTCATGAGATTGAATGAGGATATATGCCTTACAATGTACTTTAATGCCTTTGATAGCAAGATGGCTTATCAATTGAGGGATAAAGAGCCCAAAACTTTAAGGGATGCTTTCAAGTTTGTAGTAAATATTGAAAATAATAGAAAAGCCTATGGTAAGTTGGGTAGAAGAGATGATCCAAAGCTATTTAACCCTAAGAACAAAAAAAAGGATAATGATAAATCTCTTGTGAATAAGAAAGTTGAATAAGATACAATAAGTCAAGTATTGAATTTGTTAAAGAAGATGAATCCACCAATTTTCAATTCACACAAACCTAATGTTGGTAAAAAGGCCCCAATGAACAATAGCCATTTTAATAGATAGGCAAGGATGCAGAGTTTCCCTTATACCACTCAATGGAAAGATGGTAAACCCATCCCAAATCAAACCCAAAATGTAAAAGATAAGGGTATGCTAGACCCTTTGCAAAGAAGCTCTATTAATATGAATGATGATGTACCATGGTGCATTATATGTCAATCACCTCAGTCTATAGATTATTGTGTAGTTGCTCAATCATTTTCTTTAGATTAGAGTACACAACATGAAGAAGAAGAAGAAGAAGAAGAAGAAGAAGAAAGCCATGATGATTGTGTGGATTATGATTTGGAAGAACCTGAAAATGATGTTGTAGATCAAAGAATTGTCTATTAGTTACACCATCAAAAAGTGTTTTCATATGATCAAGGTTATGATAAGGACAAAGTATGTAATACATCCTCAACTATCGATAACATGAATTTGAGAATACCTTCCAAAGAGGAGATTGACAGGGTTACTATAGAGATGATTTCTCATGTGCATAGCAATTGTAATTTGAGAAGCAAAACAATTGGAAATGATGTTGGAAAACCTTTTGGTATATTAATTAAGGATATCACACATAAGATGAAGGATAAAAGTAAGAAGAATAGTGTAGATCTAGCTAAGGTCGAAGATAGCAAGATCAATAAGTGGGAGCCCATGAAGAAAGTTCAGTTCCAAATAAATGATACATTAAAGGTAATTGTACAAGAGAAGAAATTAGGGTTTGATGTTGTCAAACCAATGATAGTGCCTAATATTCAAAACATTTCCACTCCAGGTATTCTTGTAAATCCCACTATAGTTGAACCTATTGATATGATATCCATACTAGCACAAATAATTGTTAAAGTACCTTTGTCTGGGTTGTTCAGAATTGATGAGCATAAGAGCAAGGCCTTGTCATTATTGGGTGGGATAGGAAATAATGGTAATGTAGTTGAACCAAGTTCCATTCAAAAAACCCTAGTAGTGTTAGAAGATAATAGTATTATATCCCAAATCCCTCAAATGTTTTTGGATGATTCATCAGTAGCCTACATAGAATATATTGACCCATTTTTTCTTAGTTTGATCATAAAAGGAAAAACTCTAAAGAACTGCATGATAGACTTAGTACAATCTAACACCATCATGCCCTTTAAAGTTATGGAAGCTTTAGGTATGAAGGTAGCTACTAAACAAGGTAGATGTAGAGGCATGGATGCTAGAGAAGTCCTTGTCATAGATACTATTAATGCATTACCATTCAACCTAGCTGCATACCCTAAAGTAGAATTGACCATGTCCGTCCTTGTGGTTGAGATCCCTCCACATTATGAGATGTTGCTCTCTATAAAATGGAGTGCTGCTATGGGGGGTAGTCTACAATGTGACTTGTCTTATGCAACTTTCCATATAGGTGATAAGGTAGTGAGGGTAGATAGGGAGCCAAGGGTAAATAAAATTTTGGGAGAAGGAATTGATAAGGATTCAACTTGTTTCTTAGATACTGGTTTGAATGCTTTTAGAGCAGAATTGATTATTCAAGAAGTAGAGAAGTTTCCTTCTTTAATTGAACATGAAGTGGAATGTTGTATGGATTCACCAGTCTTGTGGACCATGTACTTTGATGGAGCTAGTTCTAAAGAAGGTTCAGGGGCAAGAGTAGTCTTTGTTTCTCCTGAAAAGAACACATTTAGATATTCATTCACTCTGAAATTTTCTTGTACCAAAAATATAGAAGAATATGAAGCTCTTCTATTAGGATTGAAAGTTGCCACCCATCACGGAATCAAAAAATTTCATGTCATAGGTGACTCTGAATTAGCTATTTCACAAATTAAGGAAACTTATGCTTCAAAAAAAAAAAGGTTGAAACAATATAGAAATGCAATATGGGACTAGATAGAGTTTTTTGATACATTTGGTATTTCATGGAGGGATAGAAGTCAAAATAAAATGGCAGACCTACTTGCAAATGTAGCAATCAAGCCTAAGGAAATGTCATTTGCAAGAATTTCATAGATTGGGGTTCAAAATATATGCCTTCAATACCTAATAATGTTGAACATTGGAAAGTCTTTGAAGATGACAAAGATATTTTAAATTTCATTTTAAGTGAGGAAAAGTACCATGGTCAAGAAATGGATTGTAATGATTTAGTTGAAACCATTAATGACAAGAAAACAATTTTTGGCTAGGAGATTATGTAGTTGAAAACTAACAAGGTACCTAAGGGGTTAGTAGTCTTGGAGAATATTTTTGATAATCAAGATAGAGTAAAACTTGGAACTAAGGACCCTAGGCTTCAAGAATTTGAAGAAATAAATATTGGTACTAAAGAGGCTCCCAAGAAGGCTTATATTGGCCAAAACTTGCTAGCTGAAATTAGAAAACCACTAATTTATTTGCTAAGGAAGTACAAACATGTTTTTGCATGGTCATATGAAGACTTCAAAGCCTATAGGGAATATTTATTCCAACATGTCATACCATTGAAAGATAATATAAAACCTTTTAGATAGAAGAAAAGATCAGTAAATCCTACCCTAGCCCCCAAAATGCAAGAAGAGTTGATGAAGCTAAGGGATGGAGGAATAATCAAACCAATTAGGCACTCCACTTGGTTTCAAATTTGATACCTTTCTAAAAAAAGAATGGGGATATAAGGCTATGTGTAGATTTTAGAAATTTTAATATTTCATCTCTAAAGGACAATTATGGGTTACTAAATATGGAAGCTATGCTGCAACAAGTAACTTGTTCTAAATTGATGTCCATGATGGATAGATTTTTAGGTTACAATTAGGTCCTTGTGAAAGAGAATGAATAATTTAAGACAATGTTTACAACTCCATGGGGAACCTATGTATATGTGAGAATGTCATTTGGATTGATTAATGTAGGTGCAACTTTTTAGAGAGCTATGGATGTAGCATTCCATGAATATATTAACAAATTCATGGTAGCATACCAAGATGACCTCACAGCTTATTCCAAGAAGGTTGAAGACCATTGTAGACATTTGGAGAAGATCTTTATCAAAGCCTTGGAATATGGTGTGTCCTTAAACCCAAAGAAATGTACATTTGGGGTAACTGAAGGCAAATTACTATGACATATATTATCAAAGGATGGAGTAAAGATAGATCCTGAAAGAGTAGTAGGCATTGAAAAGGTACCTAAGCCAAAAAATGTAAAGGGAATAAAATCTTTCTTTGGGCAAGTAAACTTTCTGAGGACATTTGTTACAAATTTTGTTGAGATAAATAGGCCCATTTCAAAAATGCTTAAGAAAGGAGCTATTATTAATTGGGATGGTGAACCTTCAGAGGCCTTTCAAGATATTAAAACTTCTATAAAAATTCTCTAGTCCTTAAAACCCAAGATTATACTAAGCCAATGCACATATTCTCTTTTGCATCCTTCCATACTATAGTTGTAGTCTTATTATAGAGGAATGAGGAGGGATATGAACAAATCATTGCATTTTATAGTAAATCATTATAGCTTGCAAAGTTGAAATTGTTGGAATGTTCAAAATGGGAAGAGTACTTCTAAGAGGGGGGGTGAATCAGAAGTATCACACTTTTTAACCTTTTCTAATCCTTTTAAATCAAATAACTGAAAGCAAGATGCATGCATATAGATACATTAAATAGTCATAAAGTAAACACATGCAATAACACACAACACTAGATTTAGTAACCTAGAAACTCTCTAGGAATAAGAAGGTAAAACTAGGGTGGGGATGACACCCACAAAAATTACTATAGTAATAATTATTTGACCACTTCTGATGGTCTTCCCTATTAAAGACTTTACACTATATCAATGGTGATCTGATTAGAGGATTTACAAACACTTAAATAAAGTGTCACCCTATTAAAGGATTTACAATAGGCTGTTAAACCCACCTAATACATAGGATTTTCAATCACCTTCTCCAAATGTTCTCCTACCTAGCTATTAAGCTAACTTATTAGTATAGGATTTTAGCATCTAATACAATGGCAAGAAAGTATTAGAACAATGAACCTGATAGTATGCAATCTTTAATTACTAGATTTAGGCACTTGATTTTCTCTCTTTGATCTTGATCCTTTGAGATCTAATGTTTGATCATGTCCCTTGTCCCTTGTGCTATTCTAATCAACTAGATATGAAATTGTTTCTCTATTCCTCTAAATCTTTCCTTCTTCACACTAAATTTCACTATATTCTCTCCATACGCTGTGTTGGCTATTGATTTAAAAGTTTTGAAAATGACCAAGAAACCAAACCAATGCATCTAAGACTAGCAAATTCCATGATAGATACACTTGACTACAGTCCTGGGCCAACTATAAGGCATAACTCCTTCTTCACTTCAGGCTCTGCAAAACCTAGGTAGGTTAACCTTGAGGTTTTGATATATGGTACCAGTGCAATTAAAACATAAATCTAAACCTATTTACTATAGATGAAAACCCCTTATATCTCCTAATGACTCATGAAATGACATAGATCTATAGTAGGTAAATGCAAATCTATGAAATTTATAAGTTAAGTGAGGGTTAGTTCCTTTCAGCCCACTATAAGACATGAAAAATTGAATTTATTTGATTAAAATGATTTGTGCAAATGACATTCATATTAGCTTGCATCTGATTCAATGATTAGTGCCTTATCCATTGAAACATAGAGTCATTACTAGTAGGATGACCTAACTTGTTTGCATTACAATCAAGTTTATCAACTAAAATCTCCAAATCCCATTCTTATGAAATATCCCCTTTATACACCCAAAAACCCTATCAGAACACTGAAGCATTTACCTAACTCCTTGAGTCAGAAGCAACAATAGATCTGATACACAACTCATCCAAGATGTCTTAAATCAACTGAACCTTGTTCACTCAATTACAAAGTTAATCACATATGAAGAAATGGGAGATAGGATAAGAAAATTTGGATAATTCATTATAAATCCCCTTTTTATTCATCCTTGCAAAGACTGAATACACAAACTGGTAACACAAAATGAGGCTCAAGATATGTCACATAATCTAGCATCCATTATCATATCTCAGAAACAATGCATGAAAAATGAAATGAAAAATTGCACAAGGCTGGATGTATGGCCTTCACTGCTAGAGCACAACTCAATAGATAGGAAGCAAAACCATCTACAATCCTAGTTTCAATAGTAAAACACGAGAACCCTACTAGTATTCCCCAGAGAAAACTGCCAACAACTACAAATGAAAAATAGAAAGAATGATATAGGAAAGAAAGAATTCCTAGATCTAATCTTAGAGTGACATGTGTCCACTTGGAATTCAATCCCCTACAACTGAATAACCTCTTTCTACCTTCTCCCATTTTGATCTAATTTGGTTTCATCATTATCCTATAATTGATTTGAAAATATCCACTTCTGAATGATGAAAACTTTTGAGTCACCAAAATATCTAATTTGGCTTATGAAATGCTAGTGAAATTTTGAGTTTTTACTGATTTGATGGTGGTTAAATTTACCTCAAATTGCATTTTCACTACATTTTAACTACATTCAGGTCATTGCCATGTCAAAAATTAGAACTGAACTTTGATACCTGAATGTAGTTGCAAATTGAGAACCTGAGAGAAAACCTTGAATAGCTTGAACATACTGCTTCTTGTGTAAAAACTAACTCCAAAATTAGAAATTTTGGTTTCTCCCAATTTTGGTGATATATAATATTGCATATTTACCCTATCAAAAAACCCCTGAAAGCATGTTTGAAAATTTCCCCTTTTGCTAGAAAACTCAAGTTTGCAACTTTATTTTTTTCAAAAATTTAAAATATTCTCTAAAGTTTGACTTTAGAAAATAATCCCTTCAATTTAAAAGTTCTGAACAGGCATCATTTTTTGAAAAAAAAATTTAAAAGACATTTTTTAGAAAACTTATTTTTTAACCCACCCCCTTCAATTTTAGGGTCAACCCAAGTTTGACCAGCACCATGTGATGCTTAGTGAGTGGCCAACTTGCATAGTCACTACCTCATCATCACTCAAAGAGCCCCTTCTTTTTCATTACCACGTTAGCACCAAGTAGGACTTGCTGACACATGTCAGCATCTTGCTTACCCGCATTGCTTAAACTTTGAGCACCTTCATTTTGTGGGCTTGCACCCATCATCAGATCTTGACACGTGGCATCATCTCATTGCATCTCACCTGAACCTGCATGTCTTTGCCACATCACTGCTAGTCGAGACCCGTGCCACATGTCAGACACCCACTATTCTGCATTATTTATCTCCCGGGCACCTTCATCTTGTAGGCCTACACCCACCGCCCATCTCGCCACGTGGCACAATCTCTATTTTGCACTCCACATCATCTTGCTTGTCAATTCATTCAAAATATGTTCTCTGACATCCTCTAGCTATCTTCACTTCTAACATGTGCACATAGGGCCCACCTTTTAACTTAATGGCTCATAGCTTCCAAGAGTTGTGAGTCATTTGGACACAATGTTATATGTGTACAATAATATTTAAACTATTTAAAATCATGCATACAAAGAATGTGGGATAAAAAATTTTACTCATTTTATTAGCTGGCTTCTTTCTAGCATTCAATATAATACTTTTTTCCAAATCCAAATTTTCATCTGTATCAACATAGTTTGCCTCCAGCCACTTTTTTTTTGGTGTGCATGCTTCTTTCAATATGTGTGGTTATTGGTTAGGATTTAAATTTCATGAATCTCCTTTTCTTTGATTGTGTTTTCTTTCACATTGTTTACGTCTAAGTTTGCTAGCAAACATAACTGGAGGTTTTTCTTTCCTTGGTGTTCTATCCTCAAGCCGTGAGCTCTCTATTATTTTGTGGGCTCTCTACCTTAAAATAGTAGCTTCCTTATTGTGTGGTATTGGCTTTAATTGTTTCTATGGTGTGCCTCCATCTTCAAATGTTTTCTTGCCAATTTAGTGTGAGCTTTCCCTATTTATGCATGATGTTTTTGGATGTGGATCTTCTCATGCTGTAGGCATCCCCTGTTCACTGGCACTTTCTAATTTGGCATGTGCTCTTTCTCTTCTATTCATGCGTGTGTGGGATCTTCATTGCATGGTTTCATTTACCTGCCCACGGGTTCTTCTATCTTTGCTGCTTTATCTTTTGCTATGCATTGACTATTTTAAATTTCTTGTAGGCTCTCTTTTCTTTAAATGGATATGGATTTCCTCTTCTCTTCTCTATGCTTCTTATACTTATTCTACCTCTTTCCATTTGTAGTCTCAATGATAAATTTAGTGGAGAAAATATTAGTGAGCTTGGCACCATAGCCATTCTTTCCACCAGTAGTCTTCTTGACATTGTCATCGTAATTTCTTGAGGTAAGTAGATGACCAAATTAGGTAAGCTCGGGCTCATAAACTCCCTCACCACTTTCTTTCATCACAAAATCATCCCAATCATATTTGACTTGTACCTTCATCACATAAAATATTGTGGTACATTTCAATTGCTACTTAATGGAATTACCCTCACTATGTTTTTCAATATCATCATTTTCTTTTCTTTTCAATATTGAGAGGAAAAAGACAATCAAACTAGAATAATAATAATGTTTCTGGACCCTTTTTACTCAGCCATGGGCTTACTATTGAAGCATTGATGGTTTCTACTTTATGCCAGTCACCTTTTGATGTGAGTTGCTTCCTTTATAAATTTTAATTCTTTTGGGGAAAGTTAATCTTGTTTTCCATTTCCTTTGGTTTACTTTCTTGCTTTGAACTCACACATGAATTCAAATGTTGGGTAGAAACCAGACCAAATTTCTTAAGGAGCTCATGCCAATTTTGAGGGTTGTATTTATGAATGAAATGATTAAGCATATTATCCTCCTCAGGACTCAATTGACCTTTCTTTAATTCCCTTTTATCATAGCATGCATGTTGGCCCATCTTCTCCCCTGCTAAAAGCATACATATTTCTTGAGAAAATGTATGGCTATAATTATGAAGATTCCAGTAAGAAACAGACACTCTTGGGATCATCCATTTGATTTCACATGATGATAAGCATACATTGAGACCTTATAAAATCAATGTTATCATAATAAATCCTTTTTAAAACACCATTAATCCTCTCAAGTGTCATAAATCTGATGAATTTTAGTTGAACCCCAAAGTGGGTCCAGCTAAAAAAAATATTCGTTTCCAAACAACTGAACTGTTAAATTGATCTATTGAACCATTCATACTAATTAAAATAAAACTTGATCCCTTACTAATCATTTAAAAATCATTTTATCAACTATTCTACAAACTATCAATTTGATGTCAAGAGGTCCTTTGAATGGCCTTAAAAATTGATCTAAACACCATACCAAGCTCTAAAATCTAGCACATTGAATCTTTGCTCTGCATACTTGTACCATGTTGAATCTCATCTCATGATGAATTTAGGGTCAAAAGATATTGACCGTCAAAGTTGACCTCTCAAAACTGACTACAATAAAACATGACAAAAAACACTAAATTGCATTTGGATTTGGCTTTGAAAACTGGGGCATTGGTTCACTGTCATGAGGAAATTATGAATCCAAGATTTGGGCTCATGATGAATCACAGGGCACAAATGGTAAGTGGTCAAAGTAGGCTACTTGGAATTGCTGACTAGGAACAATGATAGAAAATCAATTTTTGGAAATGGAATTGACCTGGAAAAGTGTTCAAATGGATTTTTCAAGATGTAAAATCTGGCACACTTAAAGTATTTTTAGAGGACAACATAGTGGTATAATCCATTCAATTTCACCTATCATAGATCAAAAGTTATAACATCATGAATAAGGGTACCAAACAATCTGCACTTGCTGACACCAATAAAACTTTAGAAATTACATTTGGAATCGCGCTTGAAAACTGATCAAATGGATTCGTCATAAGCTGAAACTTGAAACATAACAAGTATCTAACATCTACAATGCAAATAAAAAGGAATTTTAACATTTCAATCAACTAGATCAAAATTATAATATGTCAAACAAGGCATCCCAGAAATATGATCAAATTGCATTAGCATGAAAACAATAAACTACCAACTTTGAGGGATTCAAAGCCTAGTCAAATGGACTCAAAATGACTCAAAATCTGAAACATAGGTTCTTAGGTATGGACACTAAATACTACCAAAGTGTAAAGTCATGAAACATTTATGGGTGCAAGATATTTAGATGCAAACAAGGCCTCCTGTCAGTGTTTGACACTTTGGTAAAAATGCAGATTTTGCAATTTACTCAAAATGAGACTTCACAGAATGACTCGGAATGACAATTTAACTTCATGAAACACTTAGACAAGTTGAATGCAGGGTGTTAGAAATATTAAACACCTCTTGGGGTTCTCAAGTGCAACTGGGTACACACTCATCAAAAAGTATTCATAGGGCTTGAAATTCTCAATAGTGCTCAAAATTCAGGCTACAATTTTGAGTGCCAATAGTGGCTCTGTTTGGGGATGCATGTCCCTTGTTGGCACAGTAAGGATTCAGATCTTTGGAAGAAGCAAACCACACACCTGACTTCAAAAACTTCTCTCGAATAGCTTTATTGAAAATAGGAAACAACTACCACTACTATGTACAAATGATGACCCCGGGCCACTGAAATTCAACAAAAACTTTTACCTCTATTATATACCTGATTCCCATTAACATTTTCATGAGGTAAACTATGATTCTTACTCATATCAGTTTCACCAATTAGATACACATCACTTGGAAAAACAAAATCATCACCATTACTTTCATAGTGCATATGAAAACTTAACATAACTTCAACCTTTTGCTCACTATGAAAGATAAAACCAACATGCTCATGAATGCCAACATCAAACTAAAACTCATCCCTACTGATTGATTCCTACATGTTGTCCACCAAAAACACAAAGTGCTCAAATTCAACTTCATAGAAAGAGATATATATCATGAATTTTCAACTCACCTCGACTTTGCATTTCTTCAAGTGTTGCCGGTTGGATTTCAAATGAGCAATCAGATTTATATTCACACATAACATCATCATCAAAATCTGAAATTTCTTCACAACCACCTGATATATCTTCACAATTGAAGTGTTGATTAGTTTTTACCTCATAAAAATCATAATAAAACTTACCATGAGGGACATGCTGATTTTCAAAGACAACTCCATCAAGTACCTCATCTTCAAACTCACAAAATGCAACATCATTAGAAGATTCAATATCACAAATGGAAGAATAATATTTTGATTTATTACACCAGTATGACAGTGTATCACCATTTACATCTAACCCAGCTAAATCTGAAACCTTTGCATCCTCTTCAAACAATGGGTTAATGAATCCATGCAAGGATCCTCTTTGAACCCTTGGATGAAACATGGGTTTCTCATCATCACAAGCTTCATCATATAAAGCGTTAGTATATACATAAAATTCACTACCCATTTCATCCTCATGGAGAGTTTCAATGTATGAAGAAAAGCCTGAATTATATGAAGATTCACTTGCTATTTGTTCTACCAAACATATAGTGTCCATAATTACATTCTCTTCATCATCTTATTTAGGGTAACCATCTTGGATAAACTGTGATTCATTTCTAAACACCTCATTATATGTAGGATCTTTATTGTCTAAAGTAAAAGCACCTGACAACCCTTGATTGTAGTCTTCATATTCAAAATCATTAACATCAACTAAACTCAACATTTCTTTATCTTCATACCTTGAGGACAAATCACTCTTAAAATATTCATTGGCTAATTGATTTGTATGATGCAAAAACTGAGATGCATTTTCCTTTTCAGATTCAGAAAAAGAAGTCATACCTTCACCTTCGGATGAATGTTCACTTCCATCATTGTTTTCTTCTTCCCAATCAGCATCTGACTCATGTGAAGGTGAACATGTAGTGTCATTTTCCTGACTTTGATTTGAGTAACCACTCTCATCATCTCCTTCATATGTTGCCTCTTGATAATACATCGGATCAACAACTTTATTGTCATCACTCGAAACATGAATTTTAGCTTCTTCATACTCACATTGAGATGACTGTCTTTCAAATTCAGATTTAATAATGTTCTCAACATGATGTTATCTATGAATAAGATAAATCATTTCTTTCATATCCGATTGATCAAGTGAATCCATATTATCATCCACTATTGAAACATTACAAACATGTGAACTCTATTCTTCTAACTGTGACTAAGATAAATGTGACTTACATTCTTCATCATGTGTTATCTCTCCATGGCATGTCAGATCAACAACATCAAACTCATGATCGGAGAGATAATTTTCAGGCTCTTCACTTGCACAAGATTGAGATCTAGGTACAACAATTTCATTAGCAACATCATTAGGTACATAATCAACATTACAAGAACTCGCTAATGTAGCTAATCCTTGATCTACAATATCAACACATTGCTGATTTTTATCAAAGGATGAAATGCATCTTACTGCTATAGCATCAAAAATATATGTATCTTCATTTGTAATTGAACTAACCTTCCTTATACATACATTTTGATCTAAATTTTCAATTTGATTGAAACTTATAGCAGGGGTGTTGATATTTTGATTTGAAATTGAAGCATCAATATCACCTTCATCCTTTCTTTCCAATACATTATACCGACACATATTTTTAGCAAAATGACTTCTACTCAATCCATATTTCAAATTATTTTCAATATCCCTAGCAGTCATAAAAGCCTAATATAATGTCTGTGGTTCTTTATCCCTTAGTAGATAGTTCATTTTCTTGTCAAATGCATCAAAATAAATAGATAAACACATTTGATCATTGGGTCTATAACTCTTAGGGATTTCATTCAAGACTCTTGCAAATTTGATGTTAAATTGAGGAACCAATTCACCACTCTCAATGTGAATCCTCAAAAACTTATCATAAGAATCAGATATACTTACCCTTTCTCTAAATTGCTCCATGGAGGTTGAATGCAACTCACCCAAAGATGAAATAGAACACGTTGGTAGAAAAGAAAACCAGTCTCTAGCATCACCTTCCAAGGTTTGAACAAATAATTTCATGTGAATGTCATAATGAGCAATCTCATAGTCACCCATCAAATCACTAAACAACTTAACATGATGACTAGCTGAAACAAGATGGTTCCCACTAAACTTACACAAACTTTTTCTAACATCATTAGGAATGACATTCGAGAAACCATGAATATATCAAAATTTAATGGCATGTACCTCTTGGTAGAAATAGATCTAGGAATTTCACTAACAGGATGCATATTAGGTGAAATAAAACTTGACATTCTTTCAAAGGTTCAAAACTCATTCACCATTAATACTTAGATTCACAACTTGTAGCTGATCTATATAACCTTCTACCAAATAATTTCTCTTCAAATACACTTCACAAACTTAATACAACAAGCTGAAACTTATTCTCATGAAATGTATAAAATTTTTCAAACTATTCTCCTCTTAGTGTTGGAAATACCACTTGATGGAGAACACATATGTAGAATTCACTTTCATGGAAAATGAATCACATGAAAATATAAAATACCTTTAGTGTAGCTACTGAAACCTTGATCTACTGATTGGCCTGGTGCTATTCTCAATTCCTCACACCACTAATCATATCCTTACAGAGTCGCCATCTCCTTAAGGAGAACTAAATGAAATCATTAATGTGATTCATTTTTACATTTGGAAATCTTGTGACAACAGATCAAACAACTATTTAAAACTCATTAGTCAAGAACTTATATAGATCTCTCTTCTTGCTTGAAACTTCACATAACTTTTAGATCTTCCTGATTCAATTGAAAACTCTTTGAAAACATTTATACATAAATAGTTACCTTAGAGGATGAAAGAAAAAATAGAGCCATTCTTGCTTGTCTTTACAGAGAAGAGACCCCAGTAGACTTAACAGGGCAAGCTTGAGAAATCACTCCTAAGAAATATGGGCTTGGTCTTAGACTCACGAAGTATTTTGGCTGTAAGAGAACTGGTCCTATTGGATGCAATAATAATGACCTAGTTGATCCCATCAAGGCAATAGCTCAAAGAAATAAAGATACAACTGGTCTAGGCTTTAAGAAGGTTCCCTTTCATTTGGGAGCTAACAAATTCATACCAAAACCTTAAAATTCATCTAGAAATGAGTCACAAGATGGGTCTGATACTCAAGAGGAACAATCTAAGGATGAGGATCCCTTTCCTTATCTTATTCTTCATGATCTTGCTAAATTCTTTGTTGAGCCAGATGAATTTGTGCCATGTGTCAGCACTATAGATGATACTGCTGATTCTTCTAAGGACAATACTGATCAACCCAAAGCTCATTCAGAAAAGGGAGAATCTAGTCAATCATTGCATATTGAATACTTATGTAAAAACCTCGATGATGAAGGAGAGTATGTCCCTATCACTATTGAGGAATTCTATGGGTTATCCCCATGGAGTGCAAACTCTCATGAATATGAGTTTGAAATTCTCTTTGATGTAACTACTAATAAAGACATTCACCAAGTTCATGTCTATGAAAACCAAATCAAAGTGGGTGAAATGTTTAGGGTTAGGTTGGATGGGTTTGATCTAACTAATGTCCTAGAATTGTTAACTACTGATGGTAGTACTCATAGGCATTCAAACACACTTGTGGATGAAACCGTTGTAGGTCTTGAATTACTGGTCCAAGCATTCAATGATTATACTATGAATGCAAGTGAACCTACCACAACACTTTCACTCACACATCCTGAGCTTATAGACTGGAACCCTAATGCATCTAGTGAAGTCCTCACGTTCCAGAATAACTATGCTCTTGCCTACTACCTGAAAGCTGTCAAACCTATAACGTCTTCCACTAGTGAACAGAGCATCAACATGACTGAAGCTAACATCAAATATCTCAGTCATACAATTAAAAAGAAGAAAAATAAGAGGTCCAATGGTGAAAACCACATTATGACAGTATCGAAACCCAAAAAAGTAAAAACAAAAGATGTATCCAAGGGTGAAAACCCCTTTGAGGCACCTGTAGATGAGATATTTGATGCACTTCCAAGCCATTTTCAAGAGAGATCATCATTTTTGATAGAGCCAACATAGCCGATCAATTTGGGTACAAAAGAAAATCCTATTATGATACATCTGGCATAGTCACTGTCTCCTAAAGAAAAGAAAAAATTGACTAGCTTCTTCTGAGAAAAGAAGATAAATTTTGCTTGGACATATTCTAACATGCCAAGATTAGATCCTAATCATTTTATGCATCATTTGTCCATTACACCAGACATCAAACCAATTAAACAAAAACTTCAAAAAATGCATCCTCATGTTGCTTTGCTCAACAAAGAAAAACTAGAGAAGCTTCTAAAGGTAGGATTCGTCTGTGCAATTGACTACACCAAATGGATATCTGACATTGTTCCAATCTCTAAGCATGATAAATCTATCAAAGTTTGTACTAACTTCCATGATCTCAACTTAGCATGTCCCAAGGATGATTTTCCACTTCCCAATATTGATATGATAGTAGACATGACTACAGGCTATGAGATGTACTCACTCATGGATGGGTTTTTTGGTTATAACCAGATAAAAATTGTACCAAAAGATCAGGAGAAGACTACTTTTACATGTGCATTGGGAACCTTTTGCTAGAATGTAATGCCATTTGGTTTTAAAAATGTTGGTGTGACCTATCAGAGGGTAGTCACTATAATTTTCAATGACATGATGCATAAGACCATGGAGGACTACATGGATGATACCTTGGTCAAAAGTGCAAAGCATAATACTCATTTGTAAGATTTGGGACCCATCCTAGATCACATGGAAAAGTTCAGTCTTAGGCTTAATCCAAAGAAATGTACATTTGGCATCACATTAGGCAAGT
Source organism: Cupressus sempervirens (assembly GCA_028749045.1). Taxonomy (NCBI): domain Eukaryota; kingdom Viridiplantae; phylum Streptophyta; class Pinopsida; order Cupressales; family Cupressaceae; genus Cupressus; species Cupressus sempervirens. The sequence continues at coordinate 1,109,790,105 of CM053785.1, forward strand.
TACTAGGATACATTGTGTGTACGAAAGGAATCGAAGTGGATCTAAAGAAAGTTCAAGCAATTATGAATATGCCTCCACCTTGAAACATCAACTAAATGATAGCTCAACAAGGAAGACTCCAATCTATTCACAGGTTCATCTCATAGTTGGCAGATAGATCACAACCCTTCACAAAAACTTTACATAAGGGTGTCAAATACAACTGGAGTTAGGATTGTGAACAAAGTTTAATGTAGATCAAACAATATCTTGCCAATCCACCAATCTTGATGCCTCCTATCTATGGGAAGCCCTTGATTTGGTACATTTTGGCAACCAAAACATCTCTGGGAATCCTATTAGCTCAAGAAGACAATGATAACAAAGAGAGAGATATTTACTACTTGAGTCACACATTGATCTCTTAGGAGAAGAATTACAATATTATAGAGAAAGCTTGCTTAGTAGTTGTTTTTGCTTCTCAAATTTTTGAGGCACTACATGCTTGCCCACACTATGTAGCTTGTGGCTAAAATAGATCCATTAAAGTACTTGCTCAGTAAGGCAACCCTTATAGGAAGATTTGCTAAATGGGTCATGATACTTAGTGAATTTGACATCCAGTACGTTGAACAAAAAGCCATCAAGCGATAGGCAATTGTAGATCAGCTACTAGATGCACCTATGTAGAGTCTCCTACCAATGAACATTGATTTCCTTGATGAGTTAATTTTGACACTCACATAGTGAACGTGGGTCATGTTCTTTGATGGGTCCTTCACACAATAGGGATCTAGTGCTAGATTACTCTTCATAACACCACAAAGATATTCATTGCCCAAAGCATACAAGATTTTGTTCCATTATACAAATAACATTGTTGAATACGAGGCTTTGATCAATGGCATGAAAATTGCAGCTAAATGGAGAGTGGATCAGTTAGACATCTTTGGTGATTCTCTATTGGTAATCAACCAAGTTAATGATGTCTATCAAACAAAGGATGAGAAATTAATTCCTTACAAATGCATGGTTGATGACTTAAAGAAGTATTTTGCACACATCACTTTCTAGAAAATTCCTCGAGTAGATAATAAAGTGGTTGATGCTATGTCTACTCTAGCCTCCTTACTACAGATGCCTAAAAATGATTTTTTACATGAGTTCTTGGTGGAAGCGTTACACTACCTAGCCTATGACACCCCTGATTCTAAGATGATCTATTCTATTGTAGGACTAGAGTCATCTTGTTACCATCACATCTATTCCTATCTCCATAATCAAACCATTCTAGAAGGTCTAACCTAGAATAAGAAATGCAACCTTATCCATAATGCTTCACATTATGTCATTATTGCTGATGTTCTATATAGGAGAGGTCTCGATGGAACACTCCTTAGGTGTTTAGAACCTAAAGAGTCCAAATGCACACTAATTGACATTTACGAGGGCATTTGTGGATCCCACTCAAATGGCCTGACACTACCTCACAAACTCCTTAGAGCTAGTTACTATTGGCCTAAAATGGAGTAGGAAGCCATCAAGTATGCCAGGTCCTGCAAGTAGTGTTAGCTCCATGGAAATGTGATGCACACTCCAGCTAGAGAGCTGATTCCCTCTACTACAACATGGCCATTCCAATAATGGGCCTTCAACTTGGTGGGTCAGATTCACCCAACCTCTTCTAATGGACATAAGTTCATTATCATAGCTATAGACTACTTCATGAAGTGGGTAGAGGTAGTACCTCTCACAGTCACCAATAGAAAAATTGCAGCTCTTTTTATCACAAACTATATCATCTGCAGGTATGGTGTACCGTCCACTGACAATGGAGGACAATTCAAAAAAAAAGACCTCAAGGAATTATGCAAGAAATTCAAAATCACACAACATTGGTCTTCCATTTATTACACCCTGGGTAATGGAAAGGCTGAGGCATCCAATAAGGTGATTCTCAAAATCCTTCATCACACAGTTAGCAAATCTAGGAGAGACTCACATCTCTAGAGTAATCCAGCCTTGTGGGCATATAGGAAAAGCATCAGGACTCCAATAGGTATAATGCCCTTTGCTTTGGTTTACAGAGTGGATGTTGTACTTCCAATAGAGGTCAAGATTCCTACTTTGAGAATCTCTATGAAGGGCCTTATTATTGATGACAATTACAAGATAGCTTGGCTTCAAGAACTAGTGTTACTGGATGAATGTTGACAAGTGGCATGTGATCATCTGCAAGCTTATCAGCAATGAATATCAAGAAGCTACAATCAAAAAGTCAGGCCACGTGACTTCTAGTTGGGTGATCTCGTCCTAAGAGAGAACCCTAAGAATCAATAGCAATAAGTCCAAAAAGGGAAGTTTGAAAAAAATTGGCTTGGTCCTTACATCATTACTATAGTATATGGATCTAGCGCCTACCAGCTTTCCATAACTAAAGGAGCAGTGCTCAAGGAACCTGTCAAAACTTTCCACCTAAAGTGGTTTTATAGTTGATCTAATCTCAGTAGCTCTTTGTACATATCTATATGTCCTAAAAAAATTCATAAAAATTTGAAAAGTCTTGAAAAAAATTGTTACCCTAGTGAAAATCTAGCAATAGGCACCTTGGTAACACCAAAAAAAAAAAAGAAACTGAAAAATTCAAAAATACAAAAAAAAAAGTCAAAAAGAGAAAAATACAAAAAAAAAAATTGAAAAAACAAAAAAAGCGCCATTGGTGAAAACTTAGAAATAGGCATTATGGTAGAAAAAAAAAAGAAACCCTACCAAGAAGGTGAAAACCTGGTAAATAGGCACCTCTTGTTCCTAATGCTCCATCTCGCAACGCATCTTCTAGCTATCTATACAGTTGCTTTACTACTTTTCCTGCTTTCCACTCATGTATCCATGGATTGAGTCTTGTTACAACTTGGGGGCATTCCCCTTTAGTGTCATAAAATCTCTTTTGTGATAGTCACCAGTTGTTCTAGTTGTGTCTGCCGACTATCACCAGTACCACTCTTTTCGAGATTCTCCTCATAGAATCTCTTTCGCAATAGTCACCAATTGTTTCAGCTATGTCTGCCTACTGTTGTTTGGGTCATGTCTTGAAATTACTTTATGGAATATCTCTCTTGCATCAATCACCATTCATTATGACTATGTCTCTCTACTATCGCTCAAACCTCTTTAGGTTCTTTGTCTTGAAGATTCCTCTTTTGACCTCAGTCACCAGTCATTCTACCTATGTCTAGCTATTGTTGTCACCCTACTAAAGAAATTTCTTTCATCCATATGCTGGACACTGACACTTGACATCAATCCCAAAAAAGTGAACTCAAAATGACATACTTGTTTGGATGTGTTGAACATTTTATTTTTTTTCTTTGTTTTCACTTTGTCATGTCTCCTTGAGCAACTTGATGATGTCATTTTTGACTAGTGAAGTAATGACTGGGGGCATGATCTTTTCTTTGCTTTCTATCTATAGCTTAGTTCCAATTAATTGACATATTTCTATAAGAGGGGTGTCCACTATAAGAGCCTCCATCTCATATTGGATGGCTAGGTGTACCTCAAACCCTTTTAATGGATATGTTAATAATGTTGGTTCTTCTCCTCATCTGTTGGAGTAAACTCTTCATGCTATAGTACATACTAATACTCATCCTATTAAGTGAATGTATAGGTCACTATGAGTATACCTAGCACATTTTTGTCTCAAGTTATGAACAAACTAAATACTTAGCATAAGATGGATCTCTCATGTGTTTGGTGTGCTCACCATGCAAGCAATATTCTAGTCATCCTAACATTTATGTTTTGATGCTTATGTTAACTTGCTAAAATAAAAGGGACAAATGTTCTAGTCATTCTGGCTTCCTATGCCTCAAATGCTTACATTTAATCCCGACAAAATTATAACATATGTCCTATTCATATTTCCATGATTGCAATGTTAGTGGGAATTTTACGACATATGATATTTCATCCTATGCTCAATGATAATAAATGGTTGAGACTTGGTAATCAAACCTAGGGTTGCATTTAACAAAGTATTGCATTACATACTTCACTTGCATAAGCATGCTATTCAATTGCAACTCTATTTCATCCTTTGTGGTGGGGGACTATGGATCTCTACAAACGTATCAAGATTCTCCATGACTGCATAAGTGTTTGGTTCTTTGGTTCATATTCGCATGCTCCTTGAGGGGGTACCTATCGCTGTCAAATAGAAACATGAAACACTTCATGAGATGTCAGTTCATTTACATATGCATTACACTCATATTATGTACATATCCATTACATCACATTTCACATTTCATAATCATTATATAAGCATCTCATATTCATTTTCATTTGCATGAAATCCATACATCAACATCACATTTGCATCTCATCCAAGTAACCATAAAAACATCTCATGTATATCAAAGAAAAGATAAACATTAACAATGACATGAACACAAGGCTACTCAATCCAAAAATCTCATATATATATATCTCCAAAATTGTGTGTCATTACAAAAAATGAGCACTATCAGTAAAAAATGATACAAAATGGTGTTGGCACACCAATCAATACATAACCAGAATCAAAATTAGAGGTAAGAGCATCATATAGCTAGCCATGTCCTATACCATCCGCCCTCTAGCTAAAGGAGGCAACATATCTAGTCTGGCAAGAGGATGTCTATCCCTAGAATCTCAAGCATACTATGAGAACCGAGGAACCTGCTGAGCCTCATCAGGCACAACTATAGAGTATGTTGCAAAGTAATAAGCTACTTGAGCCATCTACAATTAGACCTCATCCTACAACACCTCTATCCTCTGCTCGGCAACTTGCACTCGATCTCATAATCGCTGAATCTCCTAATCCTGCTTTGCAATCCATGCATCTCTCACTGCTACCTATATTTGTAGCTCTCTAATATGTTGAGATACCTCCCAAATCTTCTCCCTCTATCAGTGAAATGCATCCTATGATTCTATGGTAGGCTACTCCTGCATCTCTTCATTGAGAATCTTAGGTGCCTGCTCTGTGGGTGCCTACTCCTCCACCCTTGGCCTATGTCACCAACTCTACTCACCACCACTACCACCTACACCTAGATCTGACCCCATCTGATGTGGGGGAATCTGCACCTATCTGGCCCTTTGTCTCACTTATGGTGGTGGACCCTGTGGTTGTGTCTACTAGGGTACCTACTGCTACTGTACCGGCTATTGTACCAGTCCTTGTACTGGTGCCTACTAGGGAGCCTATGCTATTGCCCCTAAGGGATCTATAAATTGTGGGAAAGGGTGACTAATAAGATATGCCTAATATATTGGCATCACCCTTGCATTTTCTACCTCTAGCAGGTAGTTCCACTATGTTGTAACTAGGTTGCGCACATCAATCATGGATCTCCTAGCATCTAGTCTCACCAGCCATCCTCATGTTAGGTCCCAAGCTACCCATGCATAGGCATAATACTCTTGGGTGACATCCTGTGGGATCCCATTCTGTCTCCATACTCATGTGATGGAAAACTATTCAATGATCTATGTAGTCCTACTCACCAGTGGCTATGAGTAGAAAATCAACCCTAGCTCCCTAGGAGCATTGTACCAATCCTTTGTCTCTCACCAGGACCACCATATGACAGAGACCAGGTCATCAAGATGGGTCCTCTAGTGATCCATCTTACCTAGGCCTATTTGGGTAATCTGCCCCCTATATCTACAAATGTAAGGCTCTGCAGGCTTGTGGGCATCCTCAAAAATGGGTAATGTGACTAGTAGATGCTCCCATGCCTAGATCTAGAGAACATATACACCAGCGGACATACTCTTCTACTCATGATATACTATCTCATGCATCTCATAAAACATATAGGTGAGCATGCACTAGCCCATCCAAATCTTTCTGGAGCATCGAGCATCCTCTAAAGCAAAATACCCCATCCACACTCCAACCTATGCTATCCCCTATCTGGCAATAGGAAGAAACTAATAAATATGGCCAAAACTAAAGCCAACCTATGTGTCTACCCATATGTATAAATGAGCTCATCAAAGATGATGGCTCACCCAATTGCTAGCTGTCTCTGAAAAATGGCACATAAGGCCTCTGTACCTACTTGGGGCACCGTGTCATAGGCTACTCTCAGCCCATGGAAAGGGATCCATAGAATCTTGTAGATGTCTTTAGGGGTGATGGTCATCTCTCCCTAGGGTAGGTGGAAGGTGTTCATTTTTTAATGGAAATGCTCCACCAAAGCTGCAACAAGCAATGATTCACCAGCACTGCTAGGATCTAGCATAGGGAACTCAACCCCAATCTATCAATATGGGCCATGTTGGCCACATCTAGACTCCACAAAAAAGCCCCATATAGTGGATAATGTGATCTAAATGAGACATCATCGAATACCTCCTGCACACATGAACAACAACAATGCACAAATAGTCAGTACTCACTCAAAAAGTCAAAATGACAACAAAATAAGTGAAAAATCCAAGCTAAAACATCAACAATACAATTTTTTTCTTAAACTATTGTCACAGATTTTTGGATGAAGGTGTATTTCATCACGTGAGAATTCATTTCTTTGCTAGAGATTATGCATCTTCATGTGAGAAATCAAGTCCTCGCGTGAAGAGATACTCACCCATGAGAGTAATTAAATCTGCATGTGAAAAGAGACTAACTCACATGAAGAATCAAGCTCTTACTTGAATAGAGATTATTTCGTATGAAAGGCGACAGCCCCTCAAGCAAAATTCTTGCATTCTTCACGTGAGAAATGGGTACCTCCTGTGCAAGAATCCCCATTGATGCACGTGAAGAAACACTGAGTTGGTGAATCTTCCCACAAGAAAAGACTACCTTCACGCAAGAAAGGACAGTCTTGCATGAACACCAATTGATACTTCCTAAAATATGCTAAAACATGCAATAAATGCTCTCAAAAAGCATGAAAATGAAAGTACGAAGGACAATTATTGATCACTCACCAGTGGTCTGTAGTCTTCTGGCCGGCTATGTTGTTGGGAGTGGTTGAAATGATGATATCTTACATTTACTACCATCTTCCTCTCATAGCTCCTATTCACTAAAGACAAAAACACAAATGATTTGAAAATGATCCCTAGCGCCCTTATGTAGGTGTTGACCTAATTTTTCAAAGTGCTCCAATTTGCACAAAAATCACCCCCTTGGCTAATTCGATTACTCTAGACCCATTTTTGGGATTGGATTCAAAATCTGACACACCTAAGCACCTTAAAATCACACTTTAAAATTTTGGAATTGATGCGATTGAACGCTTGTGCAGTCTAATTTTTTTTGATATTTTAGGATTTCTAGAATCTTTTCTGCTCAAAATTCTTCATATTTTCAAAATTCATTTTGGAACTAGTCAACTCAAGTCAACTATACTCAATTTTGGTCAACATTTGGTCAAACTTGGTCTTTTGGACCTCAAAAACATGTTGAGTTGACTCTAATTTTTTTGCTAATCATTCTAATCTCTTCTACATTCTATTGAATCTTGTATTCATTTTTATCTATCAATCACACTAAATCTCATATTTCTTTCGTATCTTTTTGTATACTGCTTTACATCGTATTTTTGGTGTGTCATCTTTCAATTTCACTCTCAAGGGGGCAGGATGATTACATCATTGAACTTGAATTTCAACTCATTTTGAATCTCATTGCTTGGAGCATCTGGTTCCCATCTTATGTCCTCATCACTTGAGGCATCTTATCACTGGGGGCATCTTATTCCCCTCTTTTTGGCATCTTTGTCATCTCATAAAGAGTTCAATGGATAAGTATTGAGATAGTCTAAAACCCTGACTCTTGAGGATCAAGCCTCGTTCTGGGGATGATTCTATGACTCATAATTTGATCTTGCTATCTTTTATCAAATCTCAGGTATTTAGATGTTCTATTTGGATCCTTAAAGGTTAAGCTCCATTCTGGAGATAATCTTTTGAATGCTATCAATTCAAGTATCTAGATGTTCTATCTGGATTCTTAAAGGTTAAGCTCCGTTCTAGATATAATCTTTTAAATGCTATTAGTTTAGGTATCTAGATGTTCTATATGGATCCTTAAAGGTTAAGCTCCATTCTGGAGATAATCTTTTAAATGTTATTCAATCCCAAGTATCTAGGTGTTCTACTTAGATTCTTAAAGGTTAAATTTTGTTATGAGGAAACCTGTTAAATGCTTATTAACTTAGGTATCTAGGTATTCTGGTTGGATTCCTTAGGATTAAGCTCCATTCTCGAGATGGTCTTTAAAAGCTTATCAATTGGTCTCCATGACATTATTGTCGGAACCAATCTTACTTCTTGATCTATGCATCATACTTTTTGATTTTCTTTGAATCAAACGTACTACTCACACATTCATTGAAAGAGGGGCAAAATGTAATACTCCAAAATTGGCATAGTGCCATAATACCAATTTTGGTCTATCTAATCAATGCTAAAGCCCTATGTCACTAGGCAATTCTTATTTTGATATCCACTACTTGACTTAATTGTCAGATGCAGAAAACCCTAATCTGCATTCATCATATTCTTAATTTAATTCCTAAAGTATTGATTCATATTAGTCACATTAAACCTATTTGATTAATTTAATTTAAAGTATTTATACTTTATTAAAATTAAATTATTACCTAAGGCTAATGTACTAAGGAATTAAATTTATTTAATTTAATAACTATGCTTATTTTGAGCAATTGAATGTAATTATTCAATTAAATGAAAAAGATATTTATGAGGTCATATCTCATTTTCTTAAATTAAATATCTTTCCTAAATTCTATTTCTCACTTCAAAATAGAAATTCTTAGTTAACTACTTCTCGAATTAGAATTGATTCAAATCACTAACTCTCACATTGAAGTGAATCTAAGTTAACTATTTCTTGCACTCAAGATTTGAGGTAGTTGACTACATCTATATTTGGAATCTTCCATTTTAACTGAATCTTTGCTTCAATCCTAACCATTCATCAAAATTGATCTTGACTGTTGACGAATTCAATTCTATTTAAGAGACCCATCATTCCTCATTGAAAAAAGGTTGAATTGAATTGCTATCGAATCATTGTTGAATTGCATACTCATCTAAGCTCATTACATTTTCATAGACTTTAATTTCCTAGATTAATGATGTTAGGAATAAGGTGTCTCAACCTTGTATAATTCCTATTCTTATTATTTGTTTTGTAAAATGTATCTCTTGCAAATAATGTTGATGTGTCGACATCTTGAATTGTGTGTAAGGAGATCATGGCTAAAACGGCTATGACGGATTCCTATGACACGAAAGAGCTATGTTAGGAGGATTCAATGATAGGTGAAGACATGTGGCAACTAAGATATTTGAGTATTGTACACTCTACCCCAATAGTGGGGTTCAAATTTTTTTTTGGGGTTCCTATTTTCTTGAAGAATGGTAAAACCCTAATACGGTTTACCTCTGGGAGTAGCCCTAAAGTGAAGTGCATGTTATAAGCATTTTTAGGGTTGTGAAGAGATGTGATGCGAAAAGGGTTTATTGTTGGTACTGTGAGTAGCTACTGGAGTCTTCTGTTGTTGATGTTGAACTTGCATTGCAAGTGTATTGTAACCTTGTGTTGAAGATAATACATTGTGCAGGTTCTGAAGGGGTGGGGTTGTTTTACCAAAAGGTTTTTCCCCATCGAAAAATCTTTGTGTTATGTGTTTCTTTATCTATCTATTTTCTGTATGCATGGTTGGCTGCAATATTGTTGTTTACATGATATTGAATCTATAAGTGTAGAAGATTTTAAGAGGATTTGCATCATACTTTCCTTATGAGATTAGCGTAGGAAGCTATTTTCACACCTGAGTTTCCTTACAAATGACATTTAGTTTTAATATGCATACATTTAATCTAGTTTGTTTCACAAAGTTCTTAGAATAATTGCATAATTCATTTAGATTACTTGCATATTCATATAGATTAATCATCTTTAAAACCTTCGTTCTAGAATGGTCTAATTACCTTTACCTCAAATATGAGAGCATAAGTAGGTAAAATCCACCTAGAGAGAAGGCAACATGTCATCTTGCATGACTCATCTTTGGTGAATAATCTCATGTTCATTCCAGGATGAATCCACATACAAGGACTGTGTTGAAGTGTGTGTGTTAAATAGAGGCCACATTTACACATATACAATAGCCCATGTCAATAGCAATACATGGTACATTATTCAACTTTCTTGATTGGTAGAATTTATGTGTAAGGCCCACATTAATATTCTACTATAGATCTTGATGAAATAAATATGATTAGGAGTTAATAAGGTTATGATTAACATTTTTGATTACTAATAATGATTTATGAGATCCTATTAGAGTCCGATGTAGATTTTGATTATTATAAGGTTGATACCCTATCCAATAACATTAGGTTGATACGATAGGACTACACTAGAATAAAACTCAACATGTTCAAGCTGAGAACCTAGTCATGAGATTCAAGGTATGATTTACTAGATAATTAGGGGACATAAATTAACATTCACTCTTGTAAAATGAGCATAGATCCAATGATAACAAAGCATAATGGTTTCACTCATAGATTAGTTTTTAAATATGATGACATAAATTGGAAACATTCAATGGCATGAGAAATTAACCCTAGGGGCACACACACCCCATAATGAGATAAAAAGGACATTGTTAGAAATATTACTTTGGTCAGTTGATTTGGAAGAATACTGGTAACAAGTTTGCACAATAGTGATTTTCACTTATATAATAAGATCCATTTTACACTTTTTAATGATTTAATAGATATGAATTTCGTGTTTCATTGTTATGATAGACAAGGATTGTGATGGTATTTAGAATGGTAATTTTGCTATGATAAGAAAGATTAATGTTATATAGGTCTTGAAATTTCAATGTTTTGAATAATTTATGGAAACGATTAGATGGAAGATAATTGAATATGTTAATGCAATTAAGTGACATTGGATTATTTTGCACTTATCTACCTATATTTCTATATTATTTCATGGGGCTACTAACATTAAGTTGAGTGTGCAGGAAAGTTCAAACCAATGTGAACACGGTAAAGCCAAGGTGAATCTTTGGAAGATTCAAAACCTCGTTGTATTATGTTTGTTTTGTAATGTGATTGTGCATGGGTTTTATAAGTTTATAGATTGTGATTACTTAGAGACATGTCACCATGATGTGTAAGTGTTTTAATGTGTGTGTGTAATTTGACACTTGTGTTGTCTATGTGTAAATGACATGTCATATAGGGTTTTGGGCATGAAGTCACTTAACCTAAATTTAATCCCCATTGTGAGATTAAGTTAACCCACCTTGGTGAGTGTTAGGATGAGTCACCTTCATGATGGAATTCAAATTTAAATTTTGTAGGAACTTTAGAGAGTCTAAAAGTGGCTCCCAAGTGTAATTTTGGTGAAAATAAGTCTCCCACATGGTAGTAGTATAGGTGTGGGGTCCAAATATACCCATAAGTTGGTATAGGGGACTTAGGAGACCCTCTAAAGTAGTCATTTTCAAACCAATTCGAAAATTAGAGTGTTACATGACATCTTTCCTCATTCCACCACTTGGTTAAGTTCCTATTTGTAGAAAGGTAGAAAGGTGTAAGAGGGGTAAGTGGGGATGGAAGTGGAGGTCTTTTAGGGAGCTTGTGCCAAACTTAGTTTTTTGTTCACCCACTCTCTAATTGTAGAGACACTTAGGGTTTGAAGAAAGAAACTTGGAAGAAAATAAGGGAAGCTCTCCATCACCATTTTACATAAACCTAGCTTGGAAAGAGGTTAGTGCTTCATGCCGTGTTCTCTCCTATCTCATAAAAGTTGAAAGAAGGAAATTGGAAGAATGTTTTTGTAAGATGTATGTGTTTGCATTTGGTATGTAGTAGTTGTTGTATATGTAAATGAGCATGTTCGATTTACTTTTATTTGATTTTGTTTCTTGATTTTGTTGTGGTGGATTGAATGTTGCACTGGGTGTGAAGGCTTCACTCACCCTTGGGAGGGAAGAGAAGCCTTGGGGTGAAGGGGTTAGTTGGGCTTTTCATTGGAGTTCAGAAATCCTCCTCTTGGAGAGGGGATAGTTTTCATGGAGTATGGGCTCCATTGAAGTCATATGCATTTCTATTGTTCTATAGGAGGTATAAGTGAGGATATTTGAAGAAGAGTAAGTGTTGATAGCCTTGTTGAGGCATGTGTTATTGATAGCTTCTATTGTTCTATGGGAGGTATAAGTGAGGATATGTGAAGAGGAGTAAGTTTTGATAGCCTATTTGAGGCATGTGTTATTGATAGCCTCTATTGTTCTATGGGAGGTATAAGTGAGGATATGTGAAGAGGAGTTAGTGTTGATAGCCTTGTTGAGGCATGTGTTATTGATAGCCTTGTTGTGGCATGTTTCCTGGAAGAATTATTGAAATATTGCAATTGCAGGATTTATTGTTTCACAAGGATATGGTATTCTCCTCCTTGAAGAGCCCACCTTCACCCAGTGTTTTTGATTCCATCTATGAATAATTGTGCAATCCTTGGTTGGGGATTGTAAATGTGTTGTTAAAAATGTGGTATTCATGTTGGTTCTTGTTATTGTGATGTTGTTTGAATGTATCCCAATTGGGCCTTGTTTCCCCTAGCGTAGGGGTGGCCTCCTTGAGGCCTAGGTTGGGAGGTGAGCCTCCATGATTCCAAGTTTTGAGTTGTTGTGCAAGTTATGTGAAGATGGATTCCTTGAAGATGTTAGGGTTTCACCCTTGACAATGTTGGAAAAATCCAATGTGTAAAGAGAGACCCATGTTTTATGTCATCTCAAATATATTGTGGTCTTCAAGTCCCATTGTGATTTCATTTCTATGTAAGAGAGTATTTCCATCATGGTGTATTGTTTGAAAATGTGTAAGGAAAAGATTTAGTGATGGTAAATACTTTACTTGTAAGAAAATATCTATTGTGAAATTTGATGTAATATGATGAAAATTATGTATTAAAGATTCATCTTTTTTGTAAATCATTAGGTGGAAATGTTTTCATAAATGTTAGATGGAATAATATTATAGATATAAGTTGATCAATTAAAAAATAGATGTTGCATTGAAATTTTATAGGTTATGCAATGGAATATTGTTGCTATACTTGATAGTTCATTGTTGTATGAATGAAAATTTGAGCATAATGGCCTTCAAGTTTAAAATAAATTTGTAGGTTGAGTTAACATCATTACATCCTTAAACATGATCATCAAATACCATGGTAGGATAAGAGGAAATATATAGTTTGGGTATAATACATATTTTCCAATCCATGAAAGAAAAACCTAGCTGTAGGTATACATTTCCTCTCTAGAAAATGTATGGAGAAAGTAAATAAATCCCTTCTCATAATATAGAGTAATAAAATAATCAATAGCATATGCTCTAGAATCAAGTATATTAATATAATAATAGTATAATATAACTCCTATAACAAAACATATACATAATTAAGTTACCACTCTTTCAAAGCGAAACTAGTACCTACCCCCTTAGTACTAGGTTCCTTAGTCAATTTCTAAAGTCATCATATTTCTGAAACTGACATACCTTATTTTTAATTTTTTTTAAAGCAAAAGTGGGCTAGCCACTAAATATATTTATTAATAAAATTGGTTCAAAAATCTCAACCAGGAAAGAACCAGAAAGAAAACTTGGAATCATCGCTTATATATAAATTTACATAAAGATATTTGTCGATATTCACAATAATTATTATATCGACAAAATTGAAGCTCATAAAAATATACCATTTTCTAAATTCTACCCATATGATCCACTTCAAAAACCTCAAGATATTACAACATTAGAGGTAATTGAATCAGACAAAAAATATATATACATTCAACCTATAGTAATCACTCCTCCATAACAATTTTTTGCATTCGACCCTCTATATATCCTTTGAAAAAATGACAGATGCTTATCTTGACCTCACACCAATCCAAGCAATCAATAGTCTTTACTGTCTTTGTCTCATCATTGAATTTTCCATTAGTGATTTCCCGCATAGCTCGCCACAATACCATTGGCTTCCAGCTCAAATCAAATGTACAAAACTTATGCTAATACAACAATCATCTTGACAAGGTACCAAGGAAGGCCCTTTTGACCTAGGATGGTTAAGGCTAAATGAAGTAACCCATGAGTCACTTAAGATGTTCAATGATTTATGTAGTACATCTTCAAGATACCTCTCTGCAGCTTCACACTCGTACCTCTTCAAGATACCTCTTTGCAGCTTCACACTCACACCTCTTTTCCTCAATGGCCAATTCAACAAGATACTTATCAGGTGGTAAGTGTTGATAAGTCTACAGAATATTTAATACAAGTTTAGTTTTACTCTCTAGCTCTGTCTATTTATCAATCATTTGAATCAGTGTACCATGATTTATCTCAGGAGAATATCCCACTTTGTTCAATGCTATCTTAAAATTTGTAAGCTGCATCACATATTGATTTTCTTGTAAAGCCATAATCTTCAAGTTGTGTTGTCTCTACTAAATTATGTCCTCATGATGACTTGCTTCTTTTCAAGTTTAGTCACAATTCTCTTCAAAATCATGTTTAATAGCCTTATGGCTATTCTCCTCTACATATATCTTACATAGTAGAAGATCTCTCATTCCTTCTCAATTCACTATCCTACAGATTTAATGAATTTGCCACCATTCCTATTACTTTAGTTGAAGCCATTGCATTCTAAAAGAGATCCTCAAATGCTAATCCACACTATCCAAGATCGCTCTCACTCTTGCAGTTTGACTATGGTATTTTGAACTATTATAGGCTCACCTCTAATCCATTACTTTTAAAAATGTTGAAGACCTTCTTCTTTAAAATTATGTGCGGTAGGAGAAAATAAAAAATTTCCATTGCTGTCATTTCTACATGCTACTTGACGTATATCAAAAACCTCCTCACCAATTTTAACTCCTTCAATCTTCCTACGCTTGTTTGGTCTTTCTACAATCTCAGGTTTGGGACAGCTGACCCAAGAACAACATCCAAGAAATCAGCTACTACACTTAACACATGAGGTGATTACCTGTAATGTTTTGCAAAGTTTATGTAGTCACACATATGCATTGATAGAATGAAAGTGTTATCTCTCAGTAACTTCAAGTGAAATCTCAATGTAGATCCTATCATACACTCCCACATTTTCCTTGGATGATCTTTGACATTTTTTGTTTCAGCTGTCAAAAAAAATTGTTTTATATAGCCAAAGCATATTCCCATAGTAATGATGCATTGTCTTCTGAAGAAAAGAAGTATGGATAGCACCTAAGTGCTCCCTAGGTAATAGCTGGTAGTGGGGAGGATGTAATTGCTAGAACTATACCTTTGCTATCTCTAACACATGCCTCAAGACTTGAGTTACCTAAATTTTCTCTTGAAATGCCATCAAAACTAAGTTTCACTACACCCGACTTAGGAGGTAGCCATTACACAACTGCTCTATCTATCTTGGACTGTTGATTGTTGCTAATTCCACTCCCCCATGGAATAAGAAGATATTTTGACTCTTGAATAATGAAACTATCCCAAATTGAGATTGTAGGATTGATTTTGCATCTAAAAAGGCCTGCATTAGTGACTTCCGGTATAGACTTTTCAATGCAAAAATAAAATAAAATAATAAAACTCATCAATGAGTTGAATCCAAAAAAAAGAAAGACTAATATACATATAAGCAAGTCTTCAACATTATTAAATTTTTTTCAAACATAGAGAGACTTCCCAAGGCTGACCACCTTGGAAGTCTCCCAAACCACCCCCTTCCTCCTCACACATGAGAGGACTTGGCAAATGTGCAGATTTTAAATTTAAAACAGCAAGAAAATTAAGGGTAATTGATATTGGTAGAGGAAAGTCTCAACTTGCCAACTTTCCACATCACCCAATATCATAATGCCTAGGGAGGATTAGGGAAGTACTTTGGACAGAAAACCATGTTGGAGGAATGTTGTAATTTGAATTTGCCTTGGGATTTTATACTAGCACATGCTATGATTTTTGATTTGACCATCTACCTTGGGTTTGGTTAAAATAAAGGGTGCTTGCATAAAAGAAAAGACTAGTCCACTTTTTAAACAATTCATTTCCATCCCAAGTATGTAGGGGAAATAAAATTGCAGCAAGGTGTCCCTTAAGCCTTGTCACGTGGACCTAGGCAGGAGGTGGGTGAGTTAGTGGGCAGCCATGAATGTGGGGAGTATCTATTTAATATGAATGTTTTTTTTGATGGTTAGTAAAAGTTAGATTAGTTAATGTTAAATTTTTTTTGATAGGACATTTTTGGTGAATATTTTTAGAGGTAAGTTAGTAAGTAGAGTAGGAAATTAGGATAGGATTTGAGATGATAGTTGATGGGGTTAGGAATATATAAATATTAATGTAGTTTTTTCCCCCCCTTATATATATTTATTTCAATTATGATGTTAAGCATAGCAAGGAAAGTGTGTGTGTGTGTGTGTGTGTGTGTGTATCACTTGTTGTTTTCCACATAGATTATAACTAAATAAATAAATAGATGTATATAATAATTTAATATATAAAGTATGTTGCTAAGATATTCACATTTTATGATCTAGATTCATCTTGTTAAATGTGAAAAGAATTTTATGAGAGTCTAGAGATCTTTGGAGGGGAAATGTGATTTTTATCATTTAGCAAATGGACTCACAAGAAAAATTTAAATTAATTACTTCAATATATATCAATTAGGGTTCTCATGCAATACTAGATATTAAATAATAGAGGTGGTTGGTAATTAATACGTAAGAGTAAATTTAATTGAATATTCCATATGAAACTTGTATTGAATTCAATCCTATCCATGGAGGATGCCAAGTAAACTGGGAAGAGATTTTAGTGGATTACATTATGGAACAAAATGTATGTATGGATTCTATTATCTAATATGTGTAAACATATAGGAGATTTATATAAATGATTCTAGCAAATCACATGTCTTGTAGAATGTCTTAGAATTCCATTACCGACATTAATGTTGAGTGATCATTGAATGCATAATACTTACTATATGTTATGCAATGCTTGATACATCATGAATAATTACCAAATGTAACTATAAATATAAAAAATGACATCTAATGGTATTGTCTAGAAAACATCTTATTGTCAAGTAGTATGATAGCCCCACCCGATACTCATACTAGGTACCAACATATTATATATATGTCAAGAGATCAAAGTTGTTATATTCACAATATATATGATATACTACACTATCAAATATGATAGGCATGTAATACCTAGATCTCTAAGGAAACAAGTATTGGTGAGTGACTTCTTACATGAACCCACCACTTTTCAGGATGCACCTTTCTTCTGACCTTGTTTTACTTAACTAACTAGGAATATCTATGAAATCTTAAACTCGCCTTATAGACATCTGGATCTAAATTGTATTATCGTTGACCTCTAGGGCTTGGTTGATTTAGTGGATGTAAGCATGACATCAAACTTGACTAGGTGTGTTGGACTTCTATAATGCAACCATTATATATTCAATGTAATGTCTATTCAATAATTCATCATATCAATGTGTTGTTTTGCTAAGTACTTTAAATATATATTTTTTTTAAAAAGAAAAAAAATTTGAGGTTGTGTTTTTACCATGTAAAAATTAGGGCGTGACATTATGTGCTATTGTCCTCACTACAAATACAATTAGGGGATCTAAAATAGTGTCAATGGTCATGTCTCATTTGTTCTGCACTACCCATGTATTCTTCTCAATGACCTTGTTAGATTCACTTCTCATTGTTTCAGGTCGATAAAATGTTGGATACCATGTTACTCTATGTATAATTTTCTTAGTCATCTTCATTAGTCCACTATCAAACTATATAGAATTATCATGAATTCTACTTAAAACTATCTTAATCCATTCAGTCTTGAAAACATTTGGAAAATCTAGGGCACGGGTCAACCCTTTCCTCTCTATGATTTTGAATTCATCCTTTAATGCTCTATTTTTAGATCATTTTCCATAGATTTACTTAATCTCAATGTCTCTTATGCTTCCAACCTTACATATATAACAACATCTAACATCTTGAATCATTAAAACCCTCAGTGGTATCATTGACAATGCACTAGATGGATCTTACTTGTAAGTGATATCAGGATATCAAGTATGGCTCTAAAGTTTGGTTGTTTAATCTCATTACTTATCAATTTCACATTCAAAACTTCTCTACCCTATTTAACTTTAGCAACTAAAGAACTATATACCATAATGTAAACTAGGGTTTTCAAAAATTCAAACTGCATAGCTCAGCACATGATAAATACCTTTATGAATCTTCCATGATGGTGTCGAGTGACTATTGAATTTAGCTTGCAAACATTGGTATGATCTCTTTTAATTTCACCTTTTTTCCTTCATGCTGTCCTTCAAATTTGAATGATGTCAAATGATTAGAAATCAATAATATAGATTAGAAATCAATAATATAGACATTAAAACCTTGCAATTAATTCTTAGTTCTTACACAACTATAAGCTCAACTTTAATTAAAAAATTGACTCACCCAACTTCCATGGATTTTTCTTTCAACTTAGCAACCACTATGAGCTTTGTTAATACTATCAACTTTGATAGCTTGGCATCAACTAACATTTCACTCGGCAACCATAGTGAAACTTTTCATGCTCGAAAGCAACATGAATATTAACAAAACTTAAAGATTTCTTCTAGATTCTTAACAAAACCTTACATATTTATTCATGCATATGCAATCTTTTCATAACTAAATCCTTGGAACTAATGTATAGTATATCTTTTAAATATCAATCCCACATACTTCTTGATTGCTTAATTTGAGGAGGTGTGATCACCTAATCCATTGGGTGAAGTGATCCCATCTATACTTGATGTGCTACAATCTTCCTTTCTCTTCCATGTCTTGTTCATTTCATCTCTAACATTCTCAACATCTACTTTTCCTTTTCCTTTGTTGAGCTCACTGCTCTATGCCTTTGACCTTGTTGGACAATTCCTAATTATGTGACCAATCTTCACACAGCTAAAACATGTGGTTTGACTCAACCATCTACTATAGTCACTTATGAAATGTGTTCTTATGCAATTTTCAAAAACATGTCCATACTCTTGATAATAGTGATGACTATACCTTGTATTATAATCTGATTTATATGAGTTTCCATTGTGCTTTACCTTTGTCTACTTGTTTGATGACCATTTAGTCTTGGATCTACATTCATATGCTCTATGTCCATACTTATGATAGTTATAAGAATATCCTTCAAATCTTTGTGTTCTTGTGGTCTTGGTTCTGCATTCATGTGTTTGATGTCCTTGTTGGTTGCATTTATTTCAATGACCCATTAGCTTCTGCTTAGGATTCTAATTTGTAATCTTGAACCTACAAAAATTAGTAGTATGACCTATCTTACAACAATTATGACAAGTAGGTTTGGAGTTCTTACCTTTGTTACTTCTTTCTTCACCACTTTTGGATGATTCTCCTTCTTCAGTAGTAGTGTGACCCAATCCAGAAGTATCACTGTTGGATCTAGGGGATATATTAAATTGTTCAAATTATTTGATGGCTTCACTTTCAAACTCCTTTTCTCTTTTCAGATCATATCTTAGATGTTTATTCTATAACTTCAGTTTTGTTATCTCAATATCCTTTACATTCAGTTCATGATTTGCAATCATCATTTGACCAAAAGTTTCCAATTATATGTTAGTAATCATGGTTACCTCTAATTTTTTCTCTTCCACTCTATTTGTCAAGATCCTTTTGTCATCTTCAACCACAACTTTGTCCTCTTCATCTTTCTTTTCCTGCTCAGTCACCTCACATACTAATACTGATAGGAATTCTTGTTCTCTCTTTAAATTTATGAATTCTTTAGTTAGGATCCCATTCTTTTCCATCAAATCTACAAAGTCTATCTCAAATTCATTGGAGTTTCCATTTGCAAATAATTTAGTAGTTTAAATATCTTGGTATTGTGTGTCATTCTCTTCAATAGAAATTTCCTACCTTCTTTTCAATGATCTCTTTAACATGTCTCTTGCTTCATTCAACTGATGTAGGGAAAGTTGTATTTCAAGAGTCTCATGTTCAATAGTCTTTCACAACTTTTAGAATTCCATCTTCAAGATCTTTCCTCAAACCTGCAAATCTTTACTTTTAGAGAACTGTGCTCTAATACCAATTGTTGGAACTAAAATAAGGAAGTAAAATCTGAGGGGGGAGGGGTGGGGGTGAATCAACACTTAAAAATTTCAACATCTAAAAGTATTCACTACACAACTATCTCACAATCTATTCATTTAAATTGAAATACCAAATTAAACATAAAAATTCATAGCATGAAAGTAAAATATTTAACACATATATGACACAAGATATTTGGTTACCAAGAAACCCTCCAAGGAGAAGGTAAAACTGGGGTGGGGATGACACCCACAAATCTTCACTACTACAGTAATAGAATGTATCCAATGAAGGTTACAATTTTTGACCATGAAACATGATCTACTCTATGAAAAGTTTTCCCTATTAAAGGCTTACAAGATTGTTTGATCTTACCCTATTAAAGGATTTAAACAACCTACTAAAAGTGTGCCTAGCAAAAGGACTTTAACTTACAATAAAGTAAGCACCCTATTAAAGGATTTACAACAGCCTATCAAGACTACTCTGTTAAGAGATTTAACTGATTTACATGTTAGAATGTCTCAACAATGATCCTTTAGTTAGCACTCTATTTCTTGATGTCAAATCACCTCTATATTGATGTATACTTGATCCTTTCTGATTAGATGTATCTCTATTGTCCTCTGATTCCTTTCTTCTATTCTCCTTACTTAATTCATAACACCTTAATCACCATTAATTCTCTATTTGCACATACAAACTCTCTTCAATTCTCCTTCAACATTCTTCGAAAGTTTAGGGTTTTTATTCCTTAAGAAGACCTAGGTGACTTAGGGTGTGGCATGAACCAATAGTAGTGATTCACCCATATTGCCATTTAAACCTTCCCTTTTTCTGATTGGATGCATGTGATGCATAGGGATTCATAATTAAGATTCATCCTTATCAACAAATATTGTAAAAAAATCCTTAAGTTGGCCCAAAAATGGTTTACATAGAAGTTTGTGCCATTACAAAGATCTATGTCAAAACTATGTAACTTAGCACTTGAAGTTCCTAATGCTCGGCACAAACTACAACTTCAATTTTGTAAATCAGCCTTTGAATGATTTGGCATCCACTGATCACTTGATATCTAAAAGCTCAGCACATACCATCTACTCGACACTTGAGTGACTTGACACTTACTAGTTACTCAACTCATAGTAAATATCTATCGCTTGTCATGTACTATCTAACAACTTATGCTTTCCATGTGTTACTTGTTTAGCATGAACTAAGGAAATGAATAAATTATATTGTCACTCATATGTCAAAATGAATCTAAGATTAATAAAATCATTACAACTAAAAACATTTATAAGATATTGACATGCAATATGAAAAATGGTTCAAAGACTTAGGGATATAAAATAACGTATAGCCAAAGTTTTTACGTATACCTTTTATGTTTGCATGGAAATTATGAATAAATCATCAAAGAATAGAGCATGACTATCACGCTGGGTGTTTCATGAGGATGGAAAAACTAGACAAAAAGAAGGTGGATAAAAATGGCTAATATGTTTTTTCTTTGGTCTACACTCTTGAGCTCTATGTCCATACTTCTGACAATTGTAGCAATAAACTTAAAATATAGTTGCAACTAGTGTAATACTAACTTTGGATCTATACTCAAGTGTCTAATGTCCTTACTTCTTAATTAATATAGTGTCTAATGAATTTAGGCTTAGGATTTTTCCTACCAATTTTATCTTATGAAAATATTTTTTGTATGTCCTTGTTTCCCACAATGATAACATATAGGCTTACTTTTTTTGGATTTTCATTCTTCTATCCTCCACTCTTTAGTGATTCTCCTTGCTTGCTAGTTGATAGGCTCTTAAGATAGCCTATTCTAGATGCATCATGGGGTCTCCTTTGTGATATCGTCAACTCTTCATAGTATCTCACAACTTATTTGTGTTTGTTTAACTTTTTAATAAGTTCCTTTAGAACTCATTCATTAGACAACAATTCTTAGATTTTAGATCTATAATATCCACATATTTCCTATTGAGTTCTTTATTTTAACTTAGAAATTTATTGAACATGTAAAATTTCTTATGAGTGTGTTTCTACACATCATATATTCTTTCATTAAATCTTGTGATCATTTGTCTGTTGTACTCATCACCTATTGTCTTGTATTCCTTATCTTTTTTTTTCTATTTAATCACTTGATATATTCTTAATAATTTTATTTCATGCTCGCTTTGAGTCCTTTTATCTCATCATTTAGTTTATTGTTCCTTTCCAATATATTTCTATTGTTGAATCACTTTTACTAGAATTTTCATTGTCAACTAGTTCTCTAATGTCTTCTTCTTGATATTGAGTATTATTCTTCTAGACTGCCAACTCATTCTTTCTCTTTAAAGATTTCTTTAGTTCCTCTTTTGCTACCTCAGACTATGGGCACAACATGTTATAGATCAATCTTATAATTTTCAATGACCTTTCATAACTTATAATCTTCCATCTCCAAGATTTTGACTCTCAAGCAGTTAGAATTCTGCTAAGAGATTTGTAAAGAGAGATATTGAGGGGAGTAGGGGGGTGAATCAAAATTTGTAAAACTTTTTTCCTTGAAAAACCTATCAAACTTATATATGCCATTACTAAACCTTCTCTCAACAATATCATAAATAAAATAAACATATTCTACAATGATGTGTTCAATGTAATTTATTGATTAGAACCATAAACATGAAATTAAATGATCAACAATTAAAACAAATATATGATAACTCAAAAATCCTTCAAGGTTAAGATAAAAATTGGGTGGGGATGATAGCCACAAATATCCACTACTGCAGACACAAAATTTTTAGGGCTACAATTTTGATCACTTATGATAATCTACCCTATGAGGGGTCTGTCCTATTAAGAGCTACTAGTGTAAGGGCACTTAGGTAGGCTCATAGAATGCCTAAGGATCCTAGGATATTTTGGATTGTAGTAGTTATATCCACACCAATAGGATAATAAGATGGATAACCTAGTCCTAAGGTGGAGTATGTTAAGGTTAGGATGGCTCATGAGGCCTTAAATTCTCATATTTGCTCATAATAGTTGCATGACTAGGTCAAATAAGGTATTTTTGTGTTTTGAAGGGTAGGATGGAAAAAAGTATGATATTAGGTCCTTCTAAAAAAATGTGTATCCATTTAAGGATTTTGGGAAGTTTTGGTAACCTTTGGAGAAATTTTGAGGGTCAAACTCCAAAAGATGTAAAAGTTACCCAAAAATTGTCAATGTTGTTATTGACAACATTGAAAACTTTTTGTTGCATTCAAGAAATTTTTTAGATGGATCCTATTAAATCTCTAAAATAGTTAGGATAAGACTTTGGATGTGTATTTTAGGCCATCCTCAACCTTTTTAAATGGTTGGAAGTTTGAATAATTCTTGTGTGTACAGTCTATCATCAATTATACACTTGTAGATTATTGTTTTTGAGTATCTTAAAATCTTCATGGATTGATTTTGGTTTTTTAGTGGTTTGAAGTATTAAGGATTCCATTTCAAGATTTTTTAGATCACTAGTTTATATTTTTGTAAGGTTTTTGTTAGGTTTGAAAATTGTTTTGTGTTCTACCTGCTTGTTGTTATGAACTAGGCTGTTAAGAAACATGGAGTCATAACTCCTCTTCCCACCATAGGATGTCATGCCCTAAAATTTATGAGGAAAAAAGAAAACACAACCAAATGTTTTTTTTTCTATGAGGGATCACCTGGTGGGAAAACAATAGTTGCAATACTAAGTTATAAAAATGCTTTAGCTATAAACCCTTCATCCTCTATGATACTCCATAGTTGCAAGAAAAATTCAATTTTTGTATCAATAGAGTTGGAATGGTTCTAGGACTTGCAAACATGAAGACATTTCATAATTGTCCTAAAAGTTACAAATCTGAATTGTCCACCACATGCAGATGAGCATACCCATTATTCATGCATTTCTCATTAAATTGTGTGTGTGTGTGTGTGTGTGTGTGTGTGTGTGTGTGTGTGTGTGTGTGTGTGTGTGTGTGTGTGTGTATGTGTCCCCTTAAGGCTCCTACATATCTCTCCTCTGACTTAGATCAAAGCAACACATTAAAAATTAGGTATTTGTAATTAATTAATTGGTTATAATTTATGATTGATTAATGATTTATTTAGTTATCCAATTTTATTTCCATTTAAATCTTTATATATTTACTAATTATTCAATAGTGCCCATAACTCCAAAGGAAAGAATAAATTGATGTGATTAATTAATTCTTGAATTATTATGGCATGTCATAAAAGAGCGTAAATTATTAAGTTTAAGAATTGCTAACCATCATAAATTTATTTAATCATATAATTTAAATCTAGACAATCCCATTTAAAAGAATACTTTCCTCTATACTCCCATGTGTTATTATTATTAAAATCAAATTTCCCAACTTAATTCTAAATTCCTTAAGTTAATAAAAGAAAAACGTATACCCTCACCCATAACCCTTGACATCTACCCCAATCCACTAATTACACATGGCCCCACCCCATTAATCATAATAACTCAAAAATCCTAATTCCCACCCTAAGTTCAAATTAGAGCCATGGGATCACATGTCTCTAATAAAACATTTACATATTACTTATTCCAAGTTGTATTCTGTACCTAGGGAAGAGGTTTGACTCATGTGTTTGTTTAACTTTTAATTATGCAAATTCAAATGCTTCTCCAAATTTCAAAATTTAAGGGTATGCGGTCACATGCCTACATAATCCTCTTTCCATAACATTTTAGACAATATTATCTTCCTCCCCATTATAGCTCTAAAGACAATGCATGACATTTTATGATGCCAAGACATGGGCTTTTCCCCAAACACAACCCACTTCATCCCTCTCTCCAATGCATGGTGTTGGCTCCTAATTTAACAGTTTTGAAGATGACCAAGAAATCAGACAAATTTATCTAAGGCTAGAAAATTCCTATGACAGATATACCTAATTGTAGTCTTGGGCCAACTATAAGGCATAACTCCTTCTTCACTTTAGGCTCTGCAATACTTAGGTGGGTGAACCTCAGATTCAATTGATATCGTACCAATGCAAAAACATATTCCTAAATCTATTAAGCAGATGAAAACCCCTAAATCTCCTAATAACTCATGCAATAATAGAGATATACAGTAGTTAAATGCAAATCTATGAATCACATAATTTGAGTGAGGGTTAATCCTTTTCAGCCTACTACAAAACATGAAATACTGAAATGATTTTGATTAATAAGATTGAATGCAGCAAAACCTCAAATATGCAATAGCATGAACTAGTGATCCTGGAAATGATTAGTGTCTTATCTATTGGGAAACTCCATTAATTAATCACATATATATAGATATCTGATACTTATTCATATATTCAGATATACGATCTATCCATTCACCTTGTGAATAGACATCCATGTTCAATCTGAACCTCATTCTTACATAATATCCCCATCATAAAACTTACAACCTTGTTGATTCCCCTGAAGCATTTACATAACCCCTTGAGTTATAAGCAACAATGAAATAACATACAACCTTAAGGGACTGCAACTACAAACTAAGCTCTTTATTCAAAGATCATAAGACATTGAAGATCATTGATAAAGGGAGATGAGAATTAGAATGAAACTAATGAATTTTTGTTGCTCTTTGTATTTATTTCCTTGAAATTAATACATTCATATGCATGGAATCAAAATATGAAACAACTTAATAGATCTAAACTATCTATATATTCCTTCCTACTGCTGTTCACATGAGAGAATTATGCTGAAAAATATGGTGTCTCAGTATTGGGAATGCACCAAGATTGGAACCAAAACCC
Source organism: Cupressus sempervirens (assembly GCA_028749045.1). Classification (NCBI taxonomy): domain Eukaryota; kingdom Viridiplantae; phylum Streptophyta; class Pinopsida; order Cupressales; family Cupressaceae; genus Cupressus; species Cupressus sempervirens. The sequence continues at coordinate 1,109,816,225 of CM053785.1, forward strand.
TGGTATCACAGTAATGTGCCTATTTTCTCCAAAAGACTAGAACCTATATAATTAGAAAGAAAGGGAATGGTATAGGAAGAAATGAATTCTCAGATCTGCTCTACATCTGACATGTGTCCACTCAAAATTCCTTCCCAAGAAGATGAAAAAACCTCTTTGTACCCTCTCTCTTCAATAGGTGAATCAAATCTTCATCATTTAACCTCCCAAATGCAAAAATATCTCAGAACGTAATGATGAAAGAATGTAACTAATTCTGATGTTAAAATGAATTCATGGTAAAAAGTGAGAATCAATTGAAAATAACCTCCAGAATGCAAAATAATCTTTTGAAAATTGAGTTTACCACATTTAGGCTTCAAAAGGTCTTCAAATCTACCCTCTAGCAAACTTTGATGCTCAAAGATCAAATCTGCCTATTGTGCTGCCAATGCCCTGGAAATCACAAACTGACGTATGGCATGAACTAGTGAAGACCTGTGCACAAACAGACTTCATATTTGAAAAATTTAAATCTTCTCAATTTTGTTGGTATATTGGAGGTGACCATTTTCAATAAAAACTATCCCTATTATGGCCTTCTGAAAATCAAACCTCTGTTCATGACTTTGGCAAAGAAAAGAATAAATTTTAAAATATTAAAAAAGGTCTATAGTTCACACTATGGAAATTCATTATTTGCAAACAAATTTTTCAAATTTGAATGAACGTGCAACATATATTTTTTATTTTAAAATTCTTTATATCCCCTTCACTTGTCTTATGGCTCTACATGTCATCATGTTGCTGGCCAATGACCTCAACCTCAGTGCCACGTTTCACCTTTTTACTGGCTTTGAACTTGAGCGGGATCCACCCTACATTATGCCAGATTCTTCAAATTTCCAGCAGGTTTCCAAGTCACTTGCCAAAAATTTTCCCATTTTCTGGTGGCGACATGGTGACCACTGGATTCTGATCACTTTTTCGGCAATTTTATTTGACACCACATCATCCTCATGTCAACCTGTTGGCTACCAATTGGCACTACTTGATTCACTATTAGATCTGTGGTGAGACCCACACTACTTTATTTAATCCTTGCCAGATTTTGAAATTTTTTGGCTAGTCGCTATGTCGCTAGCCAGAAAACCTGGTATTTTTTGGCTAGTGAGGTAGTGACTAGCCGAATTTTGAGACTTCTTTGGTGGCATGCAATGCTTACGTTAGCCGAATTTTGAGACTTCTTTAGTGGCATGCAATGCTTACGTCAGTGGTCATATTTGTCCATTGGTTCAAAATTAAACCTTACACACCATGTTGGTCAATTGGATGAGTGGGACCATTGCATAAGTTACAGCCTTTCCAAAAGGCTCTTTTCTTAATACACTCCACATTGAGTGTAAAATAATATTTAAAGTCTACAAGTGATATCACCTGAGTAATGTGGGATAACCTTCTCCCTTGATGTGTTGTGGACTACCTTTCTATGCATGAATCTCTTCAATACTGAGGCTTTATAAAAAATCACACCTGCCCCTATACACGTGGACCTCCTTTGTAATGGATTGGACTTGGATGCCTCTGGCCTATGTTTTATTATGGGAGGCCCTAGTTTATGTAGCGACTTCTCTTATTATGTGAGGCTCCATCCTCCATTGGCATTTTGCTCTAAAAATGTGTGTCTTCTTCCTTCTAAGTCGTGGGAGCCTGTAGCTTTTTGATTACTTACCTTTGACTGCGACTTCTTTAATGTGGAGTTGCCATCAGATGTTGCGACCTGTTCTTCTTTCAAAGCATGGACTTGGGGCTGTAGCTTATACGTGGGGATCCCCCTTTCTAATATGTAGGCTAGAGGCCATTGATGCTAAGCATTACTTCAAAAAATGTGGATTGCACTTTCTAAATCGTGGGGACCCTGTTTAATGCATGAGCTCCTCCATTTGATGTGGAGTTCCTCTTGTGAAAATCGTGGACTCTTGTTTCCATTTTGTTGGAGTGCTCTTGTTGTAAATGGCATCTCCAACCAAGGCCATGGGTTGCTTTTTATATGTATATAAATGTTTTCTCCTTCAATATGTGTGGAGCTCACGAGCCATCATTATTATCTCATTTCCTTATCATGGAATATGGTTGTCCATGAAACTCAAATCATTGTTTATTTATATTTCAAAATCATTGTACAACTCCACAATGAGAGACATCCAAATTTTAAAACACTATTTGACATTCTCTCACCTTTAATTTTAAGTCAAGAGGAAACCCATTCATATTTAACTCTACTTTAATAGAACATTGTTTTGTCAAAACAAACGCCCCCCTGCACTTATTGAACTCCTTTATCATTCACAAAATGTCAAATCTCACACATTTAGTGAACTCAGATGATGGCAATGCATATGATGAAACATTATAATCAATTAAAAGCATTATCATTTCTTCCTTAAAAATCTTCAACTCACACATAATCTTTATCAGTTTGATTGAGTTAGTCAGACCCCAAAGTGGGTTCGGCTAAAAAAAATTTTGTTTTCAAACAACTGACTTTGGAGAATGATCCAATGATCATCTCGAATTGTTTGAAAATGACTTCGAGAATTAATTTGATCATTAAAAACTAATTTACCCACTTTTTTCAAACTATGAATTTGGAGAAAGGAGGTCTGTTGACTAGCCTTAAAAATTGACCCAAACCTCTAACCAGGCCCTAAAATCTGACCCACTGATTCTCTGTACCACAAACGTACACCTTGTCAAATCTTGTCTCATGAAAAATTTGGGGTGAAAAGATATTCGTTGTCAAAGTTGACCTCTCAGAACTGCCTACAAGAAAACATGTCAGAAAACACTAAATTGCATTCAAATTTTGCTTTGAAAATCGGGCAAATGAACACTTGGGAAGACAAAAATTCAGACATTGGTTCTCTATCATGAGGACATTATAAATCTTCAATTTGGGCTCATGAGGAATAACAAGATGCAAATGGAAATCAGCCAAAATGGGCTACTCAGAATTTACAAACTGGAAACAATGACAAAAAAACATTTTTTACAAATGGAATTGACTTGGAAAAGTCTGCAGACAGATTTTTCATGACTTGCAAACTGACATACTTGAAGTATTTTTAGAGGACAACACAATGGTACAATCCATTTGATCTCACCTATCATGGATCTCAAGATATTGTTAGATTGTGGTGACTGATCAGGAAAGTACTGTACATACTTCATAAATAGTGGGGTTCAGGGCATTGGCCCAAAAAAATTTTTTTGGGCCGTGGCCGACATGTTATAACCCTAAAGCGGTTTAATACTTGTATAAAAGTGCTTAGGGTTGGGTATTTTTCATTATGTTGTGATGCAAAATTGGTTCTTGCAGCAGTATTGAGCTGTAAGGGATTACAGATTGTAATCAGGTTGTAATCACTGGATTGTAATAAGATCAGACTTGCTATTTGGTGGACGTAGCCCAGGGATTGGATGAAACACGTTAAATCTTGGTGCCTTGTGTTCATTTCTATGTGTTCTATTATTCTTTGTTATTGGTTATATTTGCATCTAGTTTTTATTTCTGTTCGTGGTTTATCCTAACAAGTGGTATTAGAGCGAGGTTGTCTTTCAGTTATCCTCTGTAGGAAAGTCTCACAGTTAAGTGGGAGTCTCATTGTTGAGTGGGAGCGATGGTAGATGAGGGTAAGCTGAGGGTTGACAGGTTTAATGGGCAGAACTTCCAATTATGGAAGATGTAAATGGAAGACTATCTATATCAGAAGGATTTATAGAAGCCGTTGGAAGGCAAAGCCAAGAATCATGGAACTATGTCAGAGGCTGAATGGGATCTCTTGGACAGAAAGGCACTCGAAAGCATTCAATTATGCTTGGCACCATCGGTGGCATTTAATATTACAAAAGCAAAGACGATAGAAGATTTGATGAAAACCCTAGCGACACTATACGAAAAGCCCTCCGCTTCAAACAAGGTATTTCTCATGAAGCATTTATTTAATATGAAAATGGCAGAAGGTGGATTTGTTGCAGATCATTTAAATGAGTTTAATACTATTACTAGTCAATTATCTTCTATGGGTATCAATTTTGATGAAGAAATTAGGGTTCTCTTGATTTTGTGTTCTTTACCTAAAAGCTGGAATGGCTTGGTAATGGCTGTGAGTAATTCTGTTCCTGGATCTAGTACACTAAAATATGATGATGTGATTGGTGTTATTTTAAGTGAGGAAACTCTTAGGAAATCCTCAGGTGGATCTACATCAAGAAGTGCTTTAAATGCACAAAGCAGGGGCAGAATGACTGAAAGAGGAAGTAACTCTGGAAATCATGGGAAATCAAGAGGAAAGTAAAAGGGGAAGAGGTCTCAATCGAGAGGACCAAATGATTGCTGGTACTGTGGGAAACCAGGGCACAAAAAGAAAAATTAAGGAGATAAATCAGATGGAGACAAGGAGGAAAATGTGGTAAGTAACAAATTCGAAGAGGATGCTTTGCTTCTATCTTTAGAGAGTGTTGATGATTCATGGATTTTAGATTCTGGTGCTTCATTTCATGCTACACCTCATAGAGGTTATTTCATTGATTATGTCCAAGGGGATTTTGGGCTTGTTTATTTGGGGGATAATGAACCCTGTCAGATTATTGGAAAGGGAAAAATTAAGATTAAGTTGCAGAATGGGAATCATTGGCTACTACATGAGGTAAGACATGTTCAAAAACTAAGTAGGAATTTAATTTCAGCAAGGCAACTTGGTGATGAGGGTTGTGTAGTTACTTTTAATGATAAAAATTGGAAGGTTTCAAAAGGTTCCCTTGTAGTAGCAAAAGGTGTGAAAGTAGGCACCTTATATCTTTGTACAGGTCATATTGTTCCTTCTACTTTGATTGTTTCAGAGAAAAATGAATGTTCAAGAACAATTGCTGCAGTTGAGCAGGGATAACAAATAGCTGTTGTAGATTCTGATACAACGTTGTGGCACAATAGACTTGGGCACATGAGTGAGAAAGGTATGAAAGTACTTCATTCAAAGAAATTTTTACCAGGTCTGAAATGTGTGAATATGGATTTCTGTGAAAGTTGTGTGTATGGAAAACAAAAGAGAGTGAGTTTTGTAAAGACATGGAAGGAAAACAAAAAGGAGAAATTAGAGCTTGTGCATACAGATGTATGGGGACCGGCTCAAGTATCTTCCCTTGGTGGCTCTCATTATTATGTTACATTTATTGATGATGCAACTAGAAAAGTATGGGTTTATTTCCTTAGACAGAAATCTGATGTATTTCAAACTTTTAAGAAATGGAAATGCTTGGTTGAAAATGAGACTGGTAAAAAATTAAAATGTCTCAGATCTGATAATGGTGGTGAGTATTTCAATCATGAATTTGAAGATTATTGCTCCACTAATGGTATTCATAGACAGAAAACTATTCCAAGGACTCCACAGGAAAATGGAGTGGCTGAACGCATGAACAGGACTATAATGGAGTGCGCAAGGAGCATGAGGTTGCATGTTGGGTTGCCCTTACATATGTGGGCGGAGGCTATCAATACTGTAGTATATTTGATTAATAGAGGTCCCTCTACTCCTTTGGGCTATGGTATTCCAGAGGAAGCATGGACTGGTAAGAAGGTGAGTTATTCTTTTCTCAAGACCTTCGGTTGTGAAGCTTTTTCTCATATAGACTCTGAAAATAGAACCAAGCTAGAAGCTAAATCAAAGAAATGTGTCTTTGTTGGATATGGCATTAATGAATTTGGTTATAGGCTTTGGGATTTTGAAAATCTTAAAATTTTTAGAAGTCGAGATGTCATATTCAATGAGAAAGTGTTGTACAAAGATCTGTTGCAGCAACATGAGAAGAAAGAAGATGATTATGTAGTGCTGGATGATACTCCAAAAGCTAATGTTCCAGCCATTCCTCATGATGTGCAACAACTGCAACAACAAATACTACACACACCAATAAATGTTAGACGGTCAACAAGGAAAATTAGACCTTCAAAAAGGTTTTCTACCTCTTTGTATTCTATTTTACTTACTGATGCTGGTGAACTTGAAAGTTATGATGAAGCTGTGCAGGTGGATACTAAGATTCAGTGGGAGTCTGCAATGAAAGATGAAATGGACTCTTTGCTGAAAAATAAGACATGGGATTTGTGCAAGTTACCTGCGGGTAAAAAGGCTTTACAGAATAAGTGGGTTTATAGGTTGAAAGAAGAGGAAGGAGGTAAGAAAAGATTTAAGGCCAGGTTATTTGTAAAAGGATTTGCACAGAAAAAAGGAATTGATTTTGATGAGATATTTTCTCCTGTTGTTAAAATGACTTCTATTCGTATTGTTTTAAGTCTTGTGGCTACTAAAGATTTTCATTTAGAGCAGATGGATGTTAAAATAGCCTTTCTTCATGGTGATTTGGATAAAGAAATATATATGGCTCAGCCACAAGGTTTTGAGGTCAAAGGTAAGGAGAACTTAGTGTGCAAATTGAAGAAAAGTTTATATGGCTTGAAGCAAGCACCTCGGCAATGGTATCTAAAATTTGACAGTTTTATGCATGAGCATGGATATAACAGGTGTCATTCAAATTATTGTGTTTATTTTAAGAGGTTGGATGATGATAGCTACATTATTTTATGTCTATATGTTGATGATATGCTTATAGCTGGGTCTAACATGGATCATATTAAGGGGCTAAAATGCCAGTTAGCACATGCATTTGCTATGAAGGATTTGGGGGTAGCAAAACAAATCCTTGGTATGAAGATTTGCAGAGATAGGAAGAACAGAACCTTGACGCTACCTCAGGCTGATTATGTTGAGAAGGTGTTGCAACATTTCTGTATGGAGAATGTTAAATCTGTCAGCACACCTTTACCTAGTCATTTGAAATTGACTAAGGAGATGTGTCCCAAGACACAGGAAGAGGAGGATAAGATGTCCAAGGTACCCTATGCTTCAGTTGTAGGAAGTTTGATGTATGCTATGGTATGCACTAGGCCAGATATTGCACATGCAGTGGGAGTCGTTAGCAGGTATATGAGTCATCCATAATTTGAGCATTGGAATGTTGTCAAGTGGATTCTCAGATATTTGAGAGGGACATCCAATAAGTGTTTACACTTTGGGGGCTCTACTACTGATTTATAGGGCTATGTTGGCTCAGATTTGGTAGGGGATATTGATACCAGGTGGAGTACTATAGGTTATGTCTTTACTGTTGGTGGGGCAGCCGTGAGCTGGGTTTCTAGGTTACAGAAGATTAATGCTTTATCCACTACAGAGGCAGCCAAGGAGATGATATGGCTTTAGTTCTTCTTGGAAGAATTGGGACATCCTCAGAAGGATAATTATTTATTTACAGATAGTCAGAGTGCTATTCATCTTGCTAAAAATTCAGCTCTGCATTCTAAGACCAAACACATATAGTTGCGGTACCATTTCATTCGGTCAATTTTGGAGGATGGATAGTTCAAGCTAGAGAAGATACATACCAATGCCAATCCAGCAGATATGTAGAAAAAGGTTCTAACAAGGGAGAAGTTGAACTCCTCTTCAGCTTCGGTTGGTCTTTTAGACTGAACATGAATAAAAGAACAACAGAGTCCAAGGTGGTTTGATCCAGTGGGAGCCCCATGTGGTAGTTGTATTGCTACAAGATCAATCTCCAAGTGGGAGATTGTTGTTTAGTGTGGAGCCTGATCAATCCCCAAGTGGGAGATTGTTAGATTGTGGTGACTGATCAGGAAAGTACTGTACATACTTCATAAATAGTGGGGTTTGGGGCATTGGCCCAAAAAAAATTTTTTGGGTCGTGGCCGACATGGTAGCCGACATATTATGGCCGACATATGGCTGACATGTTATAACCCTAAAGCGGTTTAATACTTGTATAAAAGGGCTTAGGGTTGGGTATGTTTCATTATGTTGTGATGCAAAATTGGTTCTTGCAGCGGTATTGAGTTGTAAGGGATTACAAATTGGAATCAGGTTGTAATCACTGGATTGTAATAAGATCAGACTTGTTGTTTGGTGGACGTAGCCTAGGGAATGGGTGAACCACATTAAATCTTGGTGCCTTGTGTTCATTTTTGTGTTCTATTATTTTTTGTTATTGGTTATATTTGCATCTAGTTTTTATTTATGTTCGTGGTTTATCCTAACAGATATGACATCACGAACAGGGGTTCTAACAAATCTGCAAATGCTGACACCAGTAAAAAGTTATAAATTGCGTTTGGAATCACATTTGAAAACTAATCAAATAGATTTTTCATAAGCTAAAACTTGAAACATAACAAGTATCTGATGTCTAAAATGCAACACAAAAGGAATTTTGGCATTTTGATCAATTGGGTCAAAATTACAACTCATCAAACAGGGCTTCCCAGAAATATGAACATTTTGCAAATGCATGAAAATAGTAATTGACCAAATTTGAGGGATTCAAAACCTAGCCAAACAAACTCAAAATAGCTCAAAATCTGAAACATAGGTTCTCAAGTATGGATACTAGACACTTCAAAAGTGGTGAGTCCTAAAACATTTCTAGGTGCAAGATATTCAATTGCGAACATGGCCTCTTGTCACTGTTTGACACTAAGGGCAAAATGTAGATTTAACAATTGCTCAAAATGAGATCTCACAGAATAGCTCGGAATGGAAATTTAACATCATGGAACACTTAGATATGTTGAATGGAAGGTGCTAGAAGCATTGAACACCTCTTAGGCCTCAAAGGTACAGCCATGTACATAAGCATTTAAAAACGTTTATAGGGCTCAATTTTCTCAATGGTACTCAAAATTGACCATGCAATTTTTAGTCCCAACACATGGGTCCCTTTCTCTAGGTAGGGGGGAATGAAGGAGGTCAGCATAAAGTGATTGACAAGCTTCCAAGCTTAGTAGGCACCAAAGAAGGAGATAGGTCTATGCCCACTTTAATAAAGTTATCATCATAGAAAATCTGCATGTGTTAGGTCAAGTATGCCAAGGTGGGGGATAAATCACAGCCCATTTACATATTTAAATATGATGATATGCAGAAAAAGTTAACACCTAGGATGGGCATGGAAACCAATGTTGGAAACATGTTTGTAAATATGTGTTAAATTTTTGGGTTTGGATCAATGTGGAATTTTATTATTATTATATTTCTTCTTTTTAGTTTCTTTATTATTATTTGTACTACATTGATTTGTATAAGGAGTTTTTTGACTTGGTAATTTGACTTAGGATGGTATAAATGGGTAGGTACTAACCTAGCATTGACATAGTCTTAGCTTATATATGTGGGTATAGATATATGTAACTTTTGTTTATTCATAGGTATATGTTATATTATTATTAATATTTAATGTACTTGGTTATAGGGTATATTCTACTGATTATTTTAATGCTCTATATTTTTGGAAGAGACTTAATTTTTTTCCCCATACATTTTCCAAAGAGAAAATCTATACCTACAACAAGACTTCCTCATAGAATTGTAAAATGCATTTTCTCTTTTCAAGCAAATTCTAGTTTATTCTACCAAGAATTTAAGTGATCATTTTGATAAGGAGATGGTGTTATCTATTAAGAATTTCTTTTGAACTTGGAATCCAAAGGAAATAATAATCTTGCATATACAAAGAGCTATTCAATGTAAAAAAATTCTTCTATCTTATTGAGTGCATATAAATTTGCAAACCAAAAACTATGGTTTTTCTTTTGAATTCACCAACTATACACATAATTTTCTTCCACTAAACATTATGACATATGTCTACCAATTATATTAACATGATAAGAATCTCATACATAGCTTCTTCCTAGTACAACAAATCTTACAATGAATATTTCCTTGCAAATAAAATTATATACCACTTCTCAATAATATCCAAACTCCTTTCATCGATATAAAATAATCTGAAAATTTCATTTTACATCATATTGGAATAATAATGGAGACTTAGAATCACAAAAAATTTAAGATGACATAAGCATTAATCTCTATTTACACTTTTAAATATTTTCTACTTCATCAAGGGTGAAACCCTAATGCCTTCATGGTATGTATCTTCACAAAACTTTCACATAACACACAAACTAGGAACCATGGAGTCTCACCTCCCATCCTAGGCTTCTATGAAGCCACCCAATGAGTAGGGGAAGTAAGAACCAAATGGGTTACACACATCTATCACTTGCCATTGCATAAACACTACACAAAACACAAAACAACTCCCTCCCATGGCTTGCCCAATGATCCACCATTGGGATCATCTCACATTGGGTGAAGGTGGACTCTTCAAAGAGGATGTGCCATATCCAAACATAGAATCATATTGCCATTGCATTTTTCCTCGCAATTCCATCATAAAATCTCCTCCTTATTCACACAAAACCCCTTGTATCTCCCAAAATAAAATAGGTATATGGCTTCAATGGAGACCATACTCCATGAAATAAAATAATTCCTCATCATGAGGTAAATCTCTCAACTACAATGTTGAGCCTAACTATGCCCTTCACCCAAGGCTTCTCTTCCCTCCCAAGGGTGAGTGAAGTGTTCACACCCATGACACATTCAACACTCACATTCAAACAAGAAGATCAAGAAGGCAACAAAACCAAAAGAAAATCTTCAAGAACACATAACACATTCATATTTCCACAACAAAATGTCAAAGTCCACAATGAAAGATTCAAAATACAATGCATGCTCCATTGACAAATCCTTCACAATTGAAGATTTGATTTGCCATACTAAAAGAAAGAAGAAAAGAAAGTGAAGCATAGTTTTGAAAACACAAACCTTGGTCCAAGCTAGGGTAATGATAGTTGTAGTAGAGCTCCCTTAATCCCCCTCCAAACCTAACTATCTCTAAACTTAGAGAGTGGGTGAACAACCACTAATTTGTCACCACTCCTCTAAAAGACTCTCTACCAACCTTTTTTTAGTAGGAACATCAAGCCCCCTCTTTCTTACATGGTTTCCCCTCCAAAATAAGAAAGTTGGCCAAGTGGGGTTTTGAGGGTACACTCATGGGGAAACCCAAAATTTTGAATTGGCTCAAGAGTGTATTGTTTAAGGGGTCCCCTAAGATTCAATAGAAGAAAGATGGTATTTACATTACTCAGCCTAAGTATATCAAGGAGATACTACAGAAGTTTGGAATGCAGGATTTAAACCCAATTGGAACACCTATTTCTAATGGACATAAGCTTTCCAAAAATGATGATTCCAAGAAGGTAGATCAATCCACATATAGATCAATGATTGGTAAACTACAGTATTTTGTGCATAATAGGCCTTACATTTCTCTTGCAGTTGGTATGGTGGCAATATTCTCAACAAATCCCAAAGAAAATAATATGATGGAAATCAAGAGAATCATGAGGTATTTGAAGGGTACTGAAGACTATGGATTATGGTAAAAGAAAGGAGGAAATCTAGAGTTAAAAGCCTTCACTGATATGGATTGGGAAGGAAGCATTTATGATAGAAACAACACCAATGGTGGAGCATTATTTCATGGTAAAAGACTAGTGTCTTGGATAAGAAAAAAAAAGAATTACATCTCTCAGTAAACAACAAAGGCAGACTATGTTGTAGTAGCAATAAATTGTTCCAATATTGTTTGGTTCAAGCAACTATTGGTAGGTATAAAGATAGAGATCAAGGATCTAGTGGTTATCTTCTACAATAACACCATCGCAATTAGCATATTAAAGAATCTTAAAATGCATACCAAAACCAAGCATATTGCTATAAAATATCATTTTCTAAGAGAATTGGTACAAGATAAAGAGGTAAGATTGGAATATGTGAATACTACAGAACAAATTGCAAACATATTCACTAAGCCATTACCTAAGGATGTATTTTTGTATCTAAGAGGTAAGTTAGGGGTCATTACCCTATCTAAAGGTCACTAAATGAAGTTTAGTGATGTATCAACCAAAGTACATTGAAGATCAGCCAGTTGATGTAGTAATAAAAAGGGCATATTGCATACAGATCAATACATAAGTTACACTGATATTCTTTGCATATTGTCTTTGGCATGAGATGTCAAAGAGGGAGATTTTTATATCATATTCACATAAATTTTATAATGAGGGAGAGTTTTCTATCATATCACAAAAAAATTGTTTGAAGATGTCACAGAGGGATAAATTTGTCTAATATCAAAGACATAGGGTTCTCTCACAAAAGGAGAAACTAAAGATAGAGGGAGTTCACACTAATAGAGGGAGTTCCAATGGATGAGAATTAGAATGAAACTAAAGATATGTTCCTTACTTTATTCTTTCTCTATAATTTCATTGTATTATGACATGTTGTGTTACCATCAATGCCAAAGAGGGAGATTCTTAAAAACAATTGGTAAATTGTGTATTGTCTTTGATGTTACACAAAATATCATATCATTTCCAGTCAGTGTATACCGAGTTCACGAAGGCATTAAAGGAAAGTTTGAAAAAATTGAGTATTAACTGAGCTCACTTAGTTAATGAAGAAAAGTTGGAAGGTTATTAGTGTTAACCAAGCTCATTTGGTTACCAAAGAGAATTTGCATATGACAATGTGTATCGAGTTCACTCACTTGAAAGAGGAAGAGTTGGACAAAACCAGTTCTAGATACCCCAAAATTGTCCTAATCAAAATTTTTCACAAAGTGTAGTGAGCCCATTCAAACTAACCATGCATCCAAGCTTAACATTCTTCTAAGCAACTTACTGATAAATCAACATGTAGATATCAAACAAGAAAGATCAACACATAACACAGTGATTTACGTGGAAACCCAATTTGGGAAAAACCACCAGTAACATGCTACCTTGTTTCTTACCCTTTTGAAGTGATGCCCTATGAAAGGCCTACCCTATTAAAGGATACAACACACTATTAAATGTGACCCTATTAAAGGATTTCAAACACCCTATTAGGAGTGTGCTTGGTTAAAAGAATTGAGAACATTCAACTTGGAATGTCACCCTATTAAAGGATTTCTCAGTGGCTATTAGGCCAACCTAAGTCCATAGGATTTTAATAACTAATATAATTGCAAGAGAGTAACAATAAGGGTTTGTAATGTCATACAACTCACAACTTAACTTTCAAATTTTAGATCACATTTTAGTTCAAAAATTTGTTTGGCTTTCAGTCTCTGTAGTTTCAAAAGCTTGTCCTCCTTTCGAGCTCTATTTCCTTGAGTCTTCTTGCTCATTGTGCCAATGTAATTCACCTCTATGGTTGCTTATTGAAGAAGAGTCTCTATGCTCTATTATTCCTTCTCTGTACCTTCCTCTTGACACTACACACTCTTGCCAACCACTCTCTCTAGCAACACACTTCAATTCTTGACCTATAAATCCTTAAGTAGAAGTCTAGAATTCATTTCCCCCTCTATTCTTCCCACTCATATTTGGGTTTGAATTGATTAGCTAAGATACGATGTATCTTTCCCTCCATTTTTTTTCTTCTAGAAACATCATCTAGAATCCACCTGTATTCACCTAAAAATAATTAACCTAAAATTCTGTGCCACTAGCTCAACCTTCTTATCTACCACCTGGTTCATAAAATTCAAGGTAACAACCTTATCATCTCAGATCCAAAAAATCTTTAACTTTTCAAATAATGCAGTAGCTCAACACCATTGAAGTATTGATGCTTGACACATACTATGTTACTCAACACCTTCTATGGATTCACTTAGCATCAACTAGATTTTAGTGATGCTTGGCACCTATTACATTTTTCTTGCTTGGCACATGAACTTTTCTCAACACCTACTATTTTCTCAACACTTGAACAATTTCACTTAGCACACACTACATTTTGCATTTGCTCGACACTAACTAAAAATTTTCTCAGCATGAACTAACTTGCTTGGCACCCACTAATGAATTTAGTCAAGCTTTGTAGACAACCTTGTTACAACTTATTCTTATAATGTTTCTGAGTGTGGCCAACCTTTGTATCTTCAAGTGTATTATCAATACATCATTTTACCATTGTCTTAACTGATCATTGTACTTCATTACAACATCATAACTCAACCTTTCCCTTAGGTGCTTTTGTTACATCTTATTGATTAACTCCTCCACATTAATCAACTAAGTGATAGTACTTGGATCTTATAAGCAATTATCATTCCAACAAATAGTAGGTTTGACATCAATGACAAAACAATGATTGAAAACATTCTTTATCAACAATCTCCCTTCTTCAATATCTTCAACAATGATTCATTTCAATCATATTTCAACAATCTCCCTCTCTGGCATTGATGTCAAACCAAATTGATCAACCAACCAAGTTATGAAAATGCTAACTAGGTTAAGAATGCCAAAAAGAAATCTTGTTGTCATTACTATCTTTATCATCTTTTATATCTCCCTCTTTGTTGATACATACTAATTCCTCTAATCTACTCCCTCTTAGATTTGTCATCTGGATTTCTGTGCTTTTGCTTCTACTTCTTCCTCTTAGCTACTATTTCTTCCTCATACACATTTGATCCTATAGATTTTCTATTTCTCCCCCTATTTATCTGATCCTATGGATTTGATCAGTTTCATATCTCCCTGTTTGACAAAAATGCCAAAGATATATCATCTTTAATTATGCAGATGTAGACTTTACAGCTTCCAACTTCTCCCTCTATCACCATGCTTTTGACTAATTTAGAATTTCAGCACTTTATGTATCCTCTACATAAATTTATATCATTTCAACAATCAACCCATTTAATGCAAGGAAATTTTGTTGTTGCTCAAACAACCTTAGATAGGGGCTTTACCCATAGCTTACCTCTAAGATACTCAAATGCATCTTTAGGTAATGGTTTTGTGAAGATGTCAGCAATTTGTTCCTTTGAGTTGATATATTACATCTTTACTTGTTTTTCTTCCACTAGTTCTTTTATATAGTGATACTTAATTGCAATGTTCTTTATTTTGGCATGCATCATAGGATTCTTTGATATATTGATGGCACTTGTGTTATTACAACAAAGAATCACTAGCTCAATTATCTCTTCCTTCATACCTTTCAACAAGTGCTTGATCCATACAATGTTGGTACAGTTGATGGTAGC
Organism: Cupressus sempervirens; assembly: GCA_028749045.1. Taxonomy (NCBI): domain Eukaryota; kingdom Viridiplantae; phylum Streptophyta; class Pinopsida; order Cupressales; family Cupressaceae; genus Cupressus; species Cupressus sempervirens. The sequence continues at coordinate 1,109,831,306 of CM053785.1, forward strand.
TACAATGTACTCAGTTTCTATTGTGGACTGTGAGGTACAACTTTGCTTTTTGCTAGTCCAAGTGACTAATCTTCTTCCTAAGAAGAGTGCTCCTCCACTGGTACTTTTTCTATCATCAATGTTACCTCCCCAATCTGCATCAATGTAGGTATTCATATCAAACTTTTCACTCCTCTTGTAGTATAAGCCAAAGTCATCCGTTCCTTTTAGATACCTCATTATTCTCTTCACTTCCATAAGATGATTTTCTCTAGGATTTGCAAAAAATCTTGCCACTATTCCAACAGTCAATGCAATGTCTAGTCTACTATGGACAACATACTACCACTTTCCAATCATTGACCTATACATTGTTTGATTTACCTCAGCTAATTCATCATTCTTGGAAAACTTGTGTGTTATTATCATTGGTGTAATGACTGGTTTTGAATCCTCTAAGCCAAATTTTTTGAGTATCTCCTTGATATACTTTGACTGGGTCACAAATATGTCATAAATTAGTTAATGTACTTGTAATCTAACAAGGAATTTTATTTCCCCAAACATTGACATTTCAAACTCATGTTTCATTTGATCAAAAAAATCTTTGCATAGTGCATCCTTTCCTCCAACTATTATATCATCCACAAAGATTTCTGATATTAGGATATCATTAACTTTTCTTGACTTGATGTACAAATTGTTGTTGTCATCTATTCTTTCAAATCCTATCTTCACTAGATATTTGTGAAGTCTCTCATACCAAGTTCTATGCACTTCTTTCAAAGTATAGAGAGCTTTATGCAATTTGCAAACCATATCTTTTCATGTTCTCATTAACAAAACCTTCTAGTTGTTCTATGTAGAATTCCTCTTCCAGTATGCCATTTAGAAAAGTAGACTTTACATCCATTTGGTAGACTATAAAACCTTTTTAAGCAGCATATGCAAGTAGATTTCTAACTCCTTTCATCCTTGCAATAGGGGAAAAGTTTTCCCCATAGTCCAATCTTTCTTCTTGTGCATAACCTTTGTAGACTAGTCTAGCCTTATTTCTTATGATCTCACCATTCTCATCTAGCTTGTTCTTGAAGACCCACTTGGTACCAATCACATTCTTATTAGTTGGTTTTGGAACTAGAGTCCAAGTTTTGTTCTTCTCTATTTGCTCTATTTCCTCTTCCATAACCTTGCACCAATCACCATCTTGTAGTGCATCTCTCATTATCTTGGGTTCAATCTTGCTCAATAGACACGACTCATTTCTTAGTCTATTCCTTATGATTGGTCTAGCTTCCTTGTCACCAATGATTTGATCTGTAGGGTGATGCCTTCTCACATACTTTGATAGCCTATGTTATGTCCTTATTTTCATGTTTGATCTTTCAGCATCAGAGTCACTATGCACATCTCTATTAGGTAGCTCACCATCTCTTTCCTATGCACTAATTTCAGAATTAGAATGTGCATTTTCTTCATTCTACAACTCAAAATTTGAATGCAACTCAACATTCTTTAGTTATGATTCGGAAGATGCTGAAACCTGTTGTTGATTCCCAACTTGATTGGCAGTTTCTTCTTCTGCAGGCATTCCTTCATAGAAGTATACAAAGAATTTGTATTCTTCTAGTTTCTTGATGGATTCATTATCTTGAACTTTTGCATGCTCATCAAAGTTTACATTTTCACTCTCCACAACTATGTTAGTGTTAGTATTTAAACACTTATAAGCTTTACTTCCAGTGGAGTATCCAAGGAATATGCCTTCATCACTTTTTGCATCAAACTTGCCATTCCTAGACTCTTTAAGAATATAACATTTACAACCAAACACTTTGAAATACTTAACATTGGGTGAGTGACCATACCATAGTTCAAAGGGTGTTGCATTAGTACCTTTCTTGATTTGAACTTGATTGAGGGTGTAGACAGTTGTACTTATAGCTTCTCTCTAGTACTTTAGTGCAACATTCTTCTCCATCATTAAGGTTCTAGCATAGTCTATCGCTAATTTATTTCTTCTTTTTGCAATACCATTCTGTGGTGGAGTTCTAGGTGCTAAATTTAGTCTCTTAATTCCTTTATCATTGTAGAACACCTCAAATTCTCTTGATGTGAACTCACCTCCTCTATCTAATCTGAGGTACTTCAGACTTTCCTATTTCCTTCTCAACCCTAGGCAAATACCACTTGAACATTTGAAATGCATCAGACTTTTTCTTTAAGAACATGATAGTCATCATTCTAGAGTAGTCATCCACAAATAGCATTATATATCTATATCCTTTATAAATTTTCACTTCTATTGGACCACATAAGTCAATATGGACTAACTCTAGTACTTATTTGAAAATATAGGTTTTTCTTTTAAAACTTGACTTTGTCATCTTTCCTAGGTGACACTATTTGCACATTGTATTGATAGGCTTCTTCAATTTTGGCAAATGTCTGACTTTCTTCATCTAATTGATGCTGATCAAATTGTCAAACTTGACATGACACAACCTTTTATGCTGTAGCCACACATCATCAAATTTTATAATAAGATAAGCACCATATTCCATATCTAGGTAAAACAAGTTACTCCTAGTCCAGTCTCCTTTTCCTAATAGATTTTGACCAGTTTCATAGATTTCGGTAGTTTTGTTTACAAATTCTACTTTTCAGCCTACATTGCCTAACTGTGACACACTTAGTATATTATAGTTCAGACCTTCAATATAATATGCATTATCACATGATATTTTCTCTACAAGCTTAATGAAATGTTTTCCTTTGATTAGACATGGAGCATCATTTCCAAATCTAACACTATTACCATCATATTGAGTAAAGGTAACAAACTTACTTTTGTCTCATGTCATGTGATGTGAGCATCCACTACCTATGATCCACTTGTCATTCTTGTTTACATAGGTTACCAGTGTTGTTGCCTCATATTCATTTGATTCATCTTTCATGGCTACATAGATTGCTTCATCATCATTCTCATCTAAGTTCTCTTCTTCAACAATGTAGCACTTTTTTCCCTTGTCCTTGTAGTCTCTACTATCATCTTCTCTTCTATTCTTGTAATTGTTGTCTTCTTTGTAGTTCTTCTTCTATGTACACCTTGCAGTACTATGACCTACTTCATTGCAATTGAAAAAAATGATAGGAATCTTAACCTTGAATTTACCTTTATCTCTATAAAATCTTCTAGCTAGCAATACTTTTAACTATTCCACATCCTCTTCATCTATGTTGTATTCACTAGATGCATATTTGATCTTTATTTTCTTCTTCTTTGGTTTCACCTCTTCAGTTTCCTTCAACAATAGCTTGGCCTTGAAAGTTGATTCAAGGTTCTCAAGTCTGTAGTTCTCAAAGTTACATAACTCAAGTGCAGTAAGCCTACCCACTATACCTTCAAGAGTGAGTTTTTTTCCTAGTATGCATCTCAACTCTTGGATGACTAATACTCTAATAGCATAAATGTGGAGCAAGGTTCTCAGTACTTTGCTGATAATAGTCTCATCTTCCAAAACACCATTAGGACTTCTTATTGCACTTACTACTTCCCTTATTCTAGAAGCATATTCGACATTCTAATCTCCTCCATAGATATTTGACAAGGCTTCCTACATCCTAAATGCATATGTACATCCTTTGATGTCATAAAATTTAGCATAACTGAGGGTAGAGGAAATCTCCAACATTGCCTAATTATGCTCCTTCTTTTTCTTCATGTCTTCCACAGTAGGTACACTAGTTGGATCAACATGTTCGACTATGATTTCTTTTTGTGCATGATCACCTATAGATCCAAGATGCATCTTCATCAAAATTTTCCATGCAGCAAAGTTATCTTTGTTGAGCTTGGGAACTTCTCTCTTAGGCATCTTGACATTTCTTGCTTCTAGTACCTTCAAACAAAATCTGCATATGGCTCTAATACTAATTGTTAGAATTTTTTTAGAGTAACTTGGGAGGGGAGGTTGAATCAGTTATTCAAGGTACAAAATGTCCTAATGAAACTTTTTCACTAAGTTTAGTGAGCCCATTCAAACTAACCATGCATCCAAGTTGAACATTCTTCTAAGCAAGTTACTGATAAATCAACATGCAGAAATCAAACATGAAATATCAACACATAACATAGTGATTTACGTGGAAACCCAATTTGATACAAACCACCAGTAACATGCTACTTTGTTTCTCACCCTTCTAAAGTGATGCCCTATGAAAGGCCTACCCTGTTAAAGACTAAAACATACTATTAAATGTGACCTTGTTAAAGGATTTCAAACACCCTATTAGGAGTGTGCCTAGTTAAAGAAATTTAGAACATTCAACTTGGAATGTCACCCTATTAAAGGATTTCTCAATGGTTTTTAGGCCAACCTAAGTCCATAATATTTTCCCTAACTAATACAATTGAAAGAGAATAATAATAAGGGTTTTTGACCTGATACAACTCACAACTTAACTTGCAAATTTTAGATCACAATTCAGTTCACAAATTTGTCTGGATTTTAGTCTTTGTAATTTTAATAGTTTGTCCACCTTTCAAGCTCTATCTCCTTGAGTCTTCTTTCTCATTGTGCTAATGTAATTCACCTCCATGGTCACTTATTGAAGCAAAGTCTCTATTCTCTATTCTTCCTTCTCTATGCCTTCTTCTTGACACTACACACTCTTGCCAACCACTCTCTCTAGCCACACACTTTGATTCTTGACCTATAACTCCTTAAATTAGAAGTCTAAAATTCCTTTCCCACTCTATTTTTCCTACTCATATTTGAGTTTGAATTGATTAGGTAAGATACAGTGTATCTTTCCCTCCATTTTATTTCTTCTAGAAACATGATGTGGAATCCACTTGTATTCACCTAAAAATAGTTAACCTAAAATTTTGTTCCACTAGCTCAACCTTCTTATCTACCATTTGGTTCACAAAATTCAAGGTAACAACCTTATCATCTCAAATTTGGTGAATCTTTGACTTTTCAAATAATGTAGCAGCTTGACACTATTGAATTATTGATGCTTAGCACATACTGCGTTACTCGGCACCTTTTGTGGATTCACTCAGCATCAACTAGATTTTACTAATACTTGACACCTATTACATTTTCCTTGCTCGACACTTGAACTTTGCTTGGCACCTACTGTTTTCTTGACACCTGAACAATTTCACTCAAAACACACTAGATTTTGCATTTGCTTGGCACTAACTAAAAATTTTCTTAGCATGAACTAACTTGCTCGGCACCCACTAATGAATTTAGTCAAGCTTTGCAAATAACCTTGTTACAGGTTATCCTTCTAATGTATCTAAATGTGGCCAACCTTTGTATCTTCAAGTGTATTATCAATACATCATTTTACCATTGTCTTAACTAATCTTTGTGCTTCATTACAACATCATAACTCAACCTTTCCCTCAGGATCTTTTGTTACATCTTATTGATTAACTCCTCCTCATTAATCAACTAAGTGATAGTACTTGGATCTTATAAGCAATTGTCATTTCAAAAAATAGTAAGTTTGACATCAGTGACAAAAAAATGATTGAAAACATTCTTTATCAATAGTCTCCCTTCTTCAATATCTTCAACAATGATTTTTTTCAATCATATTTCAACAATCAGGTCATTAATCATCTATCAAATCAATAAGACCTAAATCAACTTCAAAAGAGGAGAAAAATAATTCAAAATTATAAAATGAAATTCAAAAAAGGGAGAAATAAAAACACAAACTTTTGAAAATAAATAGAATATTTATTAAATCAATAAAGTCTTTTATCCTCACAAAAGTGAAAATCCCCCTTTTACATTTAAAAGAATTGTAAAAGTCCTCATTTATTCTCAAAACTAAGTCTGTTGGACTCTTCCTCTTGGTCCCTTATGAGATACTTTCAATTTCACCTCCATCCACTAGTCAAAGGTAAAAATCCTATTTCTTACCCCACCCCCTTCCGAAATCCTATAAGTAGGAGGGAATTTCAAGAGCTAAGGGACCCACGTTTTAGGCATATGCACTATAGGCATATTTTGAGTTATCATCCTTTTAACATTGTCATTATAGCAAGTTCATTTCATTTTGATAGCATTTTAGCTTTATTTTCATGTTATTTAGTATCCTTTTAGCACATGTTTAACTCATTGCATATTCATTTAATAGCATTCTAGAGTTGTTACCCACATATAATTCTCATTATAGTCATAGATCTTGCATATATTCTTGCAGATCTTCATTTTAAGGACACTACCATTCTAGAACTATCACTGAGATGTTGGTCTGAGAGATTCCTTAGCGTTTTTAGTTAGGAAAATATGGGACATTCATAGAGTTTACACTTTGGTAATGATTTCTTAGGTTTAGTCTAGTTTGTTGTCATTTTATCTGCACTCCGCATTAAAGTCTCATGAATACATGAATATACCGTGTACAAATTGGCACCCACTATGGGACTTGAACTCAAATCCTCTCTATTCTTGAATCTCTCTTTCTAATCTTATATTTATAGTGTTGATCTATATTTCTTGTTGGTTTCTTGTGCAGATCTGATTGGTTGCAATTTCTACAACATTTTGGAGGCTTTATAACAACAAAAACAAACTCTCAAAGGCTTTCCCAAATGCACGAAGGCCGAATCTATAATCTTCTAATGCTACAATATTTTTGAACTCTATTTTAATGCTTTTGAGAAATATTTAAATGCATTTAAAGCTTTCTATAGAGCTTTTAAAGATTTCTATAACATATCTAAACATTTCTATAGTACAGCTAAAGTTTTCCACAGTGCATTTTCCACTTAATATAGCACATTTACTGGATTAAATAGTGCATATGATACATTTTGTAATGTAAATACTTATTCCTAAAGTGCATTTGATAAAAGTTATATTTCTTGAATCTGACTTCCAGATCTGATTATCAGTTGCTTATAGGTCTCTTCCAAGTTAATGAGAACTCCTGGACTACAGACAACACACAACAAGAATGAAGACTCTCAAAAATGTGCCTAGCCTTTGCTAGCACTAAATTAGGTAAGTGGACCTCAGCCCTTTTCAATTCAAAGTGCAACATTTCTATGTTCAAAACCTAGTTTAATAGAAATTTTTAATCTCATTGACCTAAACAGGAGTAGGCTTATGCTCTCAACTCTTTTGAGTTGATCAAAATGCCCAATCTTCTGTAAAGATCAGTTACAATTGAATGAGGAGAGAACTCACACATAGCATAACTAGGAGCCCCTTTGTCTTTGTTAGTATAAGGGTTAGTGATTGAAAAATTATGTCTATTATATTTGAGAGGTCAGGATAGTAGGGATATGCTCTCACTCTCCTAGATTGATCAAATTCCTAGACCTATTTGTGATATCCATTTTCTTACTTTTTATTGGGTAGGATTACTCAGCCATAGAAAGGCTACCTCACGAGTTGCATTAGCAGGGTCAATGAGAGGGAATGCCTCCCAATCTTGCATTTCTAATCAAATGCAAGCCACTTGTGTTCAAAATATAGCCTTCCTCTAGTAATGATATAAGAAATTGTGCCAAACCTCCTTAGCATTGGTGGAAATCACTCTATCACAAGAGAGGTAAATTTGAACATTGTTGGTTAAAAACTAAAACCCTCTAGTCAACAGCTCTAGACAACCTTGCTATGAAACCCTTTTCCTCCATTTTCTAGGTGTGTGCAATTTTATATTTTATTGTGGTTTCTACTATTATGGTGCTTGGATGTGTTTTAAAACTTAATAACAAACTCCAATTCAGATCACAATCCTTCCAAGAGACTAATATGAGAAACTAAGTTTAAAACAAGAACACTATTGAATGACCTTGAAATAGTGCATTTATTTCTCAAAACAATGCATTTGGCCCACTCTGTGACACATTTGGACTCTACTATAGTGCATCTAACTTTAAAATAGCACATCTAAAATTTTAAATAATGCATCTTCGCTACATAAAAATGCATTTAAATCCTGAAACAACACATATGAAAGATAAAATAATGCATATAATCAATGAAATAGTGCATTTGAGAAATCTTGTAGAACTTCTAAGAAAAAACCTAAAATAGAGGCTCACTAGTACACTTGTAAACAAATAGAGGATTCATAAACTCTTTTTCCTCATTGATATTTTCCAAGGCTAGGAGATCCTCACATTGATCGTAATTATTTTTGAAATAAACAAAGATATAAGGTCCCTTCAAAAGATCCCTAATCCAATAGTCATTATTGTTTCACTTCACACATCAAGTTAGAAATGTCCAAAGACACACATCCGTTCCCTACCTAACTTCACAATAGTGAACTTACCCTATCAAGATTTCCAAACACCTTGTCCAACCTAGCTTTTTACTCCCAATGAATCATGCTCAAAGAAACCCTCATATTGTGAAAATGCATAAGATTTAGAGGAATCCTATTCACATCTCATTCTCCTATGTAAAACCATTGTAGCCACAAAACCAAAATGATCACCTATATGGATAAGTGCTAGAATATCTAGTGTTGGGACTCAAAATTGAAGTGCTAATTTTGAGTACCATTGAGAAAAATCAAGCCCCATGAGTGCTTTTAAATGCATATGTACCCAGTTGTACTTTTGAGCCCCAAGAGGTGTTTAATTCTTCTAGCACCTTGTATTCATTATGCCTATGTGTTTCATGAAGTTAAATTGTCATTCTGAGCCATTTCGTGAAGTCCTGTTTTGAGCAATGGTCAACTTTGCATTTTTTTTAAAGTGTCAAACAACGACAGGAGGTTGTGTTTGCAACTAAATATCTCGCACCTAGTAATGTTTCACGAATTTCCACTTTGGGAATGCTTAGTGTCTATACTAGAGAACCTATGTTTTAGATTTTGGGTCATTTTGAATCAGTTTGACTAGGTTTTGAATCCCTCAAAGTTGGTCATTTATTGATATCATGCTGATATAAAATGTTCTAAATTTTGGAGGATGCCCTATTTGACTTATTATAATTTTGACCCAATTGACCAAAATGAGAGAATTCCTATTGCATTGCATTGTAGTGGTTAGAGACTTGCCATGTTTCAAGTTTGAGCTTATGATGAATCCATTTGTTTAGTTTTCAAACTTGACTCCAAATGCAATTTCTAACTTTTTACTGGTGTCGATAGATGTAGATTAGTTGGTACCCTTGTTCGTGATGTCATATCTCTAAATCTATGATAGGTGAGATTGAATGGATTGTACCACTATGTTGTCCTCTAAAAATACATTAAGTGTGCCAATTTCCAAGTCTTGAGAAATCCGTCTGCACACTTTACAAGGTCCATTCTGTTCGCAAAAAATGCTTTTCTGACATTGTTTCCAATTTGCAAATTTGAGTAGCATATTTTGACTGCTTACCAAATGTACCCTATTATTTGTCATGAGCCCAAATCACAGATTTATACTCTCCTCATGATAGTGAACCTATGCCACAATTTTTTGTTCTCCCAAGTGTCAATTTACCCAGTTTTTGAAGCCGAATTCGAAAGCATTTTATGGTTTTTTGACTTGTTTTCTTTTAGGTATTTTTGAGAGGGAAACTTTGTTAGTCACTATCTCTTGAGTAAGAATTTTTCATGAGACAAGATTTGACAGTGTGTAAGTATGCAAAACAAAAATTCAATATGTTTGATTTTAGAACCTGATTAGGTGTTTTAGTTATTTTTTAAAGCCAACCAACATGCCCTATTAGCAGAAAATCACAAGTTGTAGATCAATGATAAAATGAGTTTCAAATGTTGATCCATTGGTCAAATTTGATTTCAATTAATGCTAGATTGTTAATGGATTAGTTTTAGGATTTAGTTGTTTAGAAACGAATTTTTTTTTAGTCGTACCCACCTGGGGCCTGACTGATTTCATCATATTAATGTAAATATGTATGGAATAATGTTTCTCAAAGGTCTTTTTTTAAAAAAAGGGGATAAGATATGAATGGGAGCCCATGGACCTCCAAAATCTCCATTTTCTATAAGTCAAACATTAAGAAGTTTCACTAATACACTAAAAGAAAACTATGAAAGTTGAGGATTTCAAGAAAGAATTTTAAATTAGGTAAGGATGTTACTAAGAAATCTAAAAAGAAGAAGAATAAAAAAAGGATAAATACATTGAAGAAGAGTTAGCAGAAAGGTTTGGAGGGGCTCTTGCTCTTGGTAAAGGTGGTGAAAGTGACATAGAAGAGTTGAAAGAGGTGGCTCTCATAGAGTGATAGTGGAGGAGTTGGAGCATGTATTAACTAAAGATTTTGTTTCTAAAATAAAGGAGAAAGATGCTCCTGAGGTTATTGATGTTCGAAAGCCACAGACCTCTCTAATATCAAGAATTCAATATGCACTAATTGAGGTCATGGATACTTGCTTGAAGGAGCTTAGAAAGACTAATGAAGGTAATGTGGAGGATATGACTATAGGAAGTGGTCTTTTCATGTCATTTGATGAGATTGTGCAACAACAACAGGATCAAATTTGGCATATTATAAGGAAGAAAATAGAGTAGATGGTCAGAGCCTTTCAATGCTGATGCAAATTCTTCATCTATGTTGAAGATGTCTTTTTCAAAATAACAAAGGAGGAGCCCACAGTTTGCAAGTAGCTCACAAACATGGAGCAGAGCCGACCATACAAGTCAAGGGAGGTGTCCATCATCAAGAGTAGCATGCTCAAAGATAGAATAGTGGAAGCCGCAGGGTAAGGTGTGTGAAGAGAATGGAGGAATTTTTTTTATAAAGTATGAATTGATGCAATGGACATGTGAGGTGAAGTAGGGCATTGACCTTGCAAAAGAGGCAATCCACATTAAAACAATAGACACCAACATGTAATGGAGATGCCATAGTAGAAAATCTTAATGTGAAACCACACAGGAGGAGCCTCCATGTTAGAAAGAACTCCCATGCATGTAAGAGCAAGCCACATGTTAGAGTTTGAAGAAGGTAAGAAAGTTGCCAACTAAAGGAAAATAGCACCAACAAGGAAGGGAGAAAGTTGTGAGTTTGGAGTTATGTGGCAGTTGAGAAATCCACGCAAGAAGGTGATGCAGAGCCACACCTTGGAAAACTCAGGAGGAATCAGTCACTCAACTGAGTTGCTTCAAGGGGCATCTACAACCTCTAGGATCACACACTAAAATCAGATTCAAAACAAAACTTTGAAAATAAATCCCCCAAAATTTCTTCTTGTTTCCTCCGAATAGACCTGCACTCAGACATGAACAAATTTCGAACCAAAAATTATTTACTCAATCTAACCATTGAGATTTGGCATAACTAGGTTTCAAACAACATATAATATTTTTAGAGAAATCCAACGGTTCAAACCCGAGATATTGACCACGCATTAGAGTACATTTTTCTGCAAAACATTGCTTCTTGCTGTCTCTAGATAGACCCGTGAACAAACATGTATAACTTTTGAACCAGATAATATTTTCTCAATCTAACCATTGATATTTTGCATAACTAGGTTTCAAACAACATATAAAAATTTGAGAGAAATCCAAAGGTTCATTTGGGAGATATTACCCATGCACTGAGACTAATTTTCTGCAAACATACCAAATTCGACCCAAAACTAAAACTTTTTAATCTTCTGCAAACTATCAACTTGTTTCCAGTGAGAAGATAAGAAAAATCTGTTCAAAACTCAAACAATCGAAAAATTGCACAAAGACAAAATAAAAAAAACATTCCATATCTCTCCAAATTTGATTCATGTCTTACATAGCCGACTGGCTCACCCTTAAAACTGACTTTCTTTTTTTCCTATTAAAGGATGTGAAACGTTTTCTTCTTATTTAGAAAAGAAAAACGTCTTCTATCAAAAAAAAGGATAAGAATCTGAAATGTTTCTTCTACCAATATTAGACAATCGTTTTCTAAATCAGGAATATTCCAAAAACTGCCTACTACCTATTATTGGATTCTAAAAATCATTAAACACTCCACCTACGAACTAAAAAAAAACTATTCTAATTTAAGATCCACACACCTGGTCCTAGGTGGCTATATCTGGAGAGCTTATCGAACTGCTACTCTAGGTATGCCACCACATGTAGGACGTTATTACAAACTTCAAAAATTAAAAGCATTTAAAACATAACATTAAATTCCCTATTACATTTTCAACAATGTTGCCTCCTATAGCATTTCTCTACTCTGCCACTGCAACATACTCCCCTGTAGAATGAATCTCAAGTCCTCTTGAGATGATGTGTTGTAGAAATGAATCTCATTCTTCTTTCGAACTTTCCAATTTCTTTGAACTAGGATGAGCATATCTACAAGAAAAACAAAAATAATATCCAACTTCTCCACCTTGTAGCTTTGATTCTTTAATGCTGTAAATGTCAGAAAATCTCCAGTAGGATTCACTATACATGAAATCTGCATCCCTGCATAAACATTATTAGAAGAAAATATATCATCAGCATTAAGATTATTTGAGTTCTCTTCTTGAATATGAGCTTCCTTATACACCATGTAATGTGCATCATATCTATCTTCATCAATAGTAACCATAAACTTATATGCTTCTTGACTATCAACCAGTTTCACATCTTGAATCTTAAGGATCGTATTTATCTCTTCTTCCTTTATTAAACATTTATCATCATCTTGATCTTCTGTAGTAATCTCAATTTCAAATATCTCTTTCTTATTACAACTTTGCTCAAGAACAATAACATTATTGCACTCTTTCCTTTCTTCTTCAAGCTGAGTTTCTGTACTACCGCCATGCCTTTTCCATTCTCCCACAATGGCTGCAAATTTTTCCCATAAATCAGATTCTTCTTTAGAACTTGCTGTTACACATTCCTTAGCTTCATCTTCATGCCATTCCTCTTGACATTTTTCTTCATTATGCATATTTAAGGCTTCATCAGTTGCCTCCAAAGTCTTTTCCATAGAAGTACCTTCCAACATTGTACTCTTCTCTATTTTCAAAGGACACATTATTGTTCCAACCATAACTTTATCACACTCAAATCCCATAGGGCTTTCCTCTTTATTATTTTCATCAACATTTACTTGCTGCACTCCTTCTTTCTGCATTTTATTTTCTCTCAACTTAGCTTCATTCTCTTCACGTTTCCTTCTCAAACTTTTTCTTTCCTCTTCTATCTTGCTTACCTCTTCTCTTTGTTTTCTCATTTCTTCTTCCTCTCTTTTCTTCTTTTCCTCTATCTCCTTCTGTTTAGAATCCTTTCTCTGTCGATACCTTCTAAAAAGATACAATAAAGCTGCTTCTTCTTGTCCCATCATTCCTCAGCTAGGTTATTTTCTTCTTATCTAGTCTGCTGGACTTCTTCTCAGACTATTTCTCTCAATCTTTCACAATCACACAAACATATACACAACTACTTTTTCCCAAACCTTTTGCTGAGCTCTGATGCCAAAAATGATGCAGAGCCACACCTTGGAAAACTCAGGAGGAATCAGTCACTCAATTGAGTTGCTTCAAGGGGCATCTACAACCTCCAAGATCACACACTAAAATCAGATTCAAAACAAAACTTTGAAAATAAATCCCCCAAAATTTCTTCTTGCTGCCTCCGGATAGACCTGCACTCAGACATGAATAACTTTTGTTAGAAGTTGTAATCTTTCCTTGGTATATTTATAAACCAAGGTTAGACCTTCTTTCTTTATTGTTGTAATATATTAGGATATAAGCCAAGGTATCCTAATATTTTTTTTTTTGTCCTTTTTCCACTACATCTTATTTTGTCATCTAGTGGAATATGTGAGGACAAATATATATTGTAATTTCTAATTTTAGATTATTCCTCCTTAAGAGGAATCTCACACTTGGCCTCACACACATATGAATGGTGGCATTCATAGACATGGGAGTTACATCCAACTCCTCTCTCTCATCTCTATTTAAGAGATGACCCTCCTCTCTCATTCAACAACAATGAGGTTTCTTCCTCTTCTCAATTATTGTATGAGCGATTGCTCTCTCTTTCTCTCTCTCTTCTTTCTTAGGCTTTTCATGCCTCATTCATAATGTCACAAGGGGTTTTCTTTGCTTTCCCCTTTCCAAATATCTTGTCTCATGGTGTTGGAGCTTGAAGCTTTCTCTCTCCTATTTTATGGTAATATCTTTTCATGCATTTACTCACTTAGATTCTTTCCTGGTATTGTTTATTTACAAATTTCTTTTTCCATTTCTAACATGGTATCAGAGCAGTTTAATCTTTGTTTTGAGTGTTTGCATGAAGGTACGATTCGAAGGAGACTCTTGAGAGAGATTTCACTAATTTCTTCTTTAATCTTTTTAAGATGGAAGAAATTAATTTTTTTTTTTTGGATTTGGCTGGTTTACCGCCAAATCTGATTAACTTCTACTTGCTCTAATTTGTGCAAGTTTCATATTTTTTTTGCTAACCCTCTTTGGAAGGCTTGCCACCAAAGGGTTTTCTTGTAAAGCTTCATATTTTTTGTTGCTAACCCTCTTTGGAAGGCTTGCCGCCAAAGGATTTTCTTGTTATATTTCAATTTTTTTTCTTGTTTTGGACGGCATGCTGCCAAAACAAGAAGTAGTACATGAATAAAGTTTTAAATAACTCTTAAGTTACAGGCACATAATGAGGTGCCTTGCATTGTCACTGTGCACAACATGGAAGCTTACAAAAGTGAAAGATCATTAACACATCTGCAAAAGAATGCTTTCCTGTGACCTGTCCAATCAGACTTCTCGATGTGGGGCATAGATAATGTATATCATCAGATTCATCTGGTGAAGTACTAACGAGTTTAAAACAACTCAACAAGATCACTCAGTGCAGTGAATTTAATCAAACCCTAACGGGGGTTTCATCTGCCATGGCTGCAGGCATTTTCGAGGATTTCAATGCAGCAATCCCTAAAAGCCATGTTGCGGAGCTTTTAACGATGAGTGGAACAGGTTTTGTTTCTGTTGTTGTCGGAAGTTTCACCAAAAATTTGGTTTTATCATTGTTTGAAAACTTTCAAACCCTGAAAACTTTTGAATCAAATTATAGGCCGTCAGGGTTTGTTGATGCGACGCTAAGTTATGGTAAATTCAGGGGTTTCGTTGCTGAATGTGTCGAGGGCTTTGTGGGCACTGCGGTGGAAGTTTATCTGGACAAAACTATGGACATTAATGTGTCCGATGAGATTTTTTTTGGTCTTCCTAACCCTCAAACTTCTCAAAGTAATGCCCCCACCTGGCCGCAGAAGAGTCCTCTGCGACCCCCGGCGAGAAAAGTCGGTGCCCTTCTGTCTGTTCGGCATCTTCCCTCCATTATGACGCCCCTGTGAACCACAGCCCACGCTGTCTCGCGCCTCCCTGTTTTCACGTCCAGTGACATCGTCCCTGCCTTCTTGTCGTCACTGCCTCTGCGCGAATTGAGAGAGCGCTTGATGGCTTGTTCCAAGGTGGATGTACTACTGGCATTGCCCATGTTATTTCAGCACGTTCTGAACCCCTCCTGCGGAGGCCCCCTGTTTAATCTCTTCATGCTTTCCTACAGCGCGCTTTTCCTCTGTATCATTTTCGGCTTTATCTATGCCCTCGTTTATTGTGTCCTTGGAACCACCCCTACTATACCCTTTGTTGCCGATGCTGCCGATGCACAGTTATAGCCTGTCCTCTTTGTTCTATTCTCAGTTTTAGCTTTCAATATCAGTTTATCTGTCATGATCCATCCAACGGATGAAGGAAACTGATGCAATACAGGGTACAACAATGTTTTATCCATAATTTATATTTACCGGAACAATCATGTAGACAACTGGTTTCACAAATGTATATCCCCACACCATTAGCACATTTTGGCACGCAAGACCTCTCCAATTTTTATATTAAATTAATAAATGAGTAAATACTTAAATATCATTTTGCAATAGTATGCCTTAAAAGTACATAATGAAGAACATATAATTCCATGGCAATTATAGGCAAGCCTCCCAACTTTTAGCCTCATATATATGGGATATAAAACAGTGCTCATCTCAGCATAAAATTATTTACAAAGTCAACAATTCAGCTTCTTCGGAGATCTCTCATGCCCATCATCTTCATCATCACATGCATTATCACCTCCACTGAGTTGTTGCTCCCTGAATCTTTCACAAAGTCAGGCCAATGCATTGGATCCATTCCTTGACGCAATCTCTTTAATCTCTGGTGCACTTGATAAGGTGATGCTGTCTGCAAGTTTGAATTCACATAGCTCCTTTAAAGAATATGCATGTGTCAACACAGCTGAATGACCAACCTGTGCACTTCTCCAATGCACCTGTGATAAACAAGAGGAGAGGTCAATCAACAGGAGATGGATACCATGCATATGTAGTCTTATCAGTGGCTGCCTGTCCGTAACTGTTATAACCCCATCCAAGAATTGTTCCATCTTTCATAGAGACCAATGAATGTGAATGACCACACGTGACAAGTTGGACTCCTATAGGTAGCACCAACATTGGGATATTGCGTAAAAACATTTCCGATTCATTAGCTAAGCATGAAAGGAAACCATTTTGAGGACCCAACCCCATTTGACCTGCCTCCCCACCACCCCAAGCATATAAAGCTCCTTTGACAGTGACAGCACATGTGTGGACACCACCACAAGCAATATCCTTGACTGCTATGCCCTCCAAGCTAACACCCCGCCGAGGCAATAATTCTTTGTTTCCAATATTGTTTGTACAGATTCGATAAGCAAGGCATTTTTCCTTATCACATTTGAAACTTGGAATTCAATGCAATCGTGCTTCTTCAACAAATGAATAATCTTCTTTACGTTTAACAACGTTTGAAGTTTTTACAAGTGGGGTCAGCACTGGAAAATTCGAGTGATCTGGGCCTCGGAGAGGTTGAGTATAATCTCTCTATATTTAGATTCAGAGGTAACTTTTCTTGTCTTTTCATGCAAATTTTTTTTTTCTTTTTTATCTCTTGACAGAGGCATCATTTACTTTTATTATTGCCTCTTGTCAACCTATTTCTGGCAGGTAATCATTCATTGTCAGACAAGTGCAATATTCTCTTACACATTACAAGCTTTTATTCAAACTTTTTTAGAAAAGTTTTTAAAACTCTTTTTAGTATATTCTTATCTGCCACATCTGACCTCTATCATTAATTACTAATTTTTTTTTAATATTTTATTTCAAAAAATTCTTTTTGAATCACTTTCCATCATGAAAGCATAGTATGCGAAATATGGGGAGATCTTTTCTTGCCCCATGACTTTATGTTCTTATTACTTTGAGGTTATATTTTTGAACCAAGGTAAATATTGTGACTTTTTATAAATTGTGACTTTCCAAAATATTAAGTATGGAAAGGTGATTATTTTCTTTAACCAATCTATTTTCGTATATTTATTTGAGTATATATGGGGGCCCACATATATGCCCAGATAAATATATAATTTATGACTATAATGATTCAAAAATTAATATATACCTTTGCAAATGAATTAAATACTCATGTTTACCCTCAATGGAGTTTTATACCTGATATCTATATTTAGTTGATCTTCCTTAAATCATTTTACTTAATTGGTTTATGAGTAATTTTACACTATTGCCTTCATTATTTAATGATTTTATTTTATTGATCTATCTGCACATGGTTGCAGTTTTATGCTTTTATAGCATTGTTCTATGCCCATGTTGGCACTTTATGGTTTTATACCATTGATATACACGATTTATATGACATTTTTTGAGTTGCATAGGGAGCTTAATATTTTTTCAAGGTTAACTATGTAGGTCCCCTCAGTCTAACTGATACATAGTTTCCTTATCTGGCCCATGGAGTATCCCTCCATCCTATATTGGTATGCACTCATTTTTTATGGAGTTTCCCTCCATTTGATCCTATCTGTTCCATTTTGATAGGATAATATTTTTATGGAGTTTCCCTCCATGTTGTTCCATTTTTGTTCCTCAATAAAGAGGATGTTATTATTGGAGTTTTCCCTCCAAATTCAGATAATTTGATCCCATTTGAAGGCAATATGTTGTTATATCCTCATAATCCATTCTTTTGATTATCCTAACAAATCATGATAATTCTATTTTGATCAGCATGTCTCTCCTTTATGTTATTTTCATATATTAATGTGATAATGATCTGCATACTTCATTGCCTAGATCATGGGTCATGTAGGTGATGGAGTCGCGACCCATTCACTTGTAGTGGGATGACTCATTAGTGGACTGTCTATATCCACGTGATTGATGCATGATTGATGCAAGTATCATTAGTTGGCCTTGTCTGTGGTCATTTGTGCATTAGTATAATATTCTTTTCATGAGAGCATTGATCAAGCTTTTTACTCAATTTGTCCTTGTTGACAATTTTTTGAGCATATAATTTATCTTGATATCAGGTTATCTCCATTATTTTGTGGTAACATGTTTTACTCATTATTTCTCTATGAGACTTTTATTATCCTTATTCAAAAGGATTTCAAATTTTCATTTCTAAAAATTTGCATATATGATGGCATTCTACTTGTGGATATTTGTCTTGTTGTTCTTTTTTTCAGGTGATCCATCAAGGAACCTTCTTGGTTTTCCACATATAAAGAGGTGTCTATGCTTCCACTTGATCACATTCAAAGGACTCATGTACTTCTCTTGGATATGAAAATTTACCATATGGCTTGAAGACAATCAAATTACTTCATATTGAAGATTAAGTTGCAGATTTTTGTAAAAATTATGGGTTTAATACCCTTTGATGTAATTACCCCAAGTAAAGATTAAAGGGGGGTGTTAGAAGTTGTAATCTTTCCTTGGTATATTTATAAACCAAGGTTAGACCTTCTTTCTTTATTGTTGTAATATATTAGGATATAAGCCAAGGTATCCTAATATATTTCTTTTTTGTCCTTTTTCCACTACATCTTATTTTGTCATCTAGTGGAATATGTGAGGACAAATATATATTGTAATTTCTAATTTTAGATTATTCCTCCTTAAGAGGAATCTCACACTTGGCCTCACACACATATGAATGGTGGCATTCATAGACATGGGAGTTACATCCAACTCCTCTCTCTCATCTCTATTTAAGAGATGACCCTCCTCTCTCATTCAACAACAATGAGGTTTCTTCCTCTTCTCAATTATTGTATGAGTGATTGCTCTCTCTTTCTCTCTCTCTTCCTTCTTAGGCTTTTCATGCCTCATTCATAATGTCACAAGGGGTTTTCTTTGCTTTCCCCTTTCCAAATATCTTGTCTCATGGTGTTGGAGCTTGAAGCTTTCTCTCTCCTATTTTATGGTAATATCTTTTCATGCATTTACTCACTTAGATTCTTTCCTGGTATTGTTTATTTACAAATTTCTTTTTCCATTTCTAACAAATTTCAAACCAGAAAATATTTACTCAATCTAACCATTGAGATTTGGCGTAACTAGGTTTCAAACAACATATAATTTTTTTAGAGAAATCCAATGGTTCAAACCCGAGATATTGACCATGCATTAGAGTACATTTTTCTGCAAAACATTGCTTCTTGCTGTCTCTAGATAGACCTGTGAACAGACATGTATAACTTTTGAACCAGACAATATTTTCTCAATCCAACCATTGATATTTTGCGTAACTAGGTTTCAAACAACATATAAAAATTTGAGAGAAATCCAAATTTTCATTTGGGATATATTACCCATGCACTGAGACTAATTTTTTGCAAACATACCAAATTCGACCCAAAACTAAAACTTTTTAATCTTCTGCAAACTATCAACTTGTTTCTAGTGAGAAGATAAGAAAAATCTGTTCAAAACTCAAACCATCGAAAACTTGCAAAAAGAAAAAATAAAAAAAACATTCCATATCTCTCCAAATTCAATTTGTGTCTTACATAGCCGACTGGCTCACCCTTAAAACTGACTTTCTTTTTTTCCTAGTAAAGGATGTGAAACGTTTTCTTCTTATTTAGAAAAGAAGAACATCTTCTATCAAAAAAAAGGATAAGAATCTAAAACATTTTTTCTACCAATATTAGACAGTCGTTTTCTAAATCAGGAATATTCCAAAAACTGCCTACTACCTATTATTGGATTCTAAAAATCATTAAACACTCTACCTACGAACTAAAAAAAAACTATTCTAATTTAAGATCCACACACCTAGTCCTAGGTGGCTATATCTGGAGAGCTTATCGAACTGCTACTCTAGGTATGCCACCACATGTAGGACGTTATTACAAACTTCAAAAACTAAAAGCATTTAAAACATAACATTAAATTCCCTATTATATTTTCAACAATGTTGCCTCCTATAGCGTTTCTCTTCTCTGCCACTACAGCAGAAGGTAGCTAGCTAAACAAAGAACACATAAACATGGTTTTGATTTGATTAGCATGAATGGTATAGAGAGAAAAAGGAAATGGCTGGCTATTGCAAAGCAAACAAAATATTTCCTTTATCGCACATTGGGTGGGGATCCGTTCATCTAAGTGTTTAAATATAACAATGAGCATTATGTGCATTATCTTAAGGATGTGGGCTTTTGTAAGCCGAGGAGGTGATGAGGGGCCTGCTTGGATGCTCGGCTAGTGCAAGAAAGAAGGAATATTTTAAACAAACCAACTCATGCAATAATGTGGTGAGATCAAAGGAAGGTGGCATAGGATTGCACCATGCCATGCATCCTGTGGTGGTGCTTCCACACTTGGGGAATATGCTCAACTGATAAATAATGTGGTAAGGTGCCCAAGCATGACATAGCAGTGGGCCCAAGATGCATGGTAATGTGGCAAGGTCAATTAGTGTGGTAACATGAACATGATGTGGAACTTGGCAGCAAATCAAAAATTGACAAGTGGTAGCGTGAGATCAGTAGAAGCTCGAACGATTACAAGCATCAGATTGTGCCACGTCATGCATCTTATGGCTAGCACTTGTCTGCAATATAGAGATGTAGGGAGGTTAAGAAAAGTAGGAATGCACCTCGGCACCATGTGGTAGTGGGCCTAGGTTAGAGATTAGGTGGCAGATGACTAGATAGATAAATGGGCCAACCAGATGCTGCCATGAGGCAGCCGGTCAAACTAGGTTTGACCTCAAAATTCAAGGGTGAGGATAATTAGAAAATGATTAAAAATAAATATTTTAAATTTTTTTTCAAAACTGTATACATGTATAGGAATTTAAATGAAAAAAAGGTATTTTCTAAAGTTTAAACTTTAGACCTTTTTAAATTTTTGAAAATTTTAAGAGTTCAGTCATAGAGCTATAGTAGGGGGGATTTTTTTCAAACCTACTTTCAGGGGGTTTCTAAGAGGCAAATATAGAAATATTATATATCATTGGAATTGGGAGAAGACAAACTTTTTGATTGAGGTTAGTTTTTACACAGGTGCTACTGTTTTGAGTTTTAGGTAGAAATGTAAAATTTGGGGCCTTCTCAATGAAATGAGCTAAATTTGAAAATGCAGTTAAAAGATTGGTAAAACATGGTAAGAATGCAGTTGGAGTCAATTTTGATCACCTTTATTCAGTTTAAACCAAAGTATTTACCAGCATTTTATGAGGTTTTTAGATTTTGCGCAAACATAATGGTTTTAATCAATGAACAGGAGATGTTTCAAGTCAGTTACAGAAGCTTAATGAAAATCAAATTAGATCAAAGGGCAAAGAGATTAGAGAGATTCTTTTCATTGCAAAGGAGGGAATTTCAAGTGGACACATGTCATCTTTAGATCAAATCTAAGAATTCACTCTTTCTCTATATCTTCTTTCTCATCCATTGTAGGTTGTTGGAAAATATTGTAAATTCTAGAATGAAAACATTTCGCAGAATTGGCTCTAGAATTGATGAAGTCTGAATGGAAAGATCTGGGATGTGCTGGTTCTAGACCATGAATCTTTGCTTTGGCTATGATACCCCCTTCCTATCCCATCAGTTTCTTGTTCTTCCCATTTTCTCTCTTGTATGACAACCTATGTTATTGTACATTCTGGTTTATTAAGTATCTTTATGAGTTAATTTCATGCATTTTCATGTATTATTTCAAGGAAATCAACATAAAGAATAGTAGATGTTGAGTTTTATTTTAAATCATGTCTCCTTTCTCAATGAGTTGTAATGTTTTATGATCTTTGAACAAAGAGCCTAGTTCATAGTTGTAGTCCCTTAAGGTTGTATGTTGTTTCATTGTTGCTTGTAATTCAAGGAGTTATGTAAATGCTTCAGGGAAATAAATGGGGTTGCAAGTTTATTAAGGAGGATATTAGGTAAGAATGAGATTTAGATTGAACATTGATATCCAATTTACAAGGTAAATGGATAGATCTGGAGTCTTGGCATAAGATACATGTCTTAGATATCCAAAATGCATGAGGGAGATTTGTGAATTCCCCAATGGATGAGGCACTGATCAGCTACAAGTTTTGGAAATATAGATGGAGTAACTAAGAGGGGAGGGGTGAATCAGTTACTACAAAAACAAATCTACAAATCCCTTAAATGTCTTAATAATTAGTCACTGCTGTCACTCGGTAACCACACAGAAAAATAATGTTACTCGGTAGATAATCATGTTTATTAAGCATTCATAGTTATTTAATCATGCATGCATAAATGAACACAAGAGACACCAAATTTAATGTGAAAATCCAGTATGGGAAAAACCACCAAGTAACTAGTTACCAATTTTTAGGTTCCCTTTTGCTTTCTTTTTCAGTCCTTTCTGCAAACTCATCAACTTTCACATGTGCACTTTCTATGACTTTGTGAGTGGACAAGTTCAAACATCTTTATGCTTTGCTTTTACAAGAATATCCCAAAAATATTCCTTTTCTAGATTCTTTCAGAATGTAACATTTGCTTCCAAATACTTTTAGGTAACTCACATTAGGTTTATAGCCATACCACAACTCATAGGGGGGTTTGAATAAGTCCTTCTTCAGCTGTACTTAGTTCAAGTTATGAACTGCAGTGTTGATAGCTTCCTTCCAATATTTGATAGCAATGTTCTTTTCAATCATTAAGGTTCTTGCACAGTCCATGATATATCTGTTTCTTCTTTCAGCTATACCATTTTTCTCAGGAGTTCCAGGTGCTAATACCTATCTTTTGATTCCTCTTTCAATGCAAAAGTTATTGAACTCACGGGAGATGAATTCACCACCTCTGTCTGACCTCAAGCATTTCAATCTTTTACCTGTTTCTTTTTCTACTGTAGCCAAATACCACTTGAATTTCTCAAATGCTTCTAATTTTTCTCTCATGTACATGAAAATCATCATTCTTGAGTAATCATCAACAAAAAGAATGAAGAACTTTTCTCCATTATAACTTTCAATTCGAATGGGTCCACACAAATTAGTATGCACAATTTCTAAAATTTCTTCAGATTGATAGTTTTTACTTCTAAAACTAGTCTTTCCCATCTTTCCAATTTGACAATTCTCGTATAGACCAACCTTAGGTTTCTTTATACTAGGAATACCTCTTGCTTTCCTTAATTTTCTTATCTTCACTAGATTATCAAAATTCACATGACATAACCTTCTATGCCATAACCAACTTTCTTCAACTTGAGCAATAAAACATGAATATTCACCAAATTCAAAATAGAATAAGTTACCTTTTGTTTGAATGCCAGATCCAATCAGCTTTCCTTTGCCATCCAGCAGTCTTGCTTTCCCATGCATGAATTCTACTTTAGATCCATTTTTGAGTAGCTATGCCACACTCAACAGATTGTGCCTTAGACCTTCTACCCAATAGGCATTATTTCATACAAGTTCTTTGGTTAGTGAGATTCTCCCTCTTCCTTTTATACAACAAAGTTCATTATTACAAAATCTCACACTAACACCATCATAGTCTTCAAAATGTTCAAACTTAGTTTTATCACCATTCATATGATGAGAGCAACCACTATCTATGATCCATGTATCATTTTTTCTCACATGAGAAATAAGTGCCATCTTATCTTCCTCATCATCATCAGAATCATCTTTCACAACAATGTAAACAATTTCATCTTCACTATTGTCAGAATCCTTAGAATTTTTAGCCATAAAGCATGTCTTTTTACCTTTGTCCTTGAATGATTTGAAATCTTTCTTGCCATTCCACTTGTGACCTTTTTTCTCATCCTTGATTTTCTTATTTGGACACCTAGCAGCAATATGACCAATTTCTTCACATGAAAAATAGATTAGAGGAACTTTACCTTTGTATTTCCCTTTGCCTCTAGAATATTTCCTTGCTAGTAGAGCTTCAATCACCTCAAGATCACTATTTGAACTCTGTTCTAATTCATCTTCACTTTCTGATTGAGATTCCTTTAACTTTTTACCTTTCTCTTTGAGTGAAAACTTGGCTTCAAATGCTGATTCAATGTTCTTGGAAGCTGGAACATAGTTGTCATAATTGTCTAGCTCAAATGCAGCTAATCTTTCAACTATGGCCTCTAAATTTATCTTATGATTTGCTTCACATCTACTTTCCTGAATTGTAGTAACTCTAATTGCATAAATAGGAAGTAATGTTTTGAGAACCTTACTTATGACTATTTCCTCCTTGATATCTCCTCCAGAAGCTTTGATTGCACTAACATTTGCTTTGACTCTTTCAACATATTTTGCAATGTTTTCATCTTCTCTCATCCTCATTTGATCAAATTGACTTCTTAAACTTTCTACTTTAGCTCTCTTCACATTATCATCACCTCCATAGATAGCTTTCAGTTTGTTCCACATTTCAAAGGTAGTTTTGCAATCCTTGACATCATCAAATTCTTCATAGCTTAGGGCAGATGCAATGTCTATCATCATGGTGTTATGAGTCTTTTTCTTAGCAATGTCATTGATAGATAAAGTAACAGAAGGTGTCCCATATTCTTCATCAAGATATTTCAATCATGTATCACCAATGGAAGTCAGATGGAGTCTCATGAGACCTTACCATGCTGAAAAGTTATCTTTGTTAAGCCTTGGAATTTCCCTCTTGTAAGACATCCTAATCTTTAGCTTAGATCCTTGAAATCTTTCTTGCAATCACCAAATGCTCTAATACCAATTGTTGGAAATGTAGATGGAGTAACTGAGAGGGGAGGGGTGAATTAGTTACTACAAAAAAAAAATCTACAGATCCCTTAGATGTCTTAATAATTAGTCACTATTGTCACTCAATAACCACATAGAAAAATACTACTACTTGATAGATAATCATGTTTATTAAGCATTCATAGTGATTTAATCATGCATGCATAAATGAACACAAGAGACACTAGATTTAATGTGAAAACCCAGTATGGGAAAAACCACCAAGTAACTAGTTACCAATTTTCACTCTTCTAAAGTGAGCTCTATTAGGAGCCAACCTAGTTAAAGGTTACAAAACACACTATTAGGTGTGACCTTGTTAGAGGATTTAATCACCCTATTAGGAGTGTTCTTGCTAGAGGTCTTTAGAAAAATTCAACTAAATTGTCACCTTGTTAGAGGATTTTTAGAATGGCTATTAAATCAACTCGGTTAAGAGATTTTGGAATCACTGATACAATGGTTAGAAAGCAATGATAAAGTGACCTGAATGAGATGCAACTTATCTTTGTTGATACAGATCTCTATTTTGCTTCAATAGATCCTCGTTGATCAAATACAACTTTGCTGCTTGTCAAGAATATTTGATCCTTCTCCAAAATTTCCTCACACTTTCCTCTTTAAAAAATTAGCATGCTCACTCACATTCACCTTTTCCATACATTTTGAATTCACAACTTGACCTTTTATTTATAACTTACAAATTTGTCAAGTTGCTACATTACAAATATATTGATCAATAATCATCACACTAGTCGGCTACACATGTTACATTAAACAAATAAACTTAATTTCACAAAATAATGAAATCCTTCATTGGTTGACCCTACTTAGTAAATACTACTCTAGAAATGATTTCCTAAGTTAACCGACTGAAACTCAGTAAACACTATGAATCCAACAAAATCCTTTTGCTACCAAGTTAACTCAGTAAGAATTGTGTTCTGCCACATTTCCCTTTGATGACTGAGTAAGCTTGGTAGACACTAAACTTCCTCTTGCTAACTTTGAAACCTTGGTAGAAACTATCTGCACAAGGTAGAGTCTGAGAACGCTTGGTATACTCTATAAGACTTCTTGCTAATTGACTGAACTCGGTAGACTCTGTCTGATAACTGATATGACATTTGTGTAACATCAAAGACAACACACAATTGAACAATTGTTTCCAATAATAGGATCATTAGTTTGTTGTCCATACATGGTTTTCATCCACTTTCCCACCCACATAAAATCAAATCAAATTCAAATCATCTTTACATTTTATGTTGAAGAACTAGAATAGAATGCCCTCACTCAGCTTATGAATTGCATTGTTTTGCATTTAGCTATTACAGATCTATGTTATTGCATGATTCATTAGGAGAAATAAGGGTTAAATGTATGTATTATATTTAGGAATATATTTTTTAGCACTAGTACCATATAGATTGAATCTGAGGTTCACCTACCTATGTTTTATAGAGCCTAAAGTAGAAGAAGCGTCTAGCCTTATAGTTGGCCTGGTGTCTGAAAAGATATGTTAAAGATGGGAGTTAACCACCCCTAGATGTATCTTGTTCTCATCAAGGTAATTTGAAATTTGTAATATTTCAAAACACCAACAAAATGGTGACTTTGATGGGGAGTTGTGTATAGAAGAAACCAAAATATCTGGCATGACAAGGATTGGATAGAGCATATATATAGCAAGAAGTGTTTCTTATTTCCTTGCTGAAGTTTCATGTCCCCCAATGTTCTTATTCATTGATAGCACTAGTTTGACTGAATTGAATAATTCGTAGTATCAAAGTCATTTGGCATTTTTATATGTTGCTATTAGAATTTAGAGTTAATGTCAAAGTTCTTTCACTTTGTCAAGAGTGTCAAATTCCCATGTTGTTGAATAAAGTTTTCAAATACTAGTTGTAAATTCTGGACCAGCTTGTTATGTTTTACAAATTTGGTAAATCTTTTCTCACTAAGTGAGTGGCAACTCAAAGTCATATCTCTACACCAGTGCTTTGTGAATGTGAAGGTATTTTGATTGAAACAATAGTTGGAATGCTAATTTGAAGAACATATCTCGAGTTCTTGACAATGGGTGAAAGAATTAGGTGAGATGCAATGCAAATGTTACTAAATCTAGATAAGATCAAAATCTGCTATTATTTGTAGCATTGAAGTAGTTGTAGGCATCAATATTGAAAGGTATTTTCCACTTTCATGTGATTTCATTTCCATGAAAGTGAGCTTTACAAAAGATTCTTCGTCAAATGGTTTTCAGCATTAAATAGTAGAATGGTTTAATAAATTTCAACATACTTTATGAGAGAAAGATTCAGCAAAAGTGTTTTTACATTTCGAAGTATGTTTGAAGTTTTGAATTAGTAGAAAGAACTCTAGATCTGTTGTAATTAATGAATACTAAAAGTAATCTTGGTGATTGAGTTTTAAATTAGTGAGAAATGTCAAATTTCCCTTCACCTAGTATGTAGTCCATGGATAAGAATTCTAGATTTGTTTCTACCAAGAGATATATTCCATTAAATTTTAATGGTATTCATGGTTTCTCAAATACTATGCCATATAATCTTAGAAAATATTTTCCTAAGTTCAGTGGGAACCATGAAAATTAAGCCAGTCATCATGTTCAGATGTTTAGTGACTTGGTTGGTGATTATGAGATTGCTCATGAGGATTTGCACATGAAGTTATTTGTTCAAACTTTGGAAGGTGATGCTAGCAACTGATTTTCTTTTCTACCAGTATGTTCTATTCCATCTTGGGGTGAGTTGCATTCTACCTTCATGGATAAATTTGGAGAAAGAGTAAGCATATCTTATTCTTATGATAAGTTCTTGAAGATTCATGTTAAGTGTGATGAACTTGTGCCTCAATTCAATATCAAATTTGCAAAAGTTTTGAGTGATATGACTGAGAATTATAGATCAAATGATCAAATGTGTTTAGTTGCCTATTTTGATGCATTTGATAAGAAAATGAGTTATTTATTGAGGGATAAAGAACCTAGGACATTATATCAAGCTTTTATGACTGCTATAGAGATTGAAAACAATCTGAAATACAGATTGACTAGAAGTCATTTCACTAGAAATGTGTGCCAGTATAATGTGTTTGAAAGAAAGAATGAATATGGTGTTGATGTTTCAATTTCAAATCAGATTATCAATACCCCTACTATAAGTTTTAATCAAGTGGAAAGTTCAGATCAGCAAGTAGGTACCCCTTCAATGGTAGATGATTTTGTTGAAAATTTAAAATTAAAGACATGTGCAAATGAAGTTTATTGGTTTCAAGAAAACAATGATTCCATTCTTGCTAAATTGAATGCATGTGTTGGTAATATTACAATAGCAGAAGATAGAGATGGTTCACTTGATGAGTTATGCATGCAAGATGTAAATTCAATCATTCATTCTCCTATTGGTGATTTACTCTATGTTAAAAACATAACTGATCATGAAGTTGAAAGGTGTTCATCACAGTACGAGGATGAAGAAGCTAGAAGTGATGTGTCAAGTGATGAAGGTGAAGTTTCTGGTCCAATGTATTATGAAGAAACATCATGTGAAGACAATGATGAGAGTGGTTACTTGAGTCAAGAAGAGGATAGTGATAGTACATATTTGTCTTCATATGAATCAAATGCAAACTGGGAAGAAGAAAGCAATGATGGAAGTGAGTACTCTTACATGAGTAAAGGTATGAGTTCTATTTCTAAATCTAAAAGTGAAGTTTCATTTCAAAGTTATGTGAATTAGCTTGAGGTTGAAATTTGTGAGGAAGAGTTGTCTACACAATATGAAGATAAAAAGATTTTTTATAAAGATGAATTGATTAGTTGTGTAGAAGAATGTCTTGAAGATATATGTAGTAATAATTAGCAGTACATAAATGATTCTAAGATTAGTGCATCAACACCTATTGATAAGATAAAAGGTGATTGGTTTGCAAAACATCTGAATCATCTAAATCAAGACAATGAAAGTAACATTGATTTATATTCTACATGGTTCATTGATGGAGTTGATGGTGTGTCTTCTTGTGATGATTCTAATTTTTCTTCTTCACATGCTGAAAGTGTCCATGACAGTGATGTTAGAAATGGTTTCAAGGTTTTCACTAATTCATTGTATGGTGAAGAGTCTGATGTTGATCATCACATCACTTGTCATAATGTCTACAAAGGAGCTTTGCATGGAATTATCAACTCACTTTTTGAAGAGCACATGGAAGGTTCAAATTTAGTTGAAGATGAGTTTAATGATGATACATTGTCTTATTTCTGTAAGAGATCAGATTTATCTTCTTTTAGATGTGATAGTGAGAGTATTGATGAGATTGCATCTTATGAGATGGATAACAAGGTGTTTGATGAAGGTGTTATTGAAAATCAGCATGCACCTTGAATGAATTTTATGATGAATACTCTAATATGATGGCTGATCTATTTTTTGATTTTAAAGCACCATTTGAAGATCCTAGATTAGTTTTAGATTATGACATTGATGACATTTGTGAGTAGAAATCTGATTGCTCATCTGAATATCATCTAATTATGCATAAGGATATACAATTTCAAGGTATGTGTGATCCCTTTCCCCATGTTGAGTATGAAGTTTTCGTATTCAAGACTAATAGCATGCAATTTTCATTTGATGAAGAGGATTTTCAGTTTGAGTCTAATACTTTTGAGCATGCTGATCAAAAATTTCATAATGAGCAAGTGGTTGAAAGTGAAGCTAGTTTTTATATGTATTATGAAAGTGAAGGTGTAGATTTAGTTTTGCTAATTGTTGTGTTTCAAGATGTTAATCTGATTGGCAAGACTAATATGAATAATATTTCTAGATTACCTAATGAGAATACAAATGAAAATCAGATTTATGATAGAGGTTGGAAGTTTTGTTGAAGTTTGGTGGCCCGAGGTCATTGTTTGTATATAGTAGTAGTTTTCATGCTTTCAA
Organism: Cupressus sempervirens; assembly: GCA_028749045.1. Taxonomy (NCBI): domain Eukaryota; kingdom Viridiplantae; phylum Streptophyta; class Pinopsida; order Cupressales; family Cupressaceae; genus Cupressus; species Cupressus sempervirens. The sequence goes on from CM053785.1 coordinate 1,109,861,332, forward strand.
TAAGGTTGTTCGAGAGGAAGTTTTTGTGTGTGGTCTACTTCTTCCATAGATCTAAATCCTTGATATGCCCACAAGGAACATACATCCCTAGATAGAGCCACTATTGGGACTCAAAATCGAAGCCCTAATTTTGAATACCATTGAGAAAAATCAAGCCCCATGAGTGCTTTTAAATGCATATGTACTTGGTTTTACTTTTGATCCCCAAGAGGTGTTTAACGCTTCTAGCACCTTGAATTCAATATTCCTATGTGTTTCATGAAGTTAAATTGTCATTTTGAGCCATTTCATAAAGTCCCATTTTGAGCAATGATCAAAGCTGCATTTTTTCTTGTGTCAAACAATGAACACAAGGAACTTTTCCAACTCCTCAAGGAGGAAATCAAGATCCTATTGTGAACTAATATGCATATGAGCAACAACAATCCTCTTTTCCAACAACAGAAGTAGGAAATCCAAATCTTCATATGAATGAGTATGCAACAGTATCAGTATCTGAGAAACAACAACTTAAATTTTTCATCTTCACAAGGAAGAAATCTAGATCTTCATGTGAATGGATTTGCAACAATACCAACATCTAAGTAATAGTGACCCTATTTTTCAACTTCACAAGGAGGAAATCATGATCTTTTTGTCAATGGATATGTAGCAGTATCAATGTTTGAGCAACAACGACCCTCTTTTCCAACTTCTCAAGGAAGAAATCTAGATCTTGGTGTGAATGATTATGCAACAGCATCGACATTTGGGAAACAACAAGAGTTTTTCAGTGTGGATCATTCCCATCAACCATGGTATAGGAACAACCACTAAAGAGGCTCACTGTGACTCTAGATTATATGATTCATTCGGCATTTATAGCATTATCCTACATTCTAAAAACCATGTACACTGTATGGTGAAGATATCATTTCATTTCCTTTTGGTTACTATGGTTTTGATTTCATTCATATACTTTATGAGCTTGATTTGTGACTATGGTTTGATCTGGTCTTTAAGGGATTGTTGTGGCAATTGATTGGCCTATAAAAGTGAAGATATTGGTTATGCATCCTAGCATCTTGGGTCATATTATGTAAAAGGATTGATGGTAGTTAGGGACTTCTGCTTTGGGTTCATGTTACTATTAAAAAAGAAACATATGTTAGGAACAATGTATTCATTAAATTATTAAACCATTGAGGCTGAAATGACTATTATTTTTTGGTATATGTTTGTTTTCAATATTCTTGTATACTTAGCTTACTATTTTATCACATGTTTTCAAATACTATGATTTCAATTAAGATTAAGCCTGTATATTAACTTGTGTCTTCACTTTTTAAGAATTTTTAATTAAAAGTATGTTAATTTAATCATAATTATTTCTTTCTACTATCCCTTTGCACTCTTAATAAGAATTGAGACATTTAGGACATATTCACAAGCTCAAGGATGTACCCAAGGTATACCATGGCCATGCCCAAACTAAGATCAGTATCTGGTATGAAGGTGGTCCAGATAAGCAATATCAAAGCTAGGATAGAAATTGCTATGGGTCATCAGACAACATTTACCATAGTATATTCTATAAGTGATTTCAACATTTTAATTTTGTTAATGTCAATGATAATTGATTGGAAGATTTAATTTCATTATAAGATAATTACTGCAATCCCTAAACTTAGAATATTTGAGTTCACAATTAAACTATGTAATGGATGCTATGAATATAATTGTGTGGAAAATAACAATGAACAATTTCACTTGCTATCTCTGATATATACAATTATATATATGCTAAAAATAATTGATACTTCTTGCACTTAGTGGAATGATCCTTGCTATGTCAATTATGTCAATATAAACTATATGTAATGGTATTGCTTCTACCGATGCAAATTTTTGTCACTAGTATGACTTTGATAACATGCAATATCTAATCCTTATTTATTTCTAATGGCGATACAATTGTATTAATGTTGTTTCTAATATAATCCTTCAATGCTTGCAATCAAATCTAATCATTGCTTAAAGTGAGATTTGATGTTTTTGATTTTTTGATAGGCTTATGAAATTCTAGAAATGCTGCTATGTCTGATATGATCAAATAATTATTGCAATAGGGGTGCTATGTTTGATCTTTCTTTAAATGTGTACAACCAATAATGCCAAAGGCAGTCGTTCAACATAACATGTTTATTTCAAATTGATGTTGAAATAAATGATAATAAATGTCCTTTTATACCGTGCGCTTGGTGTGAGAAGTCATGTAGGATAAAGAATGTTCTCTATCTCTTTGTAATGTCACTCTTCATAATAGCTAATTGTAACACAACCTTGTAATTTCCTCCTTCCATTATTAATTACTTATCAGAACATATCATAATTCACTATCTTAATCCAGATCAGGCTTGATTACCATTGTCAAGGTACATATTAATGATTAGTAATTGTCAAGAATGGATTAACATTTTGTCTTTGCATAATGACATCAGTTTGTTAACAACTCAATGCTAACATTAACATAAACTATCATATTATGGATAACGTAGTCTTTTTTATCTTTATCGATCACTGTTTATGATATTGATTATCAATTTTATTCAATCATTAATGTTTGAAAATATTAGCCTCTAATATGATTAGTTCATTCCTTAGCCAATACTAGTTGCCAATGGCTATCATTGATTCTTGAAAATGTTCTCCATTAATTTTGTTCTTTGATGGCAAACATGGATCCTCCTCTTAGTCAATCTATTAATCTTTCTCTTGCTCTATGATTGTTTAGTTATTATAGAACTAAATAGACATATGGATATTTGCATTCACTCTTCAACCCTCGATATTGTTCGTTGTTCCTTATCAACCATTGATGCTTCTGTCAACTCCCTTAATCTTGTTTGTGATTTCTGACACTTGTCTTGACTGAGGTTCTAATCTTGCTCACTACTCTACAATGGATTTGTTTCGAACAGGTATCTAATCGATATTTTCAATTGATATTGATCAATGTAATCTTATCAATATCTTCTTTTTGATGCTCAGTGATCTTCTCTATTGGTTAGCTTCCTCACAATATTAATTATATGATCAATCTTAGTAGGATTCAGATGAATCATCAATATGCATTGATTCTGACTGTCCTTTGCAATTGTTGATCAATTGATCTATAAAATTCATGATGATGTCTTAAACGTGTCAATGAAAATGAAGATACATACTTGGTATGATTGACATGTTGCCCACTTTCTTGGCAAAGTCATCAAAATCTTGGACTAATCCTTATTCCTCTGATGCAACTATGGACTAATCCTTATTCCTCTAATGCAACTAGGAAAACCATCTTATTCATAAGACTTCACAGTTTTCCAAACATCTTATTCTTCTACTAATACATATGTACATCTAATTTTAACTATCAATATCGTATTGGTGTCGAGGACTGCCACTCCTTATCCACAAAAGTAATTTATTGTTTGGATGTTATTAGTCTGATAATGGGTACACCACAGAAAAGTAGGTATGTCAATGTCTCCAATTCCTTTGGTATATGGCTAGGCATAGAATCTAGTAGTTTTTAGTTTTTTTACACATAACTAAATATTGTTATATATTATAAACTATAAGTCTTATTTTGTCACAAATAAACTTCAGAAATGTTGATTGTATTTGTCAAAAGTAGAATTTGAGTGAAAAAAAAACACTATATGCTATGATCAGGGTTTGAGAGGCAAATTTTAGTTTCTTTTTGGCTATCATAGTGAAGGAATGTGTCTTTTTATACAAGGATTATATCTATGAATTAGTGGATAGGATACTTCAACAGAGAGACCCAGTCTATATTGAAATATCTAAAAATTAATCTTTATAGACTCCATTCAATAACCTAGATTACATAATGCAGTTCTTATTTTCATGAGCACTAAAAAATATGGCCCTTAAAATAGTTAATTGAATTAAAATATGGTGGCTATAAACTGAATAGATTGTCACATAGTGTAGACTTCGGATGACTTATATAATATAATGAGAGTAGAATAATCAAATCACTTCTAATTTCTAACTGTTCAGGATTGAAACACAAGAGACAAACTTGAGTAAGTAACAACATGATATACTTCGTACCTTAATAATTTTTTGTTGTGGCACACTACATGATGCTTTGAAACCATCTCTGGAACTCTAGTGCATAAAGCTGAAGTTTGCAATTGGATCTCTTAATGACTATGGCACAACCCATAATATAACTATTCCTATATAAGATCATGTGCAGCCTAGGCATGCCATCTTAGCATCCTTATTTCATAGTTGACTCCATCGTTAGTTTCCATGCAGAATTGTTGTTTCACAAGGTTTCATCTACCACTATAGTCAATTCAATTACTAATTAAATTGGAAAACTGTCATACTATTAGCCAAACTATCGGTCATATTTCAATATTATATAAGAATGGGATGCCAAGAAAATGCCTTATGATGAAGTGATCCTAGAGAATATATTTGTCAATGACAAAAATCAAATACAATGCTTAGTTCAAGTCCTATTAAAAATGATAAACTTTAATATTACCATTAGTCAAAATGCACACTGTCATATTTTGGATCATATAGTGTTATCTAAAACATTACCATTGTACAATCAATTTTAGAAAAAATAATTCATTAATATGAATTGTGGAAATTTGATATCGCTAAATGAGAAATCTATTTAAAAATAGAATGCCAATGTGAAAGCAATCCCAGAGAATATATATTTGTCAATGCTAACAATCAGCTGTAAGCATGAGGTTTCCAATTGAAACTAAACTACAAGCATGATACTCCAAACAAAATGTGCAATTGTATGATGAAACAATATGTGCAATTATAACTAAAGTTTCATCTAGTGGTTCTATCTTGCAATTGTAAACATGATTCACTAAAATATTTTGGGCATGAGAGCCTCAAACATAAATTCTATCATGGAAATGGTTTTGTCTTGTAACCATACACATAACAAGAGTGTCACCTAATAGCTCTATCTCACAATCAAACACAAGATACTCCAAAATATTTTGGGAGTTCAAATTGCATACATTCTATCTTACAAAAATCTTAGATAGTATGACAAGGGCCATGATCTAACTAATCTAGGTGAGCCCTTTAGTAGTTTCCTTTTCAAATAGCAATGAGCCTTAATGGCATGCATCTTCATAGCACATGGATCCTATAGTTCGCTACTAGTTAGAAAATTTATTTTATTGGCTTTCATCAAATGATTTGGTTGCAAAGAAGGCATACAATCTTGCAATTGATATAATCAAGAATGGCCATGGCGTACATCAACTCTTACTATATGTATTGTAATACTTTTTTTAAGGCCCTTTAGCTTAGGAACCACACTTGTCTTTGATGGATTTGTTAAGAAAGATTAAAAAACTTACACAAGATTTGTTCAAGAAATGTACCATCAAATAGAAAGACATGTGAACTTTGAGAAACAAAAAATTATATCAAATAGCTAGCAGAAATCTAAAGTTTATATCTTGATACCATGCTATTTTAAGAAACAAAGGTAGAAGATGATATGTATATGCAATTTTCTACCATAGTAGATGTAGAGAGGAGGTGACAAAGGAATTCCCAGACCTAGAATTTGTGATCCCTAATATTGTTGCAGTAAACATTCTCACATTCCCAAATTTTCAAAACTGATAGGAAAATGTCAAAATCTGCTCTGATGTCCTTATTCTCAATGGCCATGATGTAGAAGCTCTAAAATATCACTTTGTATATAGAGTAAAAGATAAGTTCTTGCAGACCACAAATGTTGGTTTCATATATGATTTGAACAAAGACTATATAGGAAATGTGTTAAGAAAGAGACTACAAAAATAGACAAGTAGAAGCTAGTGCATAAATAAAAGTTTGACAAATAGAAAACATTGAACTTATAATTGGATCAACATGACTATGTACACATGTCCAAACCCTCACCTATCGTACAGTTTAACAAATCTCCAAAAAATGAAGAGACAAGTAAATTGATTCACAAAGCTGATACATCCACCTAAAAGGATATTTTTATTGGAAAAGCTGCTCTCAATCCAAAAAATCATATCCAAATCTTATTGTGGATAGAAAGGAATGTTTGCAAGCAGTTGCCTATTTTGATCCCTAGATTCTTGGCTCAAAACACACAATGATAGACATGTGGAACATGGACAAGAAAAATAATATAGGCCACAACTAGAAAAGAGTTTAGAGATAGTAAAGTTGATACTAAAGTCAACCAAACAACAAATAACGTGAAATCATAATGGAAGAGTGAACAATGGGTAATGCACGGTATGCAAAAAGGGAGATTGGAAAACTTGGAAGATAATGACCAGAAAGGAAATTGAAGACTAGTGAATGGCAAAATCAAATTTCTTATAATAGTCATGAGTGAAGCCATAAGTAAATGAGTGGTCGCAACTTATTCCTAAAATATATGTAACCTCATAAAATTCCATACAATTGAGTAACATCATAAAATTCCACATAGCTCAGTAACATCATAAATCTTACAAGGCCTTATGATAGAATGTGAGCTTCCTTCTCAAAGTTATTATAATGAGATTAAATAGTATTTATACTCATAAACTCATAAATTTAGAAATCAATATTTCAAATGTAATATAATTAGGCTATGGGATGTGTGTGCACCTATGCAATAATTTGATACTATTTACAATCAAGAAAATGACAACAAACAAAATCATCATAAAAATAACTCTCCTACCACTCATACCTTTTTACTGGCTTCCTCCTAGCCTCCTTGTTTTCTATCCTGGCAGCCCTTAGCTTCCCCCTTGTAATCACCATTTAAGCATGTTGAAATCATTCAAATAAATATTAAAAAGAGTAGAAATTATTTAAATTTCAAATTTTACAAGGAAACTCACATTTATTATAATTTTCTAGTTAATATGAGCTGGAATGAGAAAGCACACTTTCAGAGGTAATAATGATGAATTCAATCTAAAATATAGACCAAAATAATTTTCAGACTTTGCAATTAAAGAATTTATTTATTTTCAAAAAGCTACATACATATAGATTATATCATTGCAAAATGATGTAGAGTTGACAGGTAAACATTAGAAATGAAAAAATTCGAAGCTCTAGAGACAAAGGTTGTGTCAAATTCTTCTCATGGATTAAATGGAGCTGTTTGAGAATGTCCAATCTCATTTCTATTGAGAAGAAGCTTAATGAAGACTCTAGATAGTAATGACAAACCTCTCAGACTCTGGATTAAAACCAAATCAAATGCTTGTGCAGCTCCCACGTGCACTCTGTGAAACATAACAATGAAATAGGAAACCCTTTTTCATTTTAACATGTTAAGCTCGTGTTGGTCAAAATTTCAACCAACACAGGCATGGATTTTTTTTTAAAGATATTTTTCCTTCCATATTCCAACCAATCTAAAACATTTTAATAGATGGTCAAAAATTTTGGTCGAAAAATGAGGTCAAATGTACTAGTGAGATATTTCCTATTTTTAGAGCCTTCTTCTTGCCTTTTGCTCCATTCTTCCTTGTGATAGTTTATTCTATATGTACGTTTTCACTAGGTTCTATGAATTTAGATTTATTAATTTCTCCAGAAAGAAAAAATATGACAAAATGGGGTATAGTTTTCATATTCAAGCCTCTGTGACCAAGACCCCAACATGGATTTCAACTCAACTGACACTTGAAAAATTATTTTAGAGAACACTAAAACACAAAAATAAATGAAAATAAATATGGATATGTTCTTAGAAATGGAGTCCATACCCAAAAATCATATAAAAGATCTTCTAATACCTTCAATTACTTATGCATCCCATAGTTATAGAGATAAGCTAGAGAGATAGACCTAGATCAAGAAAATACCAAAAAGATGCACCATTGGGTCAAATCATGATCACCATTTGAAAATTTGTAGCAACTATTATCCATAAAACAGGGGCATGAGAGAAAGGATATGAACATAATTTTCTCTTAAGGTGAGAAAAAAGCTAAAAAAACCTCAGGAAGGAATGAGATAGAACAAAGCTCTTCAAAGACCAATATGTCGTTACCCAATTTCTACCTAGAACATTGTTAAGACAATGACCTCCAAACTTACAAACTAAGAAGTTATGTCTTTCAATGGTAGTATATTGGTTAATGGAAGGGTCCAAGATGTTGATGCAAGTACTAGCCTCCAACTTATCAACCAAGATCCAACCTTCAAGGGTGTCTAGAACTTTAAAATAAGATTATTTTGTGCCACCATGGAATTATCAAAAAGTGAAAAAAGATATAGGGTATGAAGACCCACTCACCTTGGAATCACCTCCAATTATTTCCAACTTTTACAAACCACATATGTCTAGCATAAACATTTTTTTAAAAAAATGTGATGATTAACCATGCACTTGAGATTAGGATCTAGAACACCAATAGGGAGAGTTCCCCATAAAATTTTATTGACTACATTGTTTAAAATCCCTTTTCCAACCTAAAATTCATTTTGGGTTCTATATATTAAATCCTAAAGAGCCTACACCCCATCATCACATTTAAACCTTAATCAAAGGTTCTTCACCTTACACCCCTTATAGGGCTTATTTCAAAAGGACTTCTTCCAAAAATTAAAAACATATTTTAGAATGTACACATGCTAAGTATACAAAGACACTTTTAAAATATAAATGGAACTATACTAGAAAATCCAACCATACTAAAAATTGTAGTTAATCAAAAAAATTCATTAGTTTACCATTTTCCTACTTATTATATAGAATAAAATTTAATTTAAAATTTAAAAGTTTGAAGATTATATCCAATCTTTATAAATGAACTTGAATTAATTTTATAATTTTATAATTTGGTATTAATTAAAAAAATATAAAATGAGTACTAGAGTCAATAATTAAAAATATACATAAATAGAATAAAGTAGACAAAATACATTTAGTAATTTATTAAAACACCTCACTTATATGTGCAGTAATAAATTATACCAATAATAATAATTTCTATTATTATTAAGATAAAAACATGTTTTAAAGGGACTTGAAACCCTTTAACATCAAATGAAAAAAGAGATGGACAATATCACCACACTAATGACACAAGCCTAATAACCCTTGTGAAAAAATATACCAAATAGATTAGCAAGGAAAAAGGTAGGAAAAGACAACAAGAAAAGGGTAGCAAAAAGGTAGGAGATAGCTATAAGAAAAAAAAGAAAACTTAAAAGAAACAAGAGACAAACTACAGACCAACTCTCTAAGAGCTTCAAATGTTTGAACCTCTAGCTAGGTCATCTCCTTAGAAACAAAAATAATATCCATTTGCTTCTCTAGCATAGTGTTAGCCTTCCTCTTAAGGTTGGTCTTGGTCCTTTTTCTTAGGCTAAAGGACTCCATATTTTTCATGCTCCAACAAGATCAGTTGTTCTGCTAGAGATTATTGTTGAGATTGTCCATAAGTGGTTTATAGAGTCCACTATTAGCTTAATTATTTTGTGGGCTTAAGACATAACTTTTCACATGATGTCTTTCCCACTTTTATTTTTCTCTCAATCTCATTAAGCTTATCATCATTATCCTTGTTCAACTTCTATAAATCCCTATTATTTTATTGAGACCATCAATAGGAGACTTTTTTTCTTATAGAATTCATAAATTCTATCCTAGGAGTCCACAAGCTTCTATCGTTGTGCTAGTAGAACCATGTGAGGAGCTCATTACCACCTAACTCTCGAGAATCTCAATCTTACTAGTCATTTATATTTTCTTTATATACATCTCATTGATTTGCGTCACATCCATTTGAAGAGGGAGAAAGAATCAAACTCATTTTCTTTATCCATGCTTAGAACATCCACATAGTCATCCCTATCAGGCTTAAAGAGATTTAAATTAGGTCCTAATTTAAAGGAGGGGTAAACTTTATCCTTCATAGGAGTTTCCTCCATAGGAATCTAAGTGTTACTACATTTAAGAGAGGAGTTAGCTAAACTTCCATGTGAAACTTCTTTCCTTTCTCTTGCTCTAACATGATTGTATATTTTTTCTCAATCACATCCTTTTCTACCTCATCTACCAAAATATTTAAAACAAGGGTCGCAGTGCTAAGAGTTTTGGATGTAATTTTCTTCACCTTATCCTTCCCAACTAAGCCCACTTTTGACTTCGAGGTAGTCTTTATCTCTTTGGAAGGGACGTATTTTTCATCTATACCCACTTCCATTCCTTTCCTTATCTTCTCATATTTTTCCTTTTCTCAATGGGAGTTCTCTTAATCTCAAAGAGTGGTTCCCATTTGAAATAGATTCAATACAACTAGCCATAGCATTATCTATGTTTCATAGAATGGTAGAGTTTGAAGAAGAATTCCAATGGAATTGAACTGGTTGAAAAAGAGGACTAATAAATCCTTATGTAGATCTAGGATTAGAAACAAGGTTAGTTTTTGTGATTCTTAGGACTAGGCTTCAAAGAGGACCATAGATAGAAAGGTGACAAAAAAATTCTCCCATTATAAAAATGATAAATGGTGATTAAATGCTCTCACATAATGACAATCTAATGTAGCATTTCTATTATAACCCTAAATACCTATGTCCAAATGGAATTGATCTTACAATTGGGTAAAGTTGATTGAACCCATAATATTTATTCAAATAGATAGAATATATATTTTGCCTCTTTTTAAAAATTATACATTTTTTTTTCTTCCAAATATTAGAAGGGAATAAAAATGTTTAGACGAATAATGATTAAATTTGAAGACAAATTTCATCATTTTGATCTTCAAAGAATACACATTGAGGAAAGAGTTATTTGACTTCTAAAAGGCATCTTTTAGAAGTAGGTTTGTTGAAGTTTTATCCACCGAGTCTTCGAAATTTTTACCACTTCTACCTAGATCCTATATTTTAAGAATTGGTTTCTTCTAAAGATTATGATCCTATAGAGCTATATTTTGTTTATGTAGAGGTTTGGATTGAGCAATCTCCTTATCTCATGCAGTCTACAGAAAATAGTCCTAACTAGTTAGAAAAATCCTTCGATCTCCACAAACTAGTATTCAAGATCTATCAAGTTATCATTATCATGGCCAAATTTTTAGGTTGCAATTTGGTGGATTACAAAAGATCCCATGGAATCAACATGCACAATGGATAGATGAGGACCTCAAGGGGTCTTCCTAACTCTTTTAATTAGTGAAAGGATGAGGAAGATTATTATAGAACAAATAACAACATGAACACAAAGTACTTGTGATTTTTTGAAGAATAAGGTGCGGAGTTAGAGAGACGTGGTATTTGTGACGTTGAATTTATGAACATCTCTATTGGTTTGACATTTTGGATCCAACAAATTCTAATTTGTTTCAACAAAACATATTTCGACGTAATGATGATAGTGATTATAATTAGAATATTTAACTCTTTATTTTTTTCCTAATACATGTTAAAATAAAATTAGTGATTCTAACATGTTTCAACAAAACATTATTCATTCTGATGATGATAGTGATTCCAATTAGAATGTTTGAATCTTTGTTTTTCCTAAAAAAATGTAATTATGATGTTAAAATAAATTAAACTTATGAATGTTTCACATAAGAATTATATATTTACTTGAAATAATTTTTCATTAACTTTTAAATTGACGTATGTTATACATCAGATTCACTTTTACAAATATATAATTTGTACACATATTTTTTTCATCTAAGAATTTATAAATTGACAAATATATACACTATTTGTTTCACATTAGCAAATCACATTAAAGTTATCATTTTTTTAAATGGTAGTTTATATTTTTTTTAATGTGCTACATAGAATTTTCTATTTGTGGCATTTTTACACTTTTGTATCATATTATTGTTTCTCCATGTAATGTTCATTAATTGTATGTGTGTAACCCAATATAATTGTGTCATATTTTATTACTATTGTTCATTAGATTTTTCTGTATCTGGATTATATCTTATTTTTCATCTAAAACTGATAAATTATAATCAAATCTCATTTTCCTTTTTAATATTTGCATTTTTAGGAAAGATATAAAAAATCGATCTTTCAGAAAATGAATTTGAAAATATTGTGCCAAGTCATGTTGTTTTTGTGAACTTGGATGGCTCCCCTCAAACACCAATTGATAAATTTGTGAAAATTCTTTACTACAATGTTATTTCCAAATGATTCGGCATTTTGAAACTACAACATTGTCAATAGATTATTTTTTCTAATAATGATATTTTATGAATGCAAATTATTGTGGATAAGGCAAAGAAGATGTATAATTGAGTTTCTCAATTTTTAGAATATATGGAGGAAGTTTAGTCTAAACATAATGAAAATGAAGGCCAAAATACTATTGTCATTGGTTATTATTTCATTAGGTCTCTCCATTAGAACAATTAGCCTTTGTTGTTAGTATTTTTCATTTTTTGATTTGTTCACGATTTTAAATAGAATGGACCTATAAATCCTTAAGAGAAAAAGAAGATGTATAATCAAGTTTCTCCATTTCCAAAATATATGGAAAAACTTATGCTTGATCATAATGAAATTGAAGGCAGGAACACTATTCTCATTAATGATTATTTCATTGGGTCGCTTCATCAGAACAATTAATCTAAGTTGTTGTTAGTATTTTTTTTTTTTTACTTGTTCACAATTTTATATAGAACTGGTATAAACCCTTACTACAAAAAGACATTATGTTGAAGTATATAAATAATCATTGAAGTTTATACTTAGTATTCTATGTTGGATTTAGAAAAAGATATTATGTTAAAGTGTATATATATATATATAATCATTGAAGTTTACTTAGCATTCTATGTTGGATTGTCATATAGCTTTAATTGGAATCATGCATGTTTTTTTGAAACAAACTGATCACTATTTATTGGGATTGAAGTTATTGTATTAAATAGATATTATATATATATCTCCATTTAATAAATATCTATCATATTTAGAATGATTTTGTGGCTAGGTACTAGTAATAAAAATTATGACCATATTGATTATTGAAGGAAGCTAATAAAAACTGTCAATCAAGTAAATTAAACACTCATTTTTTAAAAAATAATTTTCTCCTAACAATTATTTCATACATAATCGTTGACTTAGTTGTAGGAAAAATTGAATACTATCCCTTTTATTGATAGTTTCTTAACCCTATGTATAAATATTGACTAAGAATTGGCCTACAATGTAATATACTCTTTTAATTCTTTTTCAAATTTATTTATAAACTTCAACTTCTCCCACTTAGAAGGCTTTATAGCCTACTACTAAACTTTGGGGTCATTCCTACTTTTTAAAATTACTCATATACAATAATATATTACATTTTTAAAAAATTATTTTTATTTTTGATCGGTAATAGATATGTTTTATTAAATAAAAGGAAGAATACAAGAGGTTCATAGCCTCAAATAAGGGCCCATACACCATACACCTTATTTCTAAAAAACCTACAAGTAATACATCTTTAAGGCATCTACCCACTTAAAAACAAAAATGCTTAAAATAGGATATCAACCTCCATATCACGCTCTATTTTTGCCTCCATTGGTATGAGAACGAAGAGTCATATCAAATGAACCCATCTTCGCCTTCCTATGCTTCTTGTCGTTTCCAATGTGTCAGCCCTCTTTCACCCTAGTTGCAACCGTTTGCCAATCCCTTGAGCCATCCATTAAATCCTAAGTGTTCTCCCCAGAAAATCCGCCCTTATCTTGTTCACCTGTAACATCCCCCATTTTATGGGAAAGAGTTCATCCTTCCACCTCATCATCACCCACTTTTTGAGTCCCAACTAGAATTTTTCTCTCTTCTATAGATTGGGTTGCAACCCCCTCATTCATGTTAGCCTCCTGCACACCACCGAGTGTATCCCTAAACTCATTGGACTTCGTGGGTTGCTCAACTGATATTTTAGGAGACATATTTTTTTCTCCCTGGAGGCTACTTGAGCAAATCTCATTTTCTGCTCTTCCTTTTTCTCCATAGTGTAGTGTTGGGTAGCAACATCCTTCCACCATGTCACTTGCCTCTGCACTCCTCCCTTATTGCACTTGGTTGCTAGATGTCGAGTCTGAAAACACTGCCTACATTGAAAGGGAATGCCCTCATAATCCACTAGTTACTTTTCCTCCCAATTCTACTAACTATATATCTATTATATATATTATATAATATATATAAAGAAAGCCTAGATATATTATTATAGTGATAATCTCATTGTGATGCGTAAGCTTAATTGCTACTAGAACACATTTCCTATACAAAATTAAAAAATTATAGAAAATAATAATCACACGATTGAAGATTAAAAAGCCTTGTTTTTTGGGTTTTTTATTTGATTAAATTTCTCAGATGTTGAAGCTGCGACTTCAGATAGTTTGTTCTCATGGCTGGAGCAAAAATAAGAATAAACCTTTAGAAAATGTACATAGATAGAAATTATAATCTTCTAATTTTTGGACTATCTTTATTAGAAGCGAAGAAAATGGAAAGAATCATCTGCAGGGGAGAAAACAAATATTAAGAAAATGCGAGTCTTGGAAGGAAATATTTTATTTGGCAATTGGTGCATTGAAGTGCGCACCAAGTTGGCATGCATACAACTTACCCTCGAATCTCGTAAAATGTAAATGTGCCTTCTGTAAAGTATATACAAATGGGTATAAAATAATTATAATTGACGGCAGAGCAATTTTTCAGGTTTTCTTTCCCTTTCAGTCCACCAGACTTCAACTATTTCTTTTCCATTTGTAGCCATTTCTCAGATCTCATTGCTTTCCTTTATGGAATATCAAGATTGATATGATAAAGGAAATCAGAGGAGGAGATCGTCATAAAAATGATGTAAGCAGAGATGCCTGGCCTTAATTACCTTTATTTTCTCATGTCATGGATTTAGCACATGAAGTTTTATATTTTCCAAGGGACGCTGGATCTTTGACCATGAATATCATACTCCTGCTCGATTTAAACGTGTTCCAACTGGAAATAAATAAGTTATAATATCATATTTCCTCTTGAATACCCTTGAATATCATTTATAACTTTTTAAATCAATTAAGAAAATAATTTAGTATAGTATTAAAATAGGTGTTTGGTACAAAGTTATTTATCAAACAGTGGAGTAGAGTTCAAAAAGAAAAGTATAACCTTATAAATATAAATAGATTAAGAAAACAATGAAATGTCAATAGGAAGAAGTTCTACATCATCAAGTTTCTCCCAAATATCACTATGGGTAAGAGTATCACAAAATGGCTCATAGTGGATGATAGCACCCTCTTTCATTAGTATTGTTCTATGAAGGCTTTTGAAAATGAATTGGTAAGATGTTGAGCCTTAATCTAATATATATGTACAAATTGGCAAGATGTTGAGTTTTAATTTAATATATTTGTTAGAGTCTAGCTAGCCAAATGTGCCACACCCATGGAAAGAGGCAAAAGTCAGTCATGAGCCCTATGAGACCAAATACAACAAAAATATTTCTTTTTGATTGGAGTTGAGACCTATGGGAAATAGAGTCAAGAGTTATGGAACAAAGAATCATCACATCTTATAGAAGACACTAATAGATATTTCGCTCAAAGATTCTAGCATGGAAAACGTAACTTGGAGAAATCTACACAAACAAGGACTCAAAATGTGCTTTCGTTAGACATGAAAAATTCTTTATTATAGAGCTTGTAAAAAATAGCCCAAGAAAATAACAAGCTAGTTGTCATAATTGAGAATAGCCTCAACAATGTTGGTTTTAACAAAATTAAAATACAAACAAACCGTTTGGAAAGTTATACATGGTTTCATCTATCAAACTCATCTAAATAAGCATCTATGAGAAGACTTCAATCTTGCATCAATTACATTAAGATCCATGATCAATATTCTTCAATGTACCTATGCAAATGCAATTGATTTCTTTAGTGCAACATTAGCATTATATGGATGAAAAACTTTAAAACATAATTAAGCATTATGTTTATATAAAAATGATGATAGATGAAAGGTCAAGAATTTATTCTTATTTTTAAAGATTAATAGATAGAAGAGGTTTTTGAATCTTCTGATACATGACATATGGAAAAAAATAGATAGAGTTTAGATTTTTTTTTTTTAATTAAAATTAAGATTATTATGCAACTAAATTTGATGAATTATAATAACTTAGCTACTTATATATTAAAAAATTAACTAAATGCATAGATGAGCACAAAGAACGTGCATGGAAGAATTGATATCATTGATTACAAGGAAAAATTGACTAAATAGGTGGATGAATTAGTTCATTTTAATTAATTAATTAATTAATTATGAGATAAAATTTGAGGATTGAATTAATTAAATAAATTGATATTTATTAATTTACTAATGAAAAATAGGTGGATAAATTAGTGTATTTGATTAATTCAATGGATAATGTTAACTCACTTAATAAATAAATAAAATAGTCGAATAACTATACAACATAATGATGATGATCTAATAATAATAGGATAATGATGAATATTGTTAATGAATAAAACATGTTGAAAATGAGATAAATGTAAATTAAAATTATTAGCAAAAAAATGATAATACAATTGGGGAATAATGAGGAAAGGAGTGTTAGGGTTTCATGGTGGACATTAGGACTGTTCATTGAACTAGAATTAATGAATAGAGGAGAAGAGAAAACTCCTAGATTAATGCCCACCCAGTAGGGCATGAGAGGATCAAAGGAGGGGCAAAGTTTAGGCATTAACACCAAAAAAAGGGATTCTCAAGAATCTTTAATTGAAATAAAGGAGGCTTTAAGGTGGTGGAAGGGAAACTTTAGAGATTGAAAAAAACTTATCTTGTTCCTCATCTCCAAACAGAGAAGTCTACAAAATTGACAATGGAGTGGTCACCATTTACACTTGAGACTAATGGATGGAAGGAGCCTATACGATTGTACAAGGATGTGGCCTTCTTTATGAAATAGGGAGATGGGTGGATAGCATATCCATGCATTTTTAAATGGTGCAGCAATAACTGAGTAAGTATTATATCTTGAAACCCTTCCAAATGGATTTTTCTTTGTCATTAGTGTTTGTACTCATGAAAATAATAGGACTTATATAACAGACCCTTTTTATGGATCAATGGGTTTTTTCATCAAGGAATGCAATCCAAACCTTAACCCTAAGCATGTTAGAAGCTCAAAGTTATTAGGAAAAATATTGGGAGATTTTTGAAAGCTAGCAAGGTCATCAAGTAAAGGACTTTAGTCTCGATGAATGAACTTGTGATGCATGGAAATATCATCCTCTATTGACTAATGCAATAGAACATAGAATAGCACTAGGAATACAAAAAATCCGTTATTCTTTTCAATCTTGGAGCTTCAAGAACAAAATTTTAGAAATTGAGGCAACAATGGTATTGTGTTATCCAATAGGGATGATATCAATCAAGAATTCATTTAGTAATTTTCTCTACTTCTTGAATATTTAACACGTAACATCAGTCACGATGGTAAGGTATCCTTGACCATCTTTGAGGTAATCACAAGAGATTAGAATGAGGATTGAATATGTTGAATTATTGAAAGAGGGGCCAATTGAAATCATTCTCATGCTCCTAATAAGACTTTTGTTTTCTTAGTAAATACATAGAAATAGTTAACAATTTATGATTGGTCAATTAAACATTAGAACTATTCATAGCATATATAAACATGAAATCATAGAAACACCAACACATATAACACGAAGATTTGTGTTTAAACCAAAACTAAGAAAAACCATAAAGAATCATATTCTCTTGAAAATACCACTTGTTAGTGTGATAATAGTTAAGGTAGTTTTTACAAAAGGATCAATGTTATTTATGCTTACTATAATTTGGGTTATTACCAAAAGGCTCACTAATAATGTGGCTAAATACAAGTCTCACTAACAAAAATAATTTGGCTCACTACCAATGAAATCAAGCTTATAACTAGTAAATAAGAAATGAGAGTTGAATCCACCACTGAACACATTTTTTGATACCCTCCACCATAGTTTATCACTATTTGCATCAACACACAAAAATTGTAACAAAAAATTCATCCTTACACCATATATTACCCTTCATATTTCTCTAAAACAACATCACCAACAATTAGAGGCCCTAAGGCCTATTAGACCATATTTTGGTATTTTAAGGTCCAAATATCTATTATGATTAATCCCAAAAACCTATACTCTCCCTTACATCCCAGTAAAATTTAGGTTTATTTTACCAAGGAAAAGTCAACTTTCCAACTTGACCCTATATTTTTGAGGCCATATATGGCCCAAGGCTTGATGTTGGAGTTTTACTCTAAGGTTTTGATTTGGGACCTTTGGACTTGATTTAATGTGAATACTAAAATAGAGAATAAGAGGACATATGCTCCTCTCATTTTTCATAACATAAAATCATAACTTTATTTATGACATAAGGAGAACAAAATAATTTCTAGAGAAAGTGCAATTTGTCATAAAGAATTCAAGTTGTTCAATAGACGATTTACATTCAATATTTGAAGGAAGTGTTTGATGCAGGAGCATCTTGGGTTTTCTCAGTAACTACTTTGGAGTTCATGGGAGGAGACACAGTAGTTTCTTTGGAGGATTCTTGTACTGGTGCTCAGCATGCTCTAGGAGCTCGGCATGGTCTATGGAGCTCGACATGTTCTAGGAGCTCAACATGGTCTATGGAGCTTGGCATGGTCTGGGAACTCGACATGGTCTATGGAGCTTGGCATGATCTTTGGAGCTCGACATGGTCTTGGAGCTCGGCATGGTCTTGGAGCTCACCATGGTTTATGGAGCTTAGCATGGTCTTGGAGCTTGGTATGGTCTTTGGAGGTCAACATGGTCTTGGAGCTCAACATGGTCTTGGTTGCTTAGCATGGTCTTTGGTTGCTCAGCATGATCTATGGAGCTTGGTCTTTCTTAGGAATTTGGTGCCTATTGTAGGCCATGTATGTAATTTTCCACAATGAGTTAGAGGATGAAACTTTTATGGATTGAAGAAGACCTATATTTCTACCTATGGTTCAAAGTGTGAGTTCTAATTCAATTGGAGCTAGGAGATATCACAATTTTACTCAGACATCAATTTTGGGCATTTAATTGTTGTTGCAGGGCAACTTATGGCATTTAATTTACGTATTTGTATTTAATTTTTGGTCTAGGCTGACTTGTGGCTTAGATTGGTATAAGTAGGGGTTGTGGGGAAGTCTTTAGTCATTATTCATCCATTATGGAGAAGAGGAGTAGCCGAAGAGCCAGTTTTCCTGAGTCTATGAATAGAGTGTTGAATGTGAGGCAATTTATAGTAGGATTGTGATGGAGATGTGAATGTGAGGATAGAGCACCAAATGTGAGGCAGTTTACACTTGGATCTTGGATGAATTTGGAGAAGATCTAGTTGTTGTGTCTTGGAAAACAAGGAGATTTCTTGGTGGGCTTGCGAGCACAAGTTGAGATCTTCCTTGGAGGTTTCTACTAGAGTGTAGATCTAGACTAGCTAGGGTTTGATTTGGATCTTGAGGGATCTTGTAGAACTATTACTTGCTTTGTATTTGGTCATAACTTGGAAGGCCTTATAGTTGGGCACATTGCATGTAATCAGTTATATTTTATGAATGTAATTGTAATTTGGTATTAGATCTTGCATTATTGCTTCTTGTTGTTGTGTTTTCATTGTATGATTATTTTATGGGGGCTAGGACATCTCCTTTGGGGATAATTGGGGATACTCCTACCCTACATTGCATCAAGTGGTATCAGAGCTAAATTTTTCCTGAGTGTGTAGATAGATCACTGAAGTTGTGGCAATTTGCACCAGGACTTAGGTTGGAGAAGTGGATTTGAATTGATATTGATTTGATGGTGGATTTTCTTTCTAGAGTCCTAGATCTCTTGGTTGTGAGGTGGCAGATTATGGTTCTAACTTGCAATTAAAGAGGGCTTGCAGATGGATGGATGGATGCAAATATGGAAAGTTGATCTTGTTGAGGCATAATCATAGAGAGTTTGTGGATTGCAAATCTGTGGTCTTCGACTTGTGATGTGGCTCCTAATTGTTCATGTGAGGTTGCAGGTTGCGATCTAACTTGCAAACAATTTTAAAGTTATCACAAGGAGCATCGGAAGGATTTTTTGCAAAGGGTTTACGAAGATCTTGGGAGATGGCTCCAAGAGGATTGGACCCTGAGATGATTGCAAATCTCTATGATGTGGTAGAGAGGAGATTTTCTAAGATGTCTACTCGATTTGAAGCTAGCTTAGCTGATTGAGTTAAGGATGGGGTGAGGAAGGAATTTCATAGATGTTTATAAAGATGGAGTCTACCAATCCAGAAGAGAGTTGTTTGGCCAGTTAAGAGACTTGTTTGTGAGAGAAGATGGAATAGCATGGTTGAGGTTGGTTTTGTTGATCAGTTTGTGGAGTCTAATATAGAACTTGTCGAGTAGCTAAAAGTTGTTGCTAAAGATATTCCTAACCTTGTTAATGTTGAGATGGACATTGGTTTTCATGATTAGTTGGCTAAGTCTAACATGGAAATTGTAGAGCACTTGGTCCTGGATGATCTGGTTGTTGTTGGTGATGTGTTATGCATTGCAGAGCATCTTGTTGTGAGCAATGAGATGGTTGGTGTTATGAGTTTGGCATATGTGGATGGAGATCTTCATATTGCTTATGATATGGAGTTTCTTGCTACTAGTGTGGATTCACTAGTTGTTGATGTGGATGAGGATTTGATGATGAAACATTATGTTCAATTCATTCTTGGGTGTGAGCATGTTGATCAGATGCTTGAGATTCTAGTGTTTGATAGCGTGATGCAAATATGGATGATGTGTAGATTGGTTTTCTTGTCCTTGTTGGAGTGGAAGCCTTTGGTGAAGCTAAAGATGGTTATTAATCTTTCTTTGGGCATCAAAGTGTGGGACACACTTTTCTATTTACCTGGAGAGTCTAATGCAGGAGCATCTTGGATTTTCTCGATGACTACTTTGGAGTTCATGGGAGGAGGATTAGTAGTTTCTTTGGAGGGTTCTTGTACTGGTGATTGGCATGCTCTAGGAGCTTAGCATGGTCTATGGAGCTCAACATGTTCTAGGAGCTTGGCATGGTCTATGGAGCTCGACATGGTCTTGGAACTCAACATGGTCTCAGAACTTGGCATGGTTTATGGAGCTTGGCATGGTCTATGGAGCTTGACATGGTCTATGGAGCTTGGCATGGTCTTGGAGCTTAGTATGGCCTTTGAAGGTCGACATGGTCTTGGAGCTTGGCATGGTCTTGGTTGCTCAGCATGGTCTTTGGTTGCTCAACATGATCTGTGGAGCTCGATCTTGCTTTGGAATTTGGTGCCTATTGCAAGCCATGTAAGTAATTTTACACAATGAGTTAGAGGATGAAAATTTTAATAATTGAAGAGGACCTAGATTTCTACCTATGGCTTGAAGTGAAAGTTCTAATTCAATCAATGCTAGGAGATATCACAATTTTACTCAAACATCAATTTTGGGCATTTAATTGTTGTTGCAGGCCGACTTATGACATTTAATATATGTATTTATATTTAATTTGTGTTCTAGGAAAACTTATGGCCTAGATTGGTATAAGTAGGGGTTGTGGGGAAGTCTTTAGTCATTATTCATCCATCGTGGAGAAGAGGAGTAGCCGAAGAACAAGTTTTCTTGAGTCTATGAATAGAGTGTTGAATGTGAGGCAATTTATAGCAGGATTGTGATGGAGATATGAATGTGAGGATAGAGCGCCAAATGTGAGGTAGTTTACACTTGGATCTTGAATGAATATGGAGAAGAGCTATTTGTTGTGGCTTGGAAAACAAGGAGATTGCTTGGTGGGCTTGCGAGCACAAGTTGAGATCTTCCTTGGAGGTTTCTACTAGAGTGTAGATCTAGACTAGCTAGGGTTTGATTTGGATCTTGAGGGATCTTGTAGAACTGTTACTTGCTTTTTATTTGGTCATAACTTGGAAGGCCTTACAGTTAGGCACATTGCATGTAATCAGTTATATTTTATGAATATAATTGTAATTTGGTATTAGATCTTGCATTATTGCTTCTTGTTGTTGTGTTTTCATTATGTGGTTATTTTTTGGGGGCTAGGACATCTCCTTTGGGGATAATCCTACCCTGCAATATGTCAAGTGGTATCAGAGCTCAGCTGTTCCTGAGTGTGTGATATATCACCAAAGTTGTGGCAATTTGCACCAGGACTTGGGTTGGAGAAGTAGATCTAAATTTATATTGATCTAATGGTGGATTTTCTTTCTAAAGTCCTAGATCTCTTGGTTACAAGGTGGTAGATTATGGTTCTAACTTGCAATTGCAGAGGGCTTGCAGATGGATGGATCGATGCAAATATGGAACGTTGATCTTGTTGAGGCATGATCGTAGAGAGTTTGTGGATTGCAAATCCGTGGTCTTGGACTTGTAATGTGGCTCCTAATTGTTCATGTGAGGTGGAAAGTTGCTATCTAACTTGCAAACGATTTGAAGTTATCACAAGGAGCATAGGAAGGATTTTTTGCAAAGGGTTCACGAAGATCTTTATAGATGGCTCCAAGAGGATTGGACCCTGAGATGATTGCAAATCTCTATGATGTGGTAGAGAGGAGATTTTCTAAGATGTCTGCTCGATTCAAAGCTAGCTTGGCTGATTGAGTTAAGGATGGGGTGAGGAATAAATTATGTAGATGTTTGTAGAGATGGATTCTACCAATCCAGAAGAGAGTTGTTTGCCTAATTAAGAGACTTGTTCATGAGAGAAGATCGAATAGCATGGTTGAGGTTGGTTTTGTTGATCAGTTTGTATAGTCTGATACAGAACTTGTAGAGCAGCTAGAGGTTGTTGCTAAAGATATTCCTAACCTTGTTGATGTTGAGATGGCCATTGGTTTTCATGATCAGTTGGCTAAGTCTGACATGGAAATTGTAGAGCACTTGGTCCTGGATGATCTAGTTGTTGTTGGTGATGAGTTGTGCATTGTAGAGGATCTCATTGTGAACAATGAGATGGTTGGTGTTATGATTTTGGCATGTATGGATGGAGATCTTCATATTTCTTATGATATGGAGTTTCTTGCTACTAGTTTGGATTCACTAATTGTTGATGTGGATGAGGATTTGATGATGAAGCATTATGTTTAGTTCGTTCTTGGGTGTGAGCATGTTGATCAGATGCTTGAGATTCTAGTGTTTGATAGTGTGATGTAGATATGGATGATGTCTAGATTTCTTTTCTTGTCCTTGTTGGAGTGGAAGCCTTTCGTGAAGATGAAGATGGTTGTTAATCTTTCTTTGGGCATCAAAGTGTGGGACACACTTTTCTATTTACCTGGGGAGTCTGATGCAGGAGCATCTTGGGTTTTCTCGATGACTACTTTGGAGTTCATGAGAGGAGGCTTAGTAGTTCCTTTGGAGGGTTCTTGTACTATTTATTGGCATGCTCTAGGAGCTTAGCATGGTCTATGGATCTCAACATGTTCTAGGAGCTTGGCATGGTCTATGGAGCTCAGCATGGTCTTGGAACTCAACATGGTCTTAGAACTTGGCATGGTATATGGAGCTTGGCATGGTCTATGGAGCTCAACATGGTCTATGGATCTTGGCATGGTCTTGGAGCTCGGTATGGTCTTTGAAGGTCAACATGGTCTTGGATCTCGGCATGGTCTTGGTTTCTCAGCATGGTCTTTGGTTTCATAGCATGATCTGTGGAGCTCGGTCTTGCTTTGGAATTTGGTGCCTATTGCAAGCCATGTAAGTAATTTTCCACATTGAGTTAGAGGATGAAAATTTTAAGAATTGAAGAGGACCTAGATTTCTACCTATGGCTTGAAGTGAAAGTTCTAATTCAATTGATGCTAGGAGATATCACAATTTTACTTAGACATCAATTTTGGGCATTTGATTGTTGTTGTAGGCTAAGTTATGGCATTTAATATATGTATTTATATTTAATTTGTGTTCTAGGCCAACTTATGGCCTAGATTGGTATAAGTAGGGGTTGTGGTGAAGTCTTTAGTCATTCTTCATCCATTATGGAGAAGAGGAGTAGCTGAAGAGAGATTTTTCCTAAGTTTATGAACAAAGCACCGAATGTGAGGTAGTTTACAGCAGGATTGTGATGGAGATATGAACGTGTGGACAGAGCACTGAATGTGAGGCATTTTACACTTGGATCTTGGATGAAGTTGGAGAAGAGCTAGTAGCTATGACTTGGAAAATGAAGAGATTGCTTGGTGGGCTTGCCAGCACAAGTTGAGATCTTCCTTGGAGGTTTCTACTAGAGTGTGGATCTAGCCTAGCTAGGGTTTGATTTGGATCTTGAGGGATCTTGTAGAACTATTACTTTCTTTGTATTTAGCTATAACTCAGAAGGCCTTACAATTAGGCACATTGCATGTAATTAGTTATATTTTATGAATATAATTATAATTTGGTATCAGATCTTGCATTATTGCCTCTTGTTTTTGTGTTTCTACTATGTGGTTATTTGTTGGGGGCTAGGACATCTCCTTTGGGGACATTATATTAATAACTGTGTTTGTCATTGATGACAACATAGTACTAAGTTTGTAAAAGACTAACAGAGTTGCAAATTGTGATTTTTGTATTGAGGACATTATATTACTTATCTTCTTATGTATTGTTACCAACATATACTACATTTTGTATTTGCTACATGGGCAAGTGTGCAGAACCTGAATCGATAGTATACAAAAGATACAATTGATTTATAGAGGACCCTATAGAAATAGAGTATCAGGAAAGCAGTTCTTATTGAATGATTGATATAGCTCTCTAAAATTACAGTAAAGGGTTGCACAACTAATTGGAGATATTTTATTGACTGTTGATGACATCAGAAAGTGTGCATGTGTGGAAGTCACACATGTGAAAGTTTTTCTGTAACTGTGAGCTAATATCATTGATTAAATGGGTATTTCATTTAATTAATGTAGGATAATAAAGCATGAAGCTAACTCAAGGATTTATGATTAAGCATGGTATAAAGGGAAGATGTTTCTATGTTTTACATATATGATGTGCAAGAAAAGACTTGTGAATTACTAAGTAGCAAAGCAGAGTGATTTACTAATGTGTGTAAGTGACCTTAAGGGTTACTATTACTGATCACAAAATTTCAAATTTGATTGCATGATTTGAAGGTGAAGGAGTCCAATGTACTGGATAGAAAAAGAAGTAAAATCCTGTTACACATCTATTATTCTAAAAGGAATAGTACTAAGGTCAATTGGGCAATGGGTTTGTTGATCTGATCTTGAAACTATTTGGATAGTGGGTTCAACTACCTTCCACAACTCCTAACAGGGTTGGAATCTCCTAACAAGGATTCAAAGTCTCCTAACAGGGACTCTTGTACTAAATTTTGTAATAGACTCCTAATAGGGTCCATCCTCTAACAAGGAATATTCATATTAGTACATCATTTTGTGGGCATCATTCTCACTGGGGTTTTCCTCTGATCAAGGGTTTCCCTAGTTAACATATCTGGTGTAATTATGTATGTGCATCACTTTATGGTTAAGATTGTTTAAGAGGATAATGTTTCAAATTTTTATATAACTGATTCACACCCCCCCAATTATATTGGTGGACTATTAGTTCTAACAATTGGTATCAGAGCCTTAGGTCCTTGAAGAAAAATTTTAACAACTTTGGGAGATCCATGGAAAATTTGTTTAGAAAGGAAAGTCTAAGATTTGATGACACAAACTATGACAGCTAGAAGGATAAAATGAAGACTCATCTCTTGTGCATGGGTCTAGGATATTGTCTTGTAACCAAGACATCTAAAAAAATTGCAAAAAAAGACAATCTTGAAAGTTGTATCGAGGAACAAAGAGAAGTATTCATGTGCAACATAAGGGCAAGAGAAGCAATACTGTCTGCTCTACCTAAAAGTGAGTATAGCTAGATAAAACATCTCAAAAAATCTCATGAAATTTGGAAAATCTTAGAAGCTAATTATGAGGGTGATACTCATGCAAAAAGGGTTAGATTAAAAAATTTGTATTTCACATTCCAAGATGCTAAGATAATGGAAGATGAATCTATGAAAACCTATATTGGTAGAATATCTAAGATTGTTGCAGGAATCACATCTCTTGGTGGAAAGAAATATGATGATGAATTAATATGGAAGATATTAAAAAGTTTAACACCACCTTTCAAGACAATAACATAGATGATTCGAGTAATGTTACCTTGCACCATTAATTTCACCAAAGAAGCATTGCTTGGTAGATTGGAAGTTGAAGAATTCAATCTAAAACAATCTGGAGAATTAGCAAAAATTGAGACAACATTTAGTGCATTTAACATTAAACCTGATCTAGCAAAGAACACAAAAGTGCAAGGAGACATTGCTAGCAATAGCAAGTCTATTGAGGAAAATATCCAAGAAGGAGTGGTTCTTCTTGTGGAAAGAGAAAAAGATGGTAATAATATCTTTAAATGTTTGACATGTAATGAATATGGTCATTATGCATCTAAGTGTCCTAAAAGAGAAAGAAAGTATAAGGGAAGATTCAAATATAGAAGACCTAGAAATTGTTTATATGCTAATGAAGAAGAACAAGAAGAATCTGATCAAAGAAAAAGTGAAGATGGATTAGGATTCATAGCTATAAAGGAGGTTGATCTTGATAGAGAAATCAAAGAAGAAAGTGTGCTGATCTAACAAATTGAAAGAAAATATTGGATCATTGATAGTAGTTGCTCACATCACATGACTAGTGATATGAGAAAAAATTTCAAATTATGAAGCCATGATGGAGGAATTGTCAGAGTAGGGGAGAATGTAGCTTACCACATTATAGGAATTGGATCTATCATATAGATGGTAAAACAAATACTAATGATGTTTATTTTGTTGATGGACTAAAACATAACTTGTTAAGTGTTGGATAGCTTATGGACAAAGGTTAGCAATTGCAGTTTGGCAATGACACATGCATTATCAAAAACAAGGAAGGAAAACTACTTGGTACTGGTACAAGAACTAGAGGTAATGTATTTCATTTAAACTCCACTAAAACAACATGTTTGGTAGTTAAAGTTGACAATAGTTGGTTATGGAATATAATATTTTGTCACATTAACTTTGATAACATTGTGAAAGCCAGTAATACACATGTTGTGAGAGATTTACCAAAGATCACTAAGCCCACTGACATTACTTGTAAGGAATATATCTTGGCTAAGTAGAAGAAAGTCTCATTTTCTAGCAAGCAGTTTGGTACTACACAAAAGCTGGAATTGGTTCATACAGATTTGAGTGCTCCTGCAAGAACAAGAGGATTCTATGGAGAAAGGTATTTTATGATTTTTGTTGATGATTTTACTAGAATCATGTGGGTAGCTTTTCTTAAGGAAAAATCAAAAGCATTTGATAAATTCAAGATATTCAAGAACAAAGTAGAGAATGAATCTAGAGTTAAAATCAAAAGCTTAAGATTAGATAGAGGAGGAGAATTCAATATCTATTGTGAAGAGCATGGTATCAGGAGATAACTATCCTCACCCCATACACCTGAGCAGAATGGGATTGCTGAAAGATGAAATAGATCAATTGTTGAAGCAGCAAGAGCTATGTTGTTCAAGAATGATGCACCAAAAACCTTTTGGAGAGAGGCAGTCAATACAACACTATATACACTAAATAGAGTATATATTAGAAAAGGTATGGAGAAAACACCATATGAATTATGGTTTGGTCACTCATGATCAGTCAAATACTTCAGAATATTTGGAAGAAAATGCTAAATGAAGGTATGAAGGTATGTTTCTTTTCTATTCATTAAAATTAAAGCTTACAAATGTTTCTTGGCTATTCATTAAAAAGTAAATCTTACAAATTGTTCAACTATAGAACAAAAACTATATTAGAGTGCACAAATGTAAAAATTGATGAAAAGTTTGGCACTAAGGAAAAGATGATGGATTATAACTTTGATGGAGATGATTATTCTAGGATGACCAATAGATGTAATGAACTATTTCTCAAGACTAACAATTACTTGCAGAATAATGTGCAAACTAAAGAATTAAGAGAAGAACAGAGCACAATACCTTAAGTAAGTGTTGAAATAGCAACTCCTACCCCAAATAAGAATATGATAAGAAATCATCCTACTGATCAAATAATAGGAAGTAAAGAAAAAGGAGTAATGACAAGAAGTAGAATCGATGAAGAACTATGTCTAATATCTCAAGTAGAACCAAAAAGCATAGATGCAACAAACAAGGATGATCATTGGTTGAAAGCAATGGAAGAATAACTTCAACTAATAATAAAAAATGACACATGGGAATTGGTTCCTAGACCCAAGGACAAAAATGTGATTGGCACAAAATGGGTATTTAGAAATAAAATGAATGAACCTTCATTTGGTACCAAATTGCAACAGCAGTGTCGTTGCAGTTTTTCTGTCACAACCTTGTCATCGTCGCAATTGTGACAACAACAAGGTTGTGACAGAAAAATTGCAACGCCACTACCGTTGTAATTTGGTACCAAATGTATTAGTGAAGGAGAAGTAATAAGAAACAAAAAAAGATTGGTATGCAAAGGTTACTCTTAGCAAAAAGGAATTAACTATGAGGAAACATATGGACCTGTAGCAAGAATGGCAATAGTTAGAATGTTCTTGGCATATGCAGCAAATAAAAATTTCAAGGTATATCAGATGGATGTTAAATCAGCATTCTTGAATGGAGAACTTGAAGAAGAAGTTTACATTGAGCAACCAGATGGTTTTCCTTTGAAAAAAGAGAAGTATATGGTTTGTAGATTAAAGAAATCCTTGTATGGATTAAAGCAAGCACCTAGAACCCGGTATGCAAGGCTAGATAAATACCTAGAAAATTTTGGATTTGCTAAAGGAACAACAGAGAGTAACTTGTACTTGAAAGAAATAGAAGATGGTTTGCTGATATTTATTGTATTTGTTGATGATATCATTTTTGGAGAAAATGATGAAGCCAGCAACAAATTCTCAAAAGATATGAAGAATGAGTTTGAGATGAGCATGATAGGGGAAATGATTTTTTTCTTAGGATTTCAAATTGTTCAAAACAAAGAAGGAATATTTATTTATCAGACTACTGTTGGTACCCAATATAGACCCAGTATTTGAAATTTTTAATTTATGGTTTCGAACTGCTTTGAACTAAGATTCAAAAGTAGTTTGTAGTGGTTCAATGGTTCAAATGGTTCATCTTGCAGGTTCAAATATAAAGGCTTCATATAGAATTTATGCTCAAATTTTGAAGGCTCGACATTTACAAATCGATGAGTCAAATTTAGAGGTTCAATCTTGAAATTTGGGTTTATTAGAGACACACTTTCAAAAGGCTCAAGATTTTGATTTCAAGTGTTCAAACTCAAGTGTTCATGACTAAAATACAAAATGTAGGTTCACTAGTCTTAAAGTGTAAATCTTAGGCTTTGGAATTCAAGTTTAGAAGATTTGAAATTTGCTTCAGTATTTGAACTTTTAGTTTTAGGTCTTGAACCTCTTTGAACAACTTTGAACTAGGTTCAAAGTGGTTCATTTGGTTCAGAAGAGTTCATCCTGCAACTTCAAATGAGTTTGGCAGTTCAAAGAATTCAATTAGTTTGAGATGTTTAAAATGGTACAATAGGTTCATGGAGGATAAAATGGTTCATAGGTTCAAGGATCTCAAATAGGGGTAGATTCAATGTAAAGGTTTGACAATTCAAAGTTTAGGTTTGAAACATGACATGGTTCAAAGTGGTTCGACAATTTTGATGGTTCGACAATTTTATATACCTCCACTCAGTCTTCAATAACTTTTGACTCGAACATAATTTTCTTGATTGCTCTAGTCAGTTTGTATGGAATTAGGACCTCTCCAACATATTCAAAAATGAAGGAAATCCAAGAGTGGAATAATTAGTTATGGCCCCCGCATCAAGACCCATTTAACTATCAAAACAAATCCACCTAGCAGCAAATTTTTATTATTATTTTGGACTGATTTATGCATTTGCCACTTGTCCAAATATGCTAAGATGACATTTGATTTAGTGAAAAACCTTTAAAAGCTAAATGTCATAAAAATCAAAAAAAATCTATCAAGGAAGGTGAAGAGAAATGGTTTCACGATTCAGTTAAGGAAACTGAAAAGCCATGGGAAGTGAAAAGATAAATAAGCCAGTAGCAGCAACACAAGGGGGTTCCATCTTTTCTATTAGAGATTGTAGACTTTAGGCTACAACAAAGTGAGAAACTTTCATGAACTTTCCCATTTTCTTGTGGAGGTTATAGGGAACAGAGCTAGGGTTTCTTTTCTCTTTCTGAACTATGTGTTAGAAAGTAGGAGAGTTGTGAGTTGTTTATGTAATGTAGAGGAGAAGTTTCAACTTTCTATAATAGTGATTGTAATTGCAAATGTGTAATAAGGTCTTTGCATCTTTTATGCTTGAGGGAAGGGAGACTTGAAAGTTGATTGTTTATCAAAACTTTGAATTTGATCAATCCTCTTTCCACTAATTGTGAACTTTGTGTCACTTTAGTTTTCTCTAAATGTGCTTTTACTATTGTTGTTTCCTGTATACATTCAGATTGCAAGACATCTTCATAGCTCTATTTCTACACTTTCTCAAGAAGATTGAAAATGTATTTCTTGATTTCGTCCTTTGTAGCATGTTGAGATGAATGGACTTTGTGTCATTTACCATTTAATTTCTTGTAGTTGTTTAGTTCTTCCCCGTCTACTTTGTGCTTATAAGCAGATGTTTGAAATCCTTTTGTGCTTTTTGGTTAAAAGTATCCATAATAAATTCATTATATATCTCACCCAGGGAGCTATACCTAATAAAATTCAAAGGAAAGTTATCAATCCAATGATAATCTATCCAACTGTTGGTGTTGATTAGTCCTCTCACTTGGGCATATAGGTTATAGTTGCATGTATTTTCTTAGAGGACAATCTATTCACTAATAGATTTTTGCCGACTCTATTGGGGAATCGAAGAAAAGATTTAAGTGCCTAACTTTTGCTTCCTCATTTTTATGATCATCTCCATGTGTAGGAGATTTTTGACTCTATACAAAGGCCATGCCAGATATTGAAGTCATAAGAAGACCAAGTCCATACCCTTCTCTCCTGGAACTTTGTCAAATTGATGACAAAGTGTTACGTGACTTTGTGGACAGATTTAGAGAAAGTATTTCAAGGGTATCCAAAAAAATTTGAGCTTTGAAGATGATGCAAGATCTTGGCTACTTTGGAAAGGCCTCTATGAAATATTTCACAAGTTGAAAGACTTGCAAAATCTTGAAGAGAAAGTGGCTCGGTTGAAGAAGCATTTGGAGGTAGATGATGATGAACCTCCCATTATTTTAGTCTCACCCATGTATCTCAATCTCTTTGTCATGAATGACCAAGAAGTACAACCAGAGTTACTCTAGCCTCATGCTAATCTAGTTTCAACGGATGAGAATATATGTGACAGCAATGGAGGAAAGGTAAGCAATAATGATGAAATATTGCCTCAAGATCTTTCTTCACCTCATGTAGAAAGTTTTCCAATTGAAGTTCATGATGACCATTCTTTTCTTAAAAATTCTATGGAAATGCTTTCCAAAAGTGTCTTAATAGGAAATGAATCTTTTAAAGTTACGAAAGATTATGAGAATGATGATTCTTTGTATGTGAATCTTGAAAAAGGTCCCTTTCCAGAATCCTCTTGTTGTAAAAATAATACAGTAGTAGATACTCTTGATAATGTTGATTTTAAAATTGGTGCTGAAATTTGCGTTGAAAGGAATTCTATTGTGGCTAAATATCTAACCAAAAGGATAAATCTAGAAGCAAGATGGGAGAACGAGAATACTCAGGTTGAAAATGAGAATCCTAGCACCAATGATCAAAAAGAAGAGGAAAAGTGTCATCATAAAGAGAATCCTTATATGCACATTTCAAATGTTGTTCCAGACCTGGTTGAAAGTAAAGAGTTGAAATCTTTTCCATCATGCATAGAACATAATAGAGGAGAAAATCTTCCTATTGTTCTTGAGGAGAAAGATTCACTAGCTGAATTTAGAAATGATATGTTTCAACATGAGACCTTCTTTTAGAATGATAAGAATGCTAAAACAAAGATAGATTTGTAGCCTTCTAAGTTGAGAAGTTTTCAAGAAGATGATCATGTTTTACTCCAGATGGAAGCAACCTGTCGTCAACCAAATTCAGTAGCAATAAAAAAGAGTGAAGAAAAGTTTGGAAATGAGGAGGGTAAAGTTTTCTGGAGTGACCTTATTCCACTTTTCATTCCAATGGGGTTTTGTGAGAATGCTTCTATCAAAGAAAATCCTCTTTTTTAGTCTCAAGATTCACCATTAAATAATGAAAATCTGTTCAATTCTTCCATATTAGAAAATTTTGAAATTCTGATGGAAGAAGGAAAGGTTGGGGTTAGTCCCCAGCCAGTTGAAAACTCTATCGAAACACCATGTGAAACTCTCATCTACGAGGAAGAGGAAGACATAATAAGCAGATTTTTATCATCTCTTGAGTAGGAAGATCCTTCTTTGGATAGTCAAGGTATGAATATAAAGAAAATAGGCTGTAAGGCTTTATCTAATGATTCATTTCAGTCTTTTGATGGAAAAATTTATAATGGTAATGATGACAAGGTAAAAGTGTGTGTAGAAAAGTTTTCTTCTCATGCTAAAAATCAAATCGAACAAAGAAGTGCTAAAGTCATCACTCAACTTGCAAATAGTCATGTTGAAGAAGAGAGAATCATAAGCAAATTTTTATTATCTCTTCAGCTGGAAGGCCTCTCTCAAGTCAGCCTATTTGATGACGATCCAATTCTTCAGAAAGATGGGGTAAAGATGCCTTTGGATGAAGATATTTTTGCTGAATTTCTTGTTGAGAGGAAGAGGTATGAAACTGACTTTCAACCGAGTAGTGATATAGCTAGTATGTTGAAGGACACTCTTCTTATTGAGGAAGAGGAAATCACAGACACATCCCTATCATCACTCAAGCTAGATCATTCCTTTAATGATGAATTAGGTATTTGTTCAAATCAGATTAAGAATGAAGCATACATTGATAATTTTTCTTCTTATTCATCTACATATGATTTTTCTGATTTGGATTATTGGAGTAATGCTAAAACATGTGACAGCACCTTGAAAAAGGAAAAAGATGGAATTTGTGGCATGTTTGATGACAGTTTGGTTCTTGAAAGGGATGAAGAAAACACATATTCAAGGGTTAATCCCATGTTGGATGAAGCATCTCTATGACTACAAGTTGACCATGACATCAAGGACCATGTGCAAGGGTTGAATCTTGATGACAACATTTTTGGGTATTATGCATCATCTCTTGGTGAGGATCCAGTATTTTATTTTTTTAGCTTGAAGTGAAATCTGATCTGATGAATGTGAAAGATCAATTCTTGAGTGAAGAAGAATGCTATGATGAGCTTTGTTTTTTTAGGACAAAACATTGGGTTGCCAAGATTTTATATACTATGAGTTTAAGTTTTAGCACTAAAGAGATCACCATCAAGCAATGGTATGGAGCTACTTTATTAAGACATGGTTTGGTGATGCGGAAAGGCTCCTGCTTCTCCCAGCTGGTAAATGAATTCACATGATTCTTTTCTTTCTTCTAGTTTTGTGGTAGGCTTTGTTTCCTACCTACATATATATTTTGTAAATGTGTTTTGGTGTGCATGGTGTTAATCTGAATAATGTGCAAGCTTTGCGCTTGTTGGTAGTTTGGGTGTTTTGGTTTGTTGGTTTTGCCCTGCTCTCCTCCACCCTCTCTACAAGTAGCTTCCAATTTTCTCTTCTTGGTGACTTTATTGCCCAATGGATAAGGCACTTGTCTTCTAACAGAGATTGCTGTAGTTCTCTATTTTTGCATTCAAAATCAATCTCGCAGTTAAAGCCCCTATTGGTACCCAATATAGACCCAGTATTTGAAATTTTTAATTTATGGTTTTGAACCACTTTGAACTAAGATTCAAAAGTAGTTCAAAGTGGTTTGATGGTTGAAATGGTCCATCTTGTAGGTTCAAATACAAAGTCTTCATATAGAATTTATGTGCAAAGTTTGAAGGCCCAACATCTACAAATCCATGAGCCAAATTCAAAAGTTCAATCTTGAAATTTGAGTTTATTAGAGACACACTTTCAAAAGGCTCAAGATTTTGATTTCAAGGGTTCAAACTCAGATATTCATGACTAAAATACAAAGTGCAAGTTCACTAGTCTTAAAGTGTAAATCTCAGGCTTTGGAATTTAGGTTCAGAAGATTTGAAATTTGGTTCAGTATTTGAACTTTCAGTTTTAGGTCTTGAACCTCTTTGAACTACTTCAAACTAGGTTCGAAGTGGTTCAAAGTGGTTCATTTGGTTTAGAAGAGTTCATCTCACAGGTTCGAATGAGTTTGGCAGTTCAAAGACTTCAATCGGTTTGAGATGTTTAAAATGGTACAACAAGTTCATGGAGGATCAAATGGTTCATAGGTTCAAGGAGCTCAAATGGAGGCCAATTCAATGTAAAGGTTCAATATTTTAGAGTTCAAGTTTG
The DNA here is from genome assembly GCA_028749045.1 of Cupressus sempervirens. Lineage (NCBI taxonomy): Eukaryota > Viridiplantae > Streptophyta > Pinopsida > Cupressales > Cupressaceae > Cupressus > Cupressus sempervirens. The sequence goes on from CM053785.1 coordinate 1,109,896,018, forward strand.
AAACATGACATGGTTCAAAGTGGTTCAACGAGTTTGATGGTTTGATAGTTTTATATACCTCCACTTAGTCTTCAATAACTTTTGACTTGGACATAATTTTCTCGATCGCTCTAGTCAGGTTGTGTAGAATTAGGATCTCTCCAACATATTCTAAAATGAAGCAAATCCAATAGTGGAATAATTTGTTATGACCCCCACATCGAGACCCATTTTGATTGTCAAAAAAATCCACCCAATAGAAAAAATTTATTATTATTTTGGACTAATTAATTCATTTGCCACTTGTCAAAATATGCTAAGATGACATTTGATTTAGTGAAAAACCTTTAAAAGCTAAATTTCATAAAGATAAAAGAAAATCTATCAAGGAAGGTGAAGAGAAATAGTTTCAAGATTCAGTTAGGGAAATTGAAAAGTCATGGGAAGTGAAAAGATAAATAAGCTAGCAGCAGCAAGACAAGGGGGTTCCATCTTTTCTCTTGGAGACTGCAAACTTTGGGCTACAGTAAAGAGAGAAACTTTCATGAACTTTCCCATTTTCTTGTAGAGGTTATAGGGAACAAAGCTAGGGTTTCTTTTCCCATTTTTAACTATGTGTTAGAAAGTAGGAGAGTTGTGAGTTGTTTATGTAATGCAGAGGAGGAGTTTCAGCTTTTTGTAATGATGATTGTAATTGCAAATGTGTAATAAGGTCTTTGCATCTTTTATTCTTTAGGGAAGGGAGACTTGAAAGTTGATTGTTTATCAAAACTTTGAGTTTGATCAATCCTCTTTCCCCTAATTGTGAACTTTGTGTCACTTTAGTGTTCTCTAAATGTGCTTTTACTATCACTGTTTCCTGTGTACATTCAGATTGCAAGACATCTTCATAGCTCTATTTCTGCACTTTCTCAAGAAGATGGAAAATGTATTTCTTGATTTCTTCCTTTGTAGCATGTTGGGGTGAATGGACTTTGTGTCATTTACCATTTAATTTATCGTAGTTGTTTTGTTCTTCTACATCTACTTTGTGCTTACAGGTAAATGTTTGAAATCATTTTGTGCTTTCTGGTTAAAAGCATCCATAATTAATTCATTGTATATCTCACATGGGGAGTTGTACCCAATAAAATTTAAAGGAAGGTTATCAATCCAACGATAACCTATCCAACTGTTGGTGTTGATTAGTCCTCTCACTTGGGCATATAGGGTTATAGTTGCACATATTTTCTTGGAGGATGATCTGTTCACTAGCAACTACATATTTAAAAGGTTTGCTAAAAAAATTTGGTCAAGAAAACTGTAAACCTATTGGAACTCCTATGATAATTGGGTTACAAGATATCAAGCAAGGATGAGACACCTATTGTTCAACAAAAGAAGTATAGATCTATGATTGGAGGATTGTAGTATCTGACTCATAGTAGGCTTGATATAGAAAATGCAATTGGAATTGTGTCAAGATTTTAGGTTGATCCTAAATAATAGCACTATGTAGTAGTAAAATAGATAATTAGATATATAAAAGGGACATCTGATTATGGCATTTGGTATGACAGGAGTAATGACTTTACTCTTTGTACTTATACTAATGCTGATTGGGTTGGAGATAGGGATCATAGAAAAAGAACTAGTGGAGGAGCATTCTTTCTTGGTGGAAGATTGGTTTCTTGGCTCAGCAAGAAGCAAGATTGCACCTCACAAAGCACTACAGAGGCAAAATATGTTGCAGCAGTGTGTTGGTAAATAGATTTGTTCTTTCAAATTTTGATTCTTAGATACCCTAATTTGTGAACAATATCTAATTACAACAGTTGGAAAGTTACTTCTACGAAAATTAACTTCCCTTTGAATTATTAGGTACAAATCCCTATTGTAGATTTGCAATGAATTTTGTTTGTTCCTAAATCTAATAGGGTATGTTCTTAACCCAAGAACAGAAGAGGTTAATTGAGCCAAAACTATACAAGATTTAACTCAGGCAAGGAATGATTTCAAAATATTAACTAAGTTTATGAATTCACATATCTTATGAACTCATAAGATTGAATAATTTTAAATTTCCTACTAACTGCTACTAAGACGAATTTACTAGAAACTAAATTGTAGGGAAAGGAAAACTAACTTGTAGGAAAACACTTTAAAAATGAACCTATGCTGACAATACTTATCATATTCAATTTGCTACTTCAAAACAAGGGAATGAAGCTCTGTTCTTTCCTTGTTCTTAATTCAGAATAAAGAGAAGGGAAAATATTAACCATTGACAGATTGGAACATAAAATAATTGATACAAAATACCATTCAATTGACTCTGCAACATCAAGTACTTCACACAAAAAATTAGCTAACCTTTCGTTAATATTTCAAATTCATACATATAGGATTCTAAGATAACCATTACAAAGGAAGTTCAATCAGTTCATCTCCTTCAAAAATGACAAATGGAAACGATCCAATTTTTCGATTACAATGATTACATCAAAAAATTAAAAGGTGTGAATTATGAATCATTTTGCCTTCTTTCCCTTTTCTGATTTTGTGCTATAGGCCTTAGTAGCTACAATGATTGGGATTAACTCTTCATTCCTATGGACATGTACATTGGTGTATCTCAAGAGCCATTTAGCATGTTCTCATACCAGATCTTTGACAACACCCAACTAGTCTTGTAATTCTTCCATGGCCATGTGCACACATCCACCAAGCTTCTAAAGTTTGGAGACTCTATTCTGAGGACTAGAAGCTATTCCTATTAGGCCATCTATGAAAATAGAGAAATTTTTCTGCATGACAGCTACTCCAATGATTGCCTTCCCTTGCCCACTAGACCGTGAATTAAAGACAGTGACTTAGGATTTGAGTGATGTCTCTTAAGCACTAAAAATATCTAACTAATACCAGTAAAAATACAAATTAGAAATGCATATAGAAAGGGGGACAAGAGCATGAGTTATCTATATTTCATTAAATAGATCATAGGTAATGTTTTCCTCATAATATTGGCACCCAAAACAATTCTTTGCCTATACTGGATAATGGTTCACTGCAAATAAGTATCATTGAGTTTTCATCAAACAATCTTCTTGCCTATCATTTATTAGTCAACAAGTCAATATGTCTCTAGTCTCTATTTCCAACACTATGTCTTGAGGTTGAACTAAGCCATGTTGATGTGCCATTTTCTCAGACTTTTCTTGTGTGAGGGATGACGATAATGTGTGGATTATCTTGCCTTGTCTTTATGTGTTTAGTGAAGTTAGTTGGAACTAGGTCTAACTAAAAAAAATTAAACTGAAACATATGAACTATCAAATTGATCCAATGATATTACCTCATTGACTTAAATCAATTAAAAACATTAATTCAATCTTTAAAACCCATTTTTAACCTTTCTTGCAAACTGTGATTTTTTTCTCAAGAGGCCAATAGCCTGGCTTTAAAAACTGACCAAGACACCTAATTGAGCCCTGAAAATAAACATACTGATTCTTTATTCCACATTCTTGTACCCTGTCAAATTTCATCACAAACAGAATGGTCCTAGGAATGTGTGGAAACGAATTCATCAAGACTTGAAAACTGACATACTTAAATTATTTTTAGAGTATAATATAATGGTATAAACCATTTGGTCTCACCTATCATGGATTTAGAGTTATGAAATCCCGAACATAACTACTGATCAATCTACACTTTTAGACACTAGTAAAACTTTATAAATTGTAATTGGAATTGGATTTGAAAATTAGTCAAATGGATTTGTCATAGGATCAAATTAGGAATATAGAAAATGCATGACCCATAAAATTAAATTCAAAATTAATTTTCTCATTTTGATCAACTGGGTCAAAGTTATAACTAGTCAAACAGGACCTCCTAAAATTCTAGGCAATATGCATTAGCATGACATCAATAAACAACCAACTTTGAGGGATTCAAAACCTAGTCAAAACATATTAAAATGACTTGAAAATTGAAACATAATTTCTTCTATATGTATACCAAACTCCCAACGCAATGATTCATGAAACTAAACCGGGTGCAAGATATTCAAATACAAACTAGGCTTCACGTCATTGTTTGACACTTAGGCAAAAATACAAATTTGAACATTGCTCAAAATGATGCTTCATGAAATGACTTGGAATGGAAATTTATCTTTATGGGATGCATGCATATATTGAATGAAAGGTGTTAGAAACATGAAACACTTCACAAACCTCAAAAAACAATTGGGTACACATGCATTAAAAGCACTTATAGGGGATCAATTTGACCCAAATTTCAGAATGGTACTCAAAATTGGGGATGCATTTTTGAGTCCCAAAAATGGTTATGTCTGGGGATACATGTCCCTTGTAGGCATGGAAAGGATTCAAATATTTAGAAGAAGAAAGCCATTCCAAAACTTTCTCTCAAATAGCTTTATTGAAAGTAGGAAAAACTACTCCTAAATTGTACAAATGATGGTCTCGGGCCAGCAAACCTTGACAAAACATATTATCTCTATCATATACCTGAATTTAATTTCTTATGTCATGAGGTAAGCTTAAATTATTACTCTTATTAGTTTCAACAACAAAATTAACATTCTCCATTAGCTCACTTGGCAAAACAAAATAACTCTATTCACTGTCATAGTGCATATATCAATTAGAATCTACTTCAACATAATGCTCACTATGAAAGAGTTAATCTACATGCTCATAGAAATTAGAATCAAACTAAAAATCATCATGAACATATGACTGGTGCATGCTATCGACTAGAAACACGAAGGTTTCATATTCTACTTCAATCAAAGAGTTCTGTGTGTTAAGAGTTTGCAACTCACCTTGTGGAACTGGGCGTAAAGAGTACATAAAATTTGATTTCTCATCCTTTGTAGTCCTAGTACTCATCCAATCAATTTTTTAATTTTTTGAAACTTCTTCACACTCAAACAACTAATTATTCACCAAGTTTGAAAAACTCTAATGAAAGTGCTCACATTTAATATGTTGATCATAATCATAGTCTTTATTAAACAACTTATTAGTGTGAACTTTGAATTTATCATCACAAGATTCATCAGATAAGGAAAATTCATAATCAAATTTATAACTTCCAACCTTTTCCTCTTCGTTAGAATCAAAACCAATTTCAGTATCAACATGAAAAGAATTTGAAATAGTATGAAATTTCTTCGTAATGGTATTCTCTAGACAAGTCATAATGTGTATTGATATTTGAACTATTATCACATACACCTCCAAAACTTGACAAAGAATGTTTTGATTTTCTATCACTTTCAGCATTAAACTTTGGGAAAAGGACTTCATCTTGAGAAGAAACATAACAAGGGGTAGCATGGGCATCCAAAGAAAAATTGGCATACCTTTCAAGATCATGAGCTAATAATTCTGAAATTTCATCAACATTCAATGAGACTTCATCACAAGTTTGTTCTCCTTAGCTAAGATCATAACCCAACTAATCTAAAAAACTTATAGTAGCAATACCATTAGTCTAACAATTTGAAACATTAGAATCATCATTAAAATACATTTCCTCTTCCTTGTATAGTACCTCAACACTAGGTGTTTCATTTTCATTTTCAACAAGAAGAGTTATTCATACTACTATTAGAACTCTCTACATTCTCATACATATTGTCACATGGTTCATTTTCAGTTACATATCCATCTTTATCTTGCTGACTGAAATCATCTTATTCACAAGATCTAGAATCCATCTCTTCATAATCACAAGACACATTATCATCATCTATGGATTCACTACATTCACTATTACTTTTAGCACATTCACATTCATCATTAGAAGACTTAACATGAACTTTATTGCTATACAAATTACTTTCCATTTTTTGATGTATTCTTCAACTTTCAAACCATTTTGTAATTTCAAATGTGCTAGCCAATCAACTAAATTAGGTACAAAGACTTCTAGGGAAACAATGTGTAACAAAGATTCCTTAGGTCTTAAAGAAAATTGCAACTCCATGAGTGTTTATTTGAACTTCATATAAAACTGATCATCTCTTAAACTTGAATACTTCCTACCATATTTCTTATGAAACTAAAAATCTGATATCAAAGTTCCTTTTTTATTTTTACAATATCTTCAAGCACAATCTCATTACTTGGTAGACTAACTTTAGATCTGATATCTGATTCCATCTTGAAATGAAAACTTCTAACTACCTCTTTCTCTAGTGTTGAAAATCACTAAATAGAGGCAATCGTTTCTAACACTTGACTTTCATGAAAAGAGAACACATGAAAATCAAAATACCTTAAGTGCTGATGTTGAAAATCGATTTTCTGATTTGGCATGGTGCAAACTTTAACTTCTTCAAATCATTCATAAAACTATTGTGATTTTCTTTTTAACATTTCAATTTCTTACAACAGAAAATGCATACAACACTTATACTCTTTAAATCAAGAATTTATAACTCATTATCCAAGAACTAATATCAAAAGCTTCAAATCTACCCATAGAATTTGAAATTCCTTCCAAGTATTTAATATGAACTCAACTAGGAAAATGGTAAAGATATTTAGAGTCACCACTCACACTTGTGAGAAAGATTTAAATGTAATTTTTCACTTGACAAGTCTGAACTAGAATTTCAATTTGTGGGAAAAACATGCAAATCATCAAACTACTCTTGGATATGTACAATGTTTCAATAATTCACTACTACAGCAAAATATTTAGCCTCTATTGTAGATTGTGAAATACAATTCTGCTTCTTTCTTGTCCATGAAATCAGTCTTATACCCAACAATAAATCTCCTCCACTTTTTCTTTTCATGTCATCAACATTTCCTTCCCAATCAATACCTATATAAACTTTTAGTTCAAATTTGTCACTTCTTTTTTACCATAAACCATGGTCTTACGTTCCTTTCAGGTATCACATTATTCTTTTTATAGCCATCATATGATTTTCTTTAGTATTAATAGATAATCTAATGAAAATTCCAACAACCAATGCAATGTTAGATCTTCTATGTACAACATATTGTAGTCTCCCAATCATAGACTTAGACAATGTTTGATTCACCTCACTAGAATCATCATTCTTTAACAATTTGTGTCCAGTCACCATAGGTTCTCCAACTAGTCTTGAATCTACCATACCAAAAGTATTTAATATTTCTTTGATAGACTTTCATTGGGTAATAAGAATACCTTTGTTCATATGATAAAATTGGAAACCAACAAAGAATTCAATGTCTCCAAATATTGACATTTAAAATTCCTTCTTCATTTGATCAACAAATGACTGTCTCAATGAATATTTCCCTATAAATATGACATCATCAACAAAAAATTCAGCTAGTAGTATTTTTTTTCAGCTTCACTTTTTAGATATTGATTGGTGTTGTCATCAATTCTTGTAAAACCAATCTTCATCAAGTAATTGGGTAACTTTTCATACCATGCTCTATGAGCTTGCTTCAAACCATATAGAGCTTTTGTGTAACTTACATACCATATTCCTTTTGTTTGGATCAAAAAATCCATTATGTTGTTCAATGTAGACTTCTTCCTCTAGGATTCCATTTAGAAATGCAAATTTTAGATCCATTTGGTACACTTGAATCCTTTGTATGTAGCACATGCAAGAAAAGTCCTCACTCCTTCCAAACTTGCAACTAGGGAAAAAAATTCACCATATTCAACCCCTTCCTCTTATGCATATCCCTTCCAAACTAGTCTTTCCTTATTCCTTGTGACTTACCTTCCTCATTCATCTTGTTTCTAAACACCCACTTAGTTCCAATCACAAATTTATCCTTTGGTCTAAGTACCAATGTTCATATCTTATTCTTCTCAATTTTTTCATTCATTTCCTTGATCTTATCTTCATTCTCTAAAGCATCTTTGACATATTTAGGTTCAAACTCACATAATAATCATGTATCATTCTTCAATTTTCTTCTTCTAGTGACTCCCAAGAGTTTATCTCCAATAATTTGATCTTTTTCATGATGTCTTCTCTCATATTTTTCTAATGCAGGTTTAGGTCTTAGTTCCTCTTGTTGTTTTTCAATGGATTCTACATGTTCAACATCTTTTGTTGTCTCTACCTACAACTTGGCTTTCTTTGTCTATCGGTCGGCAGTCCAAATCTATGACTCAGCCCCGATAGCCTGATGCTCGACTGACTATTGATGTTCAAAAGAATTATTCTACAAAACCTCGACAATGCTTGGCTGTTGATGCTCAAAAACCACATTTTCTAATTTAAGTAAGATGTTAGGTTCACTTTCATAGATATAGAAAAACTTTCTATAATAGTTAGGTTTTTTCTTGCATTCTTCTTCATTTTTATCTGCAAATTCATTAGCTCCAACATTTTCACTTTCCATAATTTTGTTAGTGTTAGAATTCAAATACTTATAAGCTTTTCTCTTAACAAAATAACTTAGAAATATTCATTCATCTTTTTTTTCATCAAGGATACCTTTTTCTTGCATCTTTCAATATGCAACATTTTGTTCCAATGTCTTTAAAATAATTCACATTTGGTGAATATCCATACCAAAGTTCAAAAGGTGTTTTATTTGTTCCTTTCTTCACTTGAACTTGGTTCTGCTATGCCCTTAATATTGGTGTATATAGGGTTATGAATAGTCAACTTGTGGCTATCTTAATTCTGAATTAAGTCATGTTATCATTATTATATTATTATTTAGGTAGGTAGGTAAGCCTAGGTGTTATGTAGGGTTGTGTCTATTCAAGTTAAGCATAATTAGGTATATATAGGAGGTTGTGAGTCTTATTTCAAGATCATATTGTGAAGTGAGTTTTCATTGGAGATATTTGGAGGTTTCCCCCTCGAAGTGGCATATTACTCTCATTTATTATCAATTATTTATATAAAATTTCATTTTATTTCTTCTATTATTCAAGTTATTTCATTACAAGTGGTATCAAAGCATGATCTTGGCACCATAGAGGCAAGATTTTTTCTCAATGTTGGGATGATTTTGGGAAGAATATAACTTTCAGATTTTATCAAATTTTTAAAGGGTTTCTGAAGACTATATTACAGAAGCTATAGTCCAAAATTCAGAGGAATCGGTGTAAATTTGAGTAAATTATTGCAGAATTACTATTTCTACACAATTTATTAAGATCTACATATCTCTCACATCCTGTTGAATTGGAGTATAACTTGTATTGGGTTTTTGAATAAAAAGTAGAGGAGCCTACATTTCAAAGATTGGGGAAATTGAAGCAAAAATAAGAAAATTATTACAAAATTAGGAAAATTTTCTTTCAAGATAGTAAATTTGCCAAGTTTTTTGGATTTTTCCTAAGGGTATCTTGGCCCTAGTAAGTTACAATGAAAAATAAATAAACAAATCAGAAATTTTATATTTCATTTCCATGATTTATTTCAAAAATATTGGTTTCCATCATGACAGGGCCTCCAACAAGAGGTAAAAAGAATGCTACCACACTAGGCAAATCTTATGATCAAGATTGGGAAACAATAGAGGATAGTAATCACAATGAGGAAATAAGTAAGTTCAAGGAATAGGTTCACAGGGATATGTGTGACCTATGAGGAGATATATCAAATATACAAAGCATGTTAAGCACCTATATGAATGAAACAAGGAAGGAGTTGTCAAGCAATCAAAGTGAAACCTTCAAGTCAACTAATAATGACACAAATTTTAATACTCTTATGGGATCTAGGAAGTTTTTTCCAAAGGTGGATGTGCACAAATTTGATGGCAACGATCCTCTTACGTGGATAAATCAAATGGAGAATTTTTTTTGAGGTACATCAAACAACATATGGACAAAAGGTCACAATGGATTCCATATATCTAGAACCAGATCAATTCATTTGGTATCATTGGCCTTGTACTCATAGAAGGAAAAAAGGTCTCACCATATCATGGTCAATTTTTATAGAAGAACTCCAAGCACAATATAGCAATAGTGTGACAAAACACTTCTTTAGCCAACTTGCTAAGCTTCAACAAACAAGATCAATTAAGGATTATAATCAAAAATTCCAAAATCTATCCTTAAGAGTGAATACAATTATAGAGGAGAACTTGAATTATTTATTCTTGGGTGGTCTCAAGAATCAAATTCAACATGAGGTATGCATGTTTAGTCCTAGCTCAGTAAATGAGTCTTTTATATTGGCACGCAGGGTAGAGGAGAAGTTCTTGATTCCTAGAAAGCAAGGGGCTAATGTGACAAGAGAAAAATATTATTCAACACCTTATCTTCCTCAACCTACTAGGTTGACTCCATAAAAAATTGAGGAGAAAAGAGAAAAAGGATTGTGTTTCAATTGTGATAGAAACTACAGTTGAGGACATAAATGTAGTGAAAAGAAATTGTTCTATACTAAAGGTCAAAGTGAGGAAGAAGAGGATGAGCCCATATTAGAAGAGGATAGGGAGTCAGGTGAGGAATCACATGATCCTCAACTAATCATTTCTTGTCATGCACTTTCAGGTTTTAGCACACCACAAACTCTCAAGGTAGTGGGTTTCTTAAAGAAGCATAAAGTAACAATGTTGATCAACTCAGGTAGTACTCATAATTTCATCAACAAAAAGTTGACAACTCTTCTAAATTGTTTAATATATCCAGCCCTAGAGTTTCAAGTGTTGATTGTAGATGGGGACATAGTTAGTTATTCAGGGAAGTGTCATAGCATCAAATTATTCATGGGAGATTTTCAACTTGATACCCTAATGTATGCAATATCCATGTTTGCGGAAGATATTATTTTGCAAGTACAATGGCTTATTGCAGTGAGAAAAATTGAGATGAACTTCCAAAAACTATTCAAACAAATTTCAATCAAAAGGAAAAGTAGTGGAGCTAAGGGGATTGAAGGAAAAATCCCAATAGATTGTAAGCTCTCATCAAATAAAAAAGTTTCTTAAGAAAGGAGTAGATGGATTTGTGGCCCAACTATGTTCATAGAATTTTTTCAATCTTATGCTCTTACTCATCCAGATTTATAAGCAATAATTGATCATCACTCAGTGGCTCTTGGAGATATGTCTAAAGGACTTCCTCCTAAGAGGGATCATGACCATGCCATACAATTATTTCTAGGGAGAAAACCACCAAACATCAACCCTTATAGGTACCCACACATACAAAAAAGTGAGATAGAAAAAAAAGTTGAGGAAATGCTAGTGGCAGGAATTAGCAGGCATAGCCAAAGTGCTTACTCCTCACCTGTTGTGATGGTGCTTAAGAAGGATGAAACTTGGCACATGTGTCAAGATTATAGAGTGCTCAACAAGTACACCATTAAAGATAAGTTTCCTATTCCAGTCATCAATGATATTCTAGATGAATAAAATGGAGCTATGCATTTTACCAAGTTAGATCTTAGATTGAGTTATCACCAAATTTGGATTAAGGAGGAACATATTTACAAGAAAAAATTTTGAACTCATGAGGGTCATTATAAATGTTTGGTGATGCCATTCAGTCTTACCAATGTACCATCTACATTCCAAAGTTTGATGAATTTCATTTTTAAGAAGTTCTTAAGAAAATTTGTGTTAGTGTTTTTTGATGATATATTAATTTATAGCAATAATTGGGAAGGACATTTGCAACATGTAGATCAAGCATTACAATTACTCAAAGATCATCAACTCTATGCTAAGCCATTCAAGTGTGATTTTGGTCTTAAGGAGGTGGAGTATTTGGGACACATAGTTTCACATGAAGGAGTAAAGGTGGTCCCTAACAAAATTAAGGTTATCATGGAATGGCCTATTCCAAAAACCATTAAGATGTTGAGGGGTTTATTGGGATTGACAAGGTACTATAAAATATTTGTGAAGACTTATGGTTGTGTAGCAGCACCCTTTACCACTCTATTGAAGAAAGATTATTTTCATTAGAATGAATATGCTAATGTAGAATTTGAGAAATTCAAGAAGGCTATGTGTAAAACTCTAGTGCTTGCCACTTTGGATTTCACCAAGAAATTCATTGTGGAATGTGATGCTTTTGGAAATGGACCAGATAGGAGTAGTTCTCATGCAAGAGGGTTCACTAATTTCTTTTTAGAGTCACCAATTAAAAGGTAAAAATCAACTCAAACCTATTATCAGAAGAAAATGCTAGCAATCCTTCATGCAATTAAAAAATGGAAGCCTTATTTAATGGGTCGTCACTTCAAGGTTAAGAAAGATCATGATAGCCTAAAATATTTTTGGAACAATGACTATCTTCAAAAGAGAAAAAAAAATGGGTCACCAAGATGTTGGGATATGACTTTGAAATTGTATACAAGTGTTAGAAATATATGATAGGCTAAGTTATTGAGAGGGGAGGGGTGAATCAGTAACTAATAAAACTTAATCTTTAAATACCAATTATTCATTCATGTGTATGTTGATCTAATTGCATGCATAAAAAATTGAAAGCATTAAAACATTCATAACACTTAGACACACAATATGGTGACCTAGAAACCTTCCAAATAGAAAATAGAACTAGGGTGGGGATGATATCCACAAGCTTTAGTACTGCAGTATAAAGTTGTTCTGTTAAGGCTTATAATGATCACTTCTAATGATTTTCCCTGTTAGGAGCAATAAGGACTGCTAGGTCCACCTTGCAAAAGGATTTATAAACATACAATGAAGTATGCACTTGGTAAAGAGGTTTACAAAAGACTATTGAGTCTACCTTGTGAAAGAATTTAATTGTTCCATCTGTTAGGATGAACCAATGTCTAATCTCTAATTTGCAATTTGATTTGCTAAATTAGATACCTTTGAGTGTAATGATCACCTTGTTGTGATAGATAAATCTTTGTTGCTCCTTATATTGTTGTAGCCTTTTTACTTTGCACTTCTACTCTTTTCGTTCTTCATAGAATTATTCATATATGTCCTTGGATGTGGTACAATACATTACATATATACCAATCCAAATTACAATTCAACAAAATTGGCTACAATACAAATTTCACCAAAATACATAAAGTCAGCCCAACTACAGGAACTCAGGTTCTAAAGACAAACTCAATGAGGTTTTGATACTTGAAATCTATTGTTAATGCTCGACATCATCATGCACTTGGTAGACGTAAAAGCTCAGTTCATACTGATCACTTCCAAGTAGTCTAAACTCAGTATGCACTAGTAACTCGATGAATATTGAGAAACTCGACATATAAACTGAATCACTTGATTCACATTGCATAGCTCGGTCAGTGCTATCACCATGAGTTCAGTATAAATTGAATCACTTGGTTGACACTATGTGGCTCAGTCAACATTGGATTCACATCACTAAAACTATGAACTCAATAACCATAGTAGAACTTGGTTTGCATTGAGAAACTCAATAAACACTAAGAAGCTTGGTTTACACTGATCATCATCAACCTAGTAGAAACTGCTCAGTGAAAACTAAATACTGACCCTGAAACTCAGTAGCAATTATAGAACTTGATAGATCCTAAATTACTTCGTTAACACTATTAACTGTACAATAAGCTTGGTAGATACTAACCATCTAAATAAGTGTGTGTCACAAATAAACAAACTTGACTGAAATGTCAACAATAAGAAAGGGAAGGAAAATATTGTGGCCAATGCACTTTTTAGGAAGGATGAAAAAGATGAAGCCTTATTGTGTCCCCTTTCAATATTACAAGAAAATTGGGTGGTAGAAGCCAAAGAAGAGTGGAAAAATGATGTTGCAACAAGTAATCTCATCCAAAAAATAAAAAGTGACCCTATTAGTTTAGATAAGTTTTGTTTAAAGGTGAATATTCTTTGGTATAAATATTAATTGTATCTTTGAAAGAATTCCACTCTTAAACACAAGATTTTCAAAGAACTACATGAGTTCCCAATTGCTAGTCATTCAGGATTTTTGAAGACATATCATTAGGTCAAGAAAGATTTTTTTTGGGAAGGGCTAAAAGGTGATGTTAAAAAATTTGTGGTTGAATGTTTGGTTTGTCAAAGAAATAAGGGGGAAACAATTAAGACACCAGGTCTCTTGCAGCCTTTATCTATTCCTAGTCAACGTTGGGAAGAGGTATCCAAGGACTTCATCATAGGGATTCCCAAATCTAAAGGTCATAATGTCATCATGGTAGTAGTTTATCACCTCACTAAATATGCACATTTCATTGCATTATCACATTCTTTTATAGCAAGTATAGTGGCAAAAGTTTTCTTGGAGAATATCCAAAAGCTACATGGTACACCTAAGGTTATTGTTAGTGATTGTGATCCTATTTTTACTAGTCACTTTTGGAAAGATTTATTCTCATGTTTGGGTACTCAATTGGCTCATATTTCTTCATATCATCCTCAATTAGATGGGCAAATTGAGGTTGTTAATAAATGTTTGGAAGGATATCTATGTTGTTTCACTTTAGAAAAATAATCTAAATGGGTAGATTGGCTACCTCTTGCAAAATGGTAGTACAATACTTATTTTCATATCTCATCAAAAATGTCTCCATTTTTGACACTTAATGGATATCATCCTCCTTCCATCACATCGTCATTAAAGTTTTCACCAAGAGTTTAGGCAGTAGAAGACCACTTGCTTCATCAACAACAATTTTAGGACTCAAGGAGAATTTAGCTATGGTACAAAATTGAATGAAACAAGAAGCGAACCAACATCATAGTGAAAGAAATTTTGAAGTTGGGGATTGGGTCTTCTTGAGATTGCAGCCTTATGAAAAAATCTCAATGAACCAACAAAAAAAGAATAGTAAGTTGTCTCCAAGATATTATGGACCATACCAAATCATGCAAAAGATTGGCAGTGTTGCCTAAAAGCTTGAGTTGCCACCAACAACAAAGATGCACATAGTTTTTCATGTTTCTTGTTTGAAGAAGGTAATTGCGCCAAATATTCATACTCAAATAGTACTACCACAGCTTAATAAAGAAGGAAGAATAATTTTGGAACCAAAGTGCATTCTTCAAACATGCATGAAGAAGCTAGGGAATAGAACCCTCACTCATTATCTCATCCAATGGAAGAACTTACTAGTTGAAGAGGCCACATGGGAAGATGAGGACTTCATTCAAAAGAATCCACACTTGGTTAGCATTGAGTTCAATGCTTCTTTCAAGAGAGGGGGCATGCTACACCTTTAATATTGGTGTATATAGGGTTATGAATAGTCAAATTGTGGCTATCGTGATCCTTAATTAAGTCATGTTATCATTATTATACTATTATTTAGGTAGGTAGGTTGGCCTAGGTGTTATGTAGGGTTGTGTCTATTCAACCTAAGCATCATTAGGTATATATAGGAGGTTGTGAATCTTATTTCAAGATCATATTGTGAAGTGTGTTCTTATTGGAGATATTTGAAGGTTTCCCCCTCAAAGTGGCCTATTACTCTTAGTTATTATCAAGTATTTATATAATATCTAATATTATTTCTTCTATTGTGCAAGTTATTTTATTACAAGTTTCGAGTATAGCTACAGTGCTAACTACCTCTATCTAGTATTTATGTAAAACATTCTTCTCCATCATTAGTGTTATGTTGGTAAACAGATTGTCCTTTTAAATAAACTCTCAAAATGCCCAAATTTGAAAGAACAATTAGATGCCAACAGTTGGATAATCTATCATGAGATTGATAGATTTTCTCTAAATTGGAAGGTACAGCTCCCTTATGAAATGATATGCAATGAATTTTTTTTATTGCCTAAACTAATTGGGTGCGTTCTTAACCCAAGAATGAAAGAGGAAAACCAAGTCAATCCTAGGCAAGATTAACTCAGGGAAAATTTAGATCCTAAACCTAGCCAACTTTGAGAACTCACACATCTTATGACTCCTTGGCATTGGTGATGCAATATGAATTCAATAAATGCAAATGCAAATGCAATGTAAATGAAATTAGAATAGAAGGTCATCTATTTTGGTTCCTGTAATAGAAATGGCTACAAACACTTCTTATCCACAACACATTTTTTATCCAATTCTAAGGTGTAAGATAATGCCCAAAATCAATAAATGCAACTCTCTAATTGTGAATAATCAGAAAAACCCCTTTTAAACTCTCTGATTTAACAAAAGATCTCTCTTTATTATGAACATAGCAAATAATGATGCTCTGATCATTATTACTTATAACTCAGTATCAAATCTATTACAAAAATGGAATAGAAACCCACCCCCCCCCCCCCCCAAATTTAAGAAATTAAAATTATAGAAATTAAATGTGCTCCTCTCCGTACTCCAGCTCTCTGACTGTATGCAAAAAAAGAAAAACCACCTGGACAGTAAAGAATTGACACCAAGCATGATTGTCTCTATAATCTCCCTTCATACCAACAATTTGTTGACCCCCTATTACATCTTTTACACTAGCTTATATAGAAAACACTAGCGTAAGCCTTCATGAGAATATGAAGTGCTTCAAATTCAAAGACTTTGAAAGACTTTGAATAATATTTTTGAAATTACACATAAGGAGAAGCCCAAAAGACTCTGTCTCATCCTTTGATCTGCCTCCAAGAATATGAAATGAAAAGACTCCATCAGTCGACTTGATGCTGGTATATTGAATGACAATTTCATAATGGAGTCAACAAAGAAGCATTGCCACTACCAAAATTCCTACTTCTGCGCCATTGAACATTGTAATGTCGATCAAAACTAGATCATCATCCTTGGACATTCGCATCAGCTTTGATATCTGCTTGCGAAGTTTGATTACCATTCAAGTCATTGGGCTTGCTATCTGACATCTAATGCTGGACAATTTTTATCTCATCTTGTCTCACAAGCTTTGAGAATTCTTCATGGTCGTATTAAGAGTTGCTATTTCCTCCAATTGCCTTCTGAAGCTTATGTAGATCAAAGTTTTGCTGCACAATTCTAGCACTTCCATTGTTCTTTGGGTAAATGAACTTAACTTTTTCAAATGTCTTTGGATCAAGGAAATATTTGACAATCTTCCAAAAGGCTTCAAAAACTCTTGGAGGATTGTATAGAACTACCAACACCAATCTTTCAGGATAATGGTTTTGTACAATATTTGTAGTTTCTCGAGCTGTTCTAATTGGCACAGAATTTGACAAGGACCAACCAGTGAAGTCTATGAGCCAAACCATCTGCTCCTAATCAAGAGGTAAATTGATGATGGTATTTTCAATGAGATACACGAGGTGACATAATTAATTATCTTGAGATGTAGTGTTCTATTTTGCAAGGGTCATCACAATGATAGTTCTTCCATTTTTGTCAAGAAAATCTACCCTAACTTTCATCGTATTGAAAGAAGTCTATGCTACTAGCATCATTGGTGAATGATCAAGCAATACAACTTTGGACTTGTTACTCCACTAGTGTGTAGAATTTGCACCAACCTATTAAGATTTGACCCAAAAGTCTTTTGTGAGAGGAAGACTGAAGAAATTGACTTCCTCCTTCACTTTTCATTAAGTGTCGATGACCATATGGTATGTTCATCATATGTGGCAGTGGATCCAAAATGGTGGCATTTTATGAAATCATCATTTATCACCTTTTGAGCTTTCATGCTTAGAATGAAGTCTTTGAACTTGGTGAGAAGATGCACCAACACCATGGGTCGATGACTATGGCTTCAGATTTTCATTGCTTGTATACATCAGATAACTGAACTTACATTACATGTTTGACATATGTCTAAATGGTCCACATGTTATTCTTTGGCATCAACAGTCTTATTTCATAAACTCGATGATCAATTTCAAGCCATATCTGTCTATTTATCAAGTACGAGTTCTTCACATCTGCTCTGGTGTTACAACCACATCACTTCCAATTTGCATTCCTCAAAAATATTGAAACATGGAAATGACCTGCTTGTTTATGAAGCATGATGTATCTGGGTCCTTCATTGTTGGTATCAATGTTGCATTGATAAAGTAACATCTAAGTTCCATTATCATGACCATTCCCTTCTGCACCAAATATATATATATATATATATATATATATATATATATATATATATATATATATATATATATATATATATATATATATATATATATATATATATATATATATATATATATATATATATATATATATATATATATATATATATATTTTTTAAACTGGAATCTCCATACCAAGATCTCCACGAGCAACCGTGAAAGCATCTAATTCCTTCACAATCTCATCGAAATTGACTACACCTTCCTGATTCTCGACCTTCAACATCAGCATGATATTCTTTGCATGATTAATGAGATATAGATACATGAACTTTTTCAAATTCAAATTCTTTTCTTTAATGTGACAGCCACATTTTGAACATGCTGAGAATCCATTTAGACAAAACCATCAATCTCTACACATTATAAAAAAACTAGTTGTATAGCTTGATATTGCAAGGGAGGCTTGGCCATTTTGATAAAAGCCCAAATGGTTTGAAGGTTATTATCATTGTCCTGAATCAATCCTGCAACATCACTGTCATTTGAAGCTTCTATCAACAATAATAACACCTTCATCAAATTCTCTGCAATTGGTAATTTGCAGAAAGTTAGAATTCCCATGATGGCTTCAACAAGCTTGCATGCTTCCATTGGTGTCTTGTCATCACAGAGAAGAAAAGATCTTCCATGCTCCATAGTTAAATCTACTAGAATAGCTAAAGCTTTGACTTTCATATTCAAATTAGGCTTCTCTAAGAAGAGAAGTAGCAAAGGAACCCCTCCAGCTTCAAAGCATCAATTACATTTTGTTGAATCAAGGTCTCTCTTCTATTGTTATCAAGCTAACATTGTGCAAGCATTTTGACCATTACCAATTTGGATTCCTCTATACCTAGAGATCTTCCAAATTTGCAGAGCCCTTAGTAACCAAATGTCTTTTTGGATTGCACATACTGCTCCATGAATCTCTAAAACAAGAAATATTTGTATATCCTTTATCTAAGAAGATCATCAATAAAACATGATATCCCTGCTGGGCTAGGAGCTATCACCTACCTAACATGACAACACTTAAACCAACCCACCTGGCAAATAAATGAGAGGTCAAGAGAAAGGGAAACCCGACAAGGATGGCCTACCTATAATGACTTTGACCTAGACTCAAGACTAACTAAACTAACCAATATTGCCAAAAAAAAAAGGGTGACTTAAAGTTAGGCAATAGTTGGCTCCGACTGGGGAATATGTACTGCAAGGTGCATAGAGAATCCAGCATCTCTAGTTAAACAAGTGCCTTAAGCATTGGGTTACAAATTCTAGACCAAAATCAATGAGAAAGTTCATATAGGGAGGGCAGAGGGGATCAGGGCAGACTGAAACAAAGCAAGGGAAAACAACCACAACAACTAAGCAAGGAAGGACTACACTAGAGACACCAAAATTGGAAAGAAAACTTATTTACAAAAGGTGAGGACACCTCACCAGTAGGACCAACAATAAAGAAAGATTCATATGTGGCCATTCATGGGAAGAGAAAAGTATGAACCTCTTCTGAATAGAGGAAGATGCTTCATCAATTTGAAACAACATAGGTAATCTTTAGCTACTCCTTCACTGTTGAACTTAAGCCCTAAAGCCTTTTGCAACATGATGACCCACAAGGTCTTTCCAAACACCCATGCCTCATTATAGACCTCTAATTCATCTATGCTTCCATGTACATCCTTCCTTGCATACTCAAACTTCTATGATGGAAGAAAATATTCAACATATTCTGGATGCATTACTGGAATATAATTCATTTCATCTTTTTTAGCATTATCATCTTCATTTGCTCTGTTATCATCCTTAGTAGAGATATCAACTTTCAAATCATAATTAACAAAATTAGAACATTGCAAATCTTTTAGGAGAGAAATATCATCATACCGTTTGCAAGCACTGTCAAAAACAACTTCTGATTCTAAACCAGAGCTAAAAATGCATCCCCATTTTCCACATGTTCTAACTTCTTTGGTGAAGAAGAAAAACAATCACCAGATTTTGTACATGTTGCTGGAAGATAGTTACATGTGTTTATTTTATTACCAATAATATCACCTTTATCAAAAATACTAGCATTAGACACACTATTAATAACCACTTCACACTTCAAACCTAGGCTGAAACTAGATGATCCTTCATTACTCATAGATTCTAATAGAATCGAAACATCATCTTCATCCTTAGTATTTATCAAATTTGAGAAATGTCATTCTAAACTCAAAACTTTAATATTTGAATTGATTAAAGAAGAAGAATCATATGTGGCTGGCACCAAGGATTGCTCAATTTTCATTTCACGACTAGAAAAATCTTCATCTAATTCTTTGTCTCCTACAGGATGCTACAGTACTTCATTAATATTTGAAACCTCTTTTTCAAAAACTATTGTTGCATCAATTTATTCATCAAAATTTTTAGTAAGGTGGTTGTTAGAACATATCTCAGCCTTTTCATTCGCACATATTTGATCAAGATCATTCACCAATAAATTATCTTCAAAGCAAAATGTTTCAGAAAACTAATATTTACTAGCCATAATGAAGGAAGACTCAATACTATTATACTCTTCAATGACATCAGAAATTTCATTTTTAAATAATCCATCAGCCTTGGGATGATTTTTAGACCAACATTTTGAAATATCACCCGCATTCTTTTCATCCATTTCACAAATTTCATCAACATCAGGAAAAGAAAATATAGATATATCTTCTTTTTCAATTTTTCTTACCTTTCCTTCATGATCTTCAAGAATCTCCATAGGTTAGAAATGTTCTTTTTGTCAGTGCCTCTTCCAATATAATTCATTATCACTTTCATCTGCCTCATAAGAATTACATTCTCAAATTTAGTATGATGACCACTAAAACATAATGTAGCTAGCATATTTGTTTCAAGATAATTTTCAGGAAGACAACAATTTGAAGCATGATCCCCATTTATTTCTCTTTCAATTTTTCTTATCAACTCTTTGACCATATTTTCAGCTTTAGCAAAACATGACCTCACTTTCTTTTCAACATAAGACTCATCAAGAGAATTAATCATTACCTTTTCTTCAAAACAAATAAATTCTACCATGGGGTCCTTGTTGACAAATCTTTTATCACTATGAGGAATACCCTCATTTGCTGATAGTTGTACTTCTGAAAACCAGGACATCTCTTGTTTTTCAAGAATTGAACCACTGGTTGTCATGGACTCTTCATTTTGCTCACTGATTATATTTTCTTCAGAAAAATTCTCTGCAGCCTTAAGTGATTTAACTAAGAGAGATGATTCCTCATTGTACCTATGAGTAGTATTATCTTCAATCATTGATTCCTCACTCATTTTAACAATCAATGCAGTTTCTTTGGCTTCAATAATTTCATCATCTAAAATCAAAACTAATTCTTTTGCTTTCAATTCACGAAGTGATTCTAGATTCATACCTGTTGATACTTGAGAGAAACTAAAATTCTCCATAATTGCATCTAAACTATTGATGGTGTATTTTTGGTGTTCAGACACATGTAGACCACTTTCAAAATCTTTTTGATTATTCTCATCACTAGGAGAAGAAATCTCCTTTTCACCCTCAACTGATGAATCTATTGGTGAAACTAATGATTCCAAAGGAAAAACTGTTGAGAAACAAGGGATCAAAACTACCTTTTCTTCTTCCTGTGATGATTCAGGCTAAAAATGTTCTTCATTCACTGGTTTTTCATCAAGCACATCTGGTTTGACTTCTTGTTCACTCAAAACTAAAAATTTTAAAGAAATGCAATCTAGAAGGGCTTCTAACATTTCGCCCTCACCTACATGTAGTTCTCTCTTTATCTTCTGCAACAACTTTGTTTTCTCTTCCACCTCTTTGAATAGGTGATATCTTGCACATATACTTCTCCATAATAGCACAGTTGCATGATCTTCTTTGATACTTAGGTTCATCCTTACTCCATTACTGATGATTTCTCTCCAAGCTTCAAACATGTCGTGCAATATAGAATTAGTAGTGTGATGAAGCTCTATAAGGGAAGGATCTAGTCTCCCTCTTTTCAACAATTTAATAGGCATGGTCCTTTTTAATCAATAGAGTCGCCAATCTCTGCAAGTTAGAGATAATAAAATTTGAAAACGTAGACACTAGACCTCTTACTCAAAATTGTGAGAACCAGAATGGAGTCGCCAATCTCTAGATGGCAGAGATATCTATAACCACTGAGGAAGCAAACATCAACACGAATTTTCTCCTCTATTTTTCTTAAGTAGAAACTTCCTGCCATCAACTTTGAATTAATTCTTTCTTCAACTAGTTGGGACTAGAAGCCTGATTCCTTTTAAATTCTTTGAACTCTAATATGCATTAGGGTTCTTTAAAACACAGAGTCGCCAATCTCTAGCAGAGATAATAATAATAAGACTAAGAAAACAATCTCTAGCACTGATCTTCTTTTCTGTCTCCCCAGCAGAGTCACCAAAAATCTATCGGTAAAATGATTGTCCTTTTAAATAAATTCTAAAAATGCCCAAATCTAAAAGAACAATTAGATGCCAACAGTTGGATAATCTATCATGAGATTGATAGATTTCCTCTAAATTGGAATGTACAGCTCCCTTATGAACTGATATGCAATGAATTTGTTTTATTGCCTAAACTAACTGGGTGCGTTCTTAACCCGAGAATGAAAGAGGAAAGCCAACTCAATCCTAGGCAAGATTAACTTAGGCAAAATTTAGATCCTAAACCTAGCCAACTTCAAGAACTCACACATCTTATGACTCCTCGGCATTGGTGATGTAATATGAATTCAATAAATGCAAATGAAAATGCAATGTAAATGAAATTAGAACAGAAGGTCATCTATTTTGGTTCCTGTAATAGAAATGGATGCAAACACTTCTTATCCACAACACATTTGTTATCCAATTCTAAGGTGTAAGATAATGCCCAAAATCAATTAATGCAACTCTCTGATTGCGAATAATCAAGAAAACCCCTTTTAAACTCTCTGATTTAACAAAAGATCTCTCTTTATTATGAACATAGCAAATAATGATGCTCTAATCATTATTACTTACAACTCAGTATCGAATCTATTACAAAAATGGAATAGAAACCACACCGCCCCCCCCCCCCCCCAAATGTGGGAAACAAAAATTATAGAAATTAAATGTGCTCCTCTCCCTACTCCAACTCTCTGACTGTATGTAGAAAAAGAAGAACCACCTAGACAGTAAAGAATTGACACCAAGCGTGATTGTCTCTACAATCTCCCTTCATACCAACAATTTTTTGACCCCCTGTTACATCTTTTACAATAGCTTATATAGAAAACACCAGTGTAAGCCTTCATGAGAATATGAAGTTCTTCGAATTAAGAGACTTGGAAAGACTTTGAATAATATTTTTGAAATTACACATAAGGAGAAGCCCAAAAGACTCTGTCTCATCCTTTGATCTGCCTCCAAGAATATGAAATGAAAAGACTCCATCAATCGACTTGATGTTGGTATATTGAATGACAATTGCATAATGGAGTCAACAAAGAAGCATTGTCACTGCCAACATTCCTACTTTTGCACCTTTGAACATTGTAATGTCAATCAAAACTAGATCATCATCCTTGGACATTCCCATCAGCTTTGATATCTACGTGTGAAGTTTGATTACCATTCAAGTCGTTGGGCTTGCTATCTGACATCTAATGCTGGACAATTTTTATCTCATCTTGTCTCACAAGCTTTGAGAATTCTTCATGGTCATATTGAGAGTTGCTATTTCCTCCAAATGCCTTTTGAAGCTTATCCAGATCAAAGTTTTGCTGCACAATTCTAGCACTTCCATCGTTCTTTGGGTAAATGAACTTAACTTTATTACTTTTTTATTTATTGTTACTATTCAACATTACTTTATTACTTTTTTATTTATGGTTTAAAGTAAGAAATAATATCCAGTTGGTGACTAAAATTTGTAGATTACTGATTCACCCCCCCCCCTCTCAATAATCCCTATTTCTAACAATTGGTATTAGAGCACAGTTACTCAAAAGAGGCTTAAAAACTTGAGTAAGATCCCTATGGATATGGAATAGTTGATGAAGAACCTTGAAGACGCACTTGAACAAATTGATCTCCTTACTAAAGAAAGAGATAAACTAAAGGACAGATATGAAGACTCCAAAGTATACATTGGACAATTGAAGGAAAATATTGGACATCTCAAATTCAAGCCTGAATCTACTAAATATGAAACTAGTGATGATGATTATTCAAAGATGAAGATAGAGTACAAGATCTTGAAGCATGAATTGAAGATTATGAATCTGAAGTTGACTTTGATGAATGATCCTAGCAAAGTTGAATTTGAATTGAAAAGTAAGAATACATATCTTAGAGAAAGTCTAGCAAAGAAGACATCTAAATTTGAAACATTAAAAGAAGATCATGAAGAACTTCATAAATACAATTCTATTGTGAAAGATGAATTAACTCAATGCAAGAAACAACTTGAGAAGCTTTAGTCTAGCAAAGAAAAGATTAATGATTCAATGTCAATACAAAAACATACTTATGATAAGACCAGTCTTGGTTATCTAATTAACATGTCTGCAAAGAAACCTAAGATTAGATCAGATTCGAAAGAAAAAGATAAATTTGATGATAAGATTGAATCTAGTCAATCTTCTAATAAACCTAAAGCAGTTGGACAAGACAAGGAAGTTGAAATATTGGATGAACCAAAGCAAGTGAAATTTTCTAAGAAAACCATGTATGAATTTAGAGGTAAGTGTTTTTCATGTAATGTGATAGGTTATATGAAAAGAGATTGTACAAATAAGTCATTTAATCATGTTAAGGACTTTTATTATCATAATTGTCATGCTCTAAGTCATAAAGAAATTGATTGTAGGAAACCTAAGTATAATAATGATAGAAGAAATAGTTGTTAGTTTGTGGTGACTGATCAGAGGAGTACTATACATACTTCAAAAAAAAAATTGGGCCCTATTTTATTAGGATTTTGGGCTGACATGTAATTATTAATTATAACCATAAAGTAGTAAAAATACTTGTATAAAAAGAGCTTAGGGTTAGGTTTTTTTCATAGTGTGTGATGTAAAATTTCTTCTTGCAATGATATTGAGTTGTAAGGGATTATAGATTGTAATCAGGTTGTAGTCATTAGATTGTAATAATATTGGACTTATTGTTTGATGGACATAGCCGGAGGATTGGATGAACCACATTAAATCTTGGTGTCTTGTGTTCTCTTCTGTGTGATCTATTATTTTCTGTCATTGTTTATATTTGCATGTAATTTTTATTTTTTTCTATAGTTTTATCCTAACAAGTGGTATCAGAGCCTAGTTGTTTTTTTAGTTATCCTCTGCAGGAAAGTCTCATGATTGAGTGGGAGTCTCACAATTGAGTGGGACCTATGGTAGACAAGGGTAAGATGAGGGTTGACAAGTTTAATGGGAAAAACTTTTAGTTATGGAAGATTCAAATGGAAGACTATGTTTATCAAAAGGATTTATGGAAGTCGTTGGAAGGAAAAACCAAGAAACAGGGATCTATGACAAATGACGACTAGGAACTTTTAGATAGAAAGGCACTTGGAAGCATTTGATTATGCCTAGCACCATTGGTGGAATTTAATATAAAAAAAGTGAAGATGATAGAAGAGTTGATGGAAACCCTAACAAAATTGTATGAAAAGCCCTTCACTTCAAACAAGGTATTTCTCATGAAGCATGTATTTAATAAGAAGATGGGAAAAGGTGGATCTATTAAAAATCATTTAAATGAGTTTAATACTATTACTAGTCAGTTATCTTCTGTGGTTAATATTTTTTATGAAAAAATTAGGGTTCTCTTGATTTTGTGTTATTTTCCTAAAAGTTGGAATGACTTAGTAATGGTTGCGAGTAACTCTATTTCTAAATCTAATATCCTAAAATATGATGATGTGATTGGTGTTATTTTGAGTGAGGAAACTCAGAGGAGATCCTCAAGTGGATCTACATTAGGAAGTTCTTTGAATGCACAAAGCAGAGGAAGAATGATTGAGAGAAGAAATAATTCTAGAAATTGTGGGAAATCAAGAGGAAAGTCAAAGGGGAAGAGGTCTCAATTGACAGGACCAAATGACTATTGGTACTGTGGGAAACCAAGGCATAAGAAGAAATATTGCTAGACTCAAAAGAAAATTGAAGGAGATAACTTAGAAGGGAACAAGGAGGAAAATCTGGTAAGTAACAAATCTGAAGAGGATGCTTTGCTTCTATCTTTAAAAAGTGTTGATGATTCATGGGTTTTAGATTCTAGTGCTTCATTTCATGATATGCCTCATAGAGGTTATTTCATTGATTATGTCCAAGGAGATTTTGGGCTTGTTTATTTGGGGGATAATGAACCTTGTTAAATTGTTGGAAAGGCAAAATTTAAGATTAAGTTGCAGAATGGGAATCACTAGATACTACATGAGGTAAGACATGTTCCAAGGCTGAGTAGGAATTTAATTTCAGTAGGGTAACTTAGTGATGAGGGTGTTGGTCTGATTTTTTATAGTATAGAAAAGGTCTAAAATTTTGGTGAAAAATTAGTTTAGGTCTTTACATTTTGTAGACTAGGGTTTTTATTCCTCATAATTTTCATAATCTTAGGTTACCCTAGTCATGCCTTGATCCATGTGTCATCAAAATCTATTAAATTCTCAAGGTTTGTCTCTCAACACAACCAGTATAATACCTTAAGTGAACCCTAGGTCTCCTGTGTTTTCTTTTAAAACTGTGGAGTGAACTTTTTTAAAAGTTTTTAAATATTCCCTTATGCTCTTTAGATTTTGCACCTTGCATCTCTTTTCCTTTTAAGGAGCACCACTCGATCGTGGCAAGATCAAGGGCTATCGCTTTGTCATTATGATAAGATGTGAGTTAAGTGACCATCGTGACATAGTGACCATTGTCAAACTAAACTGTAGTGCCTAGATAAATGGAGGCAGTAACTGGGAATGTTTCACATTGGTTTTTAATCACATGAACTTTGCTTTGCTCCTTGAGCTAGAAAAGTAACCAGCAATCTCAGGATTATTTTAGGCTCTGGTACTCATGTCTTCATCGTCGAAAGTTTAAGTTTCTTGCCAATAGCAAGGTAGCGATCAACCTGGAAACCTATGTCACGGTAGTCGTCAAACTTCCTGGTGGTCATTAAGAATCCCAAGTGGCATAATAAATGATGATATCATTGTCGTGTCAGACCTACTAAGTGGTTAAATGTGATGTGAAATGATTTTATTTTTTGGTGCCAAGTTTTGTTAAGTCATCGAAACTCACTACCTTGCTAATTGGAAAATCTAGGCCTCTCACCATTAGCGATATAGCGAGTTGTCATGAAATGAGCATGTGGTGGAGCCTAAGTAACGTGGAAAGATGATTGGAATTAGAATATTGTTTTTTCTTTCGCCAGTTGTGTAGAATTCATCACATCATCAGTCTTCTAGACTCGCCCCATTCATAAAACGTAGGAGGATTTTGATCATCAGATTAAGCTAAGATCAATGATTCTCACTATCTTGCCATAAAAAAGATGTGTGTGGTTTACTCCATGCAAGATAGCGAATATGGGACCCACCTCATCTTAAGAAGTTCATGCAGTTTCTTTACACTTGGATTGATCTCAGATTAATGGCCTTTGCTATCTCGCTATAAAAAGTTGCCTACAGGATATGTGCAACAAGATAGTGAATATGGGGCCCACCACTATTCTTTTGAGCAACGCAGTTGTGTGTCATCCACATGATCAAGATCAAATCAATGGCTATCATTACATCGCTATGGCAAGGTGCTCATTCTATTATGTATAGCGAGATAGCGACTTGTTGACATGTGTACTCAGTTGCCAGTGGGTCCAAAAGGAGATGCCACTAGGAAGGGAGCTATATACATGGTCCATTCTCATTGGATTGACTAACCAACTTGTCAAGTGGAATACTTGTCACCTTTTTCCACATCCCTTGATCACAGGATTTGTTAAGATTGACGGCGTAGATTTTAAAAACAAAAGGTGGTGCTTCACTGTGTATTTATTTGATATGAAAGTTTCGCATGTGTAAAAAAGAAAATGAGTATAACACAGAAGATTTTTGCAATCCCACCTTATGCGAATAAAGATTTCAAGCCTTTTATGAGCAAAAGAAATTAATGAGAAGATTGTATTTGGTAAGTGTGTGAAGTAATTTGTTTGTGAAAAGGTTGCAGAATTGCAGAAAGGAATAAGAAAGAACTTCAATTAAGTAACTATACCATAATTTCTGTTGTGCTCCAGTCCTACAAGTATAGTCAACAAATGCTTCCAATCAACTCATCAAATATTAGGTTTTGGATAGCAGGAGGATTGCTTAATGAAGGCAATTTGGTCTAGGATGCTAATACCTCACAAGCTAGTTTAAATTTTCTCAAAAGATGGTTTGTAGAGAGGAAGTTGTTTATTCCACTAGCTAGTATATGGAATTTTGACTGAGGAAGACTAGTAATCTCGAGTGTCTTTTTCGATTATGATCTCCTTGAGACCACGGTAAAGAGCTATGATTGAGCCACTAAGGTAGTGAAAAGAGCAAAGGGTGAACTTAGCAAAATTAGAATCCTGTCAGCAATAACATCATTCTCTAAAGAATTTTTCAAGAAAGTATACTTCAATACCAGGGTAGTAGAGATATATAGAGCCCTATGCAAAGTTTTTGGAGAGGGTGAAGAAGATTTTATACTCATGGGTTTCATGCATATAATTAATCTTACTTTTTGTTAAGGCATGTCTTTCTTTTCAAAAGAGGGACATATTTTGGTAGAGGAATGGTTTTGAATGTAGATAAGGCTGAGAAAGTAGAAAATGCTCATTTTGTTATATTTGACAGCCACATTTCCTCTAAAGCTCTGATGCTTCATATTAAGTGACAATCCCATTACCCTAGGATACTAGTATAACCAAGGAATAAGTGACAGGTAAGAGTGACTCTCACAGTATAGTATAATGATGATGAAACCCATGGGTTGAGGTTAGTTTGCAATCTTCATAATAGATTTCATCCTTGGTAGGCTTAGCAGTTGCATACACGAAGGAATCAGAGTTGTAGCCAAATCAGAATAATGAGATGTAACAGAAAGGGACCTGTAAAGGAATATTTGATCTACATGTCTTTCTGTTATTTGTAGTTTTGTCTTTCCTATTAGGTGTTTTGGATTTGTTGTAAAGGACACCTATAAATCACATTTGCCTATTGCTTGTTGCAAATCGTGCCTATATAAGTGATTTTTTAGGGTATTATGATGGTCTGAAAATCTTATATGTCTTCAGTTATTCCAAGAAATTATATTTGGTCCAATCATATGTAGTTATTCTGAGTTTGTTTTCAGAGACATTTTTTCTGATAATGAACAGAAATGCAGAGTCAGTATGATTCTCTAGGTTCCTTACTAAGTTCCTATTGGTTATTGTATTAGTCAGCAAGAAGGATAATACAAAGGGATATTTACACCAAAATTTGTGTTACTATTTTTCTATCTCCTTTTCATGAGTTTATCAATTTTGAGATCATTTGAATAATGTTCATCTGATTGAATGCAATTTGGATAGGGTGTGTATTGATTACATTGTTGCTTTCAATTCAATGAGTTATGTAAATGCTTTAATAAATTGGTAGAATTCATGAGTTTATGAAGAGGATATCATGTAAGAATGGAAATACGTGATTATAGTTGATAGATTCAATTACAAGCTGATTGAATGAGGTCTCTTGCCAATAATCGACTTTGTTGCCCATTGGATAAAGTATTGGTCTTATAAATCAGAAATGATCAAGAGTAAATTCTGCCTCTACATGTTAAAACTATTATAAATTCAAAATCATTCATATATTATTTTGTTCAAGGTTGTAATTCTGGTCACCACTCACTTACATCTAGTTTTCTAAGTCATAGGTAGCTAATATTCCCAAAAATACTTGTAAATTCCAAGAGAATTAGGACCAAATCTACTTATAGAGGATGCATATAGATTTGAGAGTTTTAGAGAAATTGATAAACTTTGCATGTGCCTAAGGATAGAAGATGAGAATCAGAATGAAACTAAGATAATTTCATTCAACAGTTTGCTTTAGAATCATCCCTAGTTATACCCACCTTGGTTTAGAAGAGCCTAAAGAGTAAGAAACCATCCTTAGTTTTGTTAAAGTTGGATCTAGATGATCTACTTGTGTAATTGATTTTGAGAATTAGCTAATCTTTAGATTATTTGAGCACTTTCATTCTGGTATTGAGCATTTTGTTGCTCAGTAGTTTTAAAACTCCAACAGAGGGTTGTGTAGTTACTTTTAATAATAAAAATTAGAAGGTTTCAAAAGGTTCCCTTGTACTAGAAAAAGGTGTGAAAGTAAGCATGTTATATCTTTATACAGGTCATATTGTTCCTTCTACTTTGATTGTTTTAGAGAAAAAATGAATGTTCAAGAATAGTTGTAGTTGAGCAGGGAGAACAAATTGTTTCCACAGATTCTAATACATTGCTATGGCACAACATACTTGGGCATGAGAAAGGCATGAAAGTACTTCATTCAAAGAAAGTTTTACCAGGTCTTAAATGTGTTAATATGGATTTCTATGAAAGTTGTGTGTATGGAAAACAAAAGACAGTGAGTTTTGTGAAGACTAGGAAGGAAAATAAAAGTGAGAAATTAGAGCTTGTGCATACAGATGTATGGGGACTCACTCAGGTATGTAATGTCCCATTTTGCATGTCTTTTAAATCACTCTTAGTTTCCAATTTAAAATCCTATGAATCACTCCGAGTATTTGTTCTATACTTGGAAATATATAAAATTTGTATTTATTTTCAAGGATATCCAAATTCTTGAACTATATATATATATATATGAAATGATGAATTTATATATAAGATAAAAAATATTTGAAATTAGAAATCTCTCCTAAAAATGTATTGACTCATAGTCCCCTCTTATTTACGGCTTGTATACCCCTTTTTACTTTATTGGTAAATCAATAAACTAACTATCAATTCTCTCTTTTCCTATGAGCCCTTCGTTTTACATTATCCTTTTACTATTAATGTTTACTTGACACCCATTTGCATGCTCTTAGCAAGGGCTATGCTTCATACATCGATCCATAGTTTCAATTTAAGGATTGCTTGCAATTATGCTCTTTGTACGTTGTTTTGTTTAATCTGAGTTGGATGCTCATTCCACACAACTTTTATTATGAGTGGGATATTCAGTGTTGTCATTCTTCATACTTCCCCCATTCCTTTCCAATAACATTGATGTTGGAACTAATTACCACGTCCTTTCCTGTGTTTGATTATATCTTTTTGTTCCTTTCCATTAATGTCCTCCCTTGTACCTTTCAATTCCCCATAAATATCGTTGCATTAACTTGAGTGGACATTGGTAGGTTATAGATTTATGTAATGACATGTTTGTTTAATAATTTAAGTTAGTGTATTGTTGTGTTTTATTGATTTTATTTATATATAGTTTATTAATTATATATATTGATTATAAATATTGGTTGTTTAGGTTTATCTATTAATGTAATCAGTTATTACTATCATTGTTTATAATTATTATTATTATATAAATTTATATTACTATGAATAATATAAATAATTAAGTAGAATAAATATTTATCTATATTGTTGTCAATAATATTTCTTTTGTGAATAATCGATGATAGTATATATTTTAATCATATAATGAACTATTATTATATAATTTTATTTAGTTATAATTGTAGGATTCCCTTTTAGGAGGGGTCATGACAAGGTATATTCCCTTGGTGGCTCAATTATTGTGTTACATTTATTGATGATGCAACTAGAAAAGTATGGGTTTATTTCCTTAGACAAAAATCTGATATATTTCAAACTTTTAAGAAATGGAAATGCTTAGTTGAAAATGAGACTGGTAAGAAATTAAAATGTCTCAGATTTGATAATGGTGGTGAGTATTGCAGTCATGAATTTGAAGGTTATTGCTCCACTAATGGTATTTGTAGACAGAAAATTGTTCCAAGGGTTAGAGGAAGAGAAGAGGAAAGTAGAGGAGGCCAAGCAGAAATTGCTTGAGGATGAAATGAAAAGAAAAGTAGAGGAAGAAAAGAAAAGAGTGGTTGAAGAAGAAATGAAAAAGAAAATACAAGAAGATGATAAGAAGAGATTAGAAGAGGAAGAAAAGAAAGAAAAAGAAAGGAAGGAAAGAGAAGAGAAAGAGGAAGAAGAAAGAAGAGCCAAAGAAGCAACTAAGAAGAAGCAAAGGGAGGATGACACTAAACCTTCTAGTTCATATAATCCACTGTCACTTGCTAGCTTGGAAACTGATGATGATGACCAAATGGACTTGATCTCATCTTTATCAAAGCTTATTCAAAAGAACAGGATAGTGAAGAACTTGCAGAAAATCTTGATGGAGGTTACTAATAGATTACATAGTACTTTGGCAGTGGAGCACATAGAAGCAAATCTAGAACAGAGAGCATAGGTAGTGCTAAAGTCATTTGATGAAGAATTCACTAAGTTTTTGAGTGTTGCAAAAAAATAAGGCACAAATCTCACATGATGCTAACTTGTTTAGCACCGTTTGTCAAAATATTAAGAATGACTTGATAAGTCTTGATACTTGTATCAAGGAACTTTAGAAGTGTCAACGAGATGGAAAGATATTGTACATTAAGTTTACTCTATCTCACAAGCTGACTAACTATATTGATAGTCAAATTGGAGTAATGATGAGTGAGCTAGAAGCTCTATCTAGATAGATACAACATCCAACTAGTAAGATTGATGATCTTAAAGGACAAGTGGCTAGTATTCAGAGTTATATTAGGAAACTAGGACTTTGGAAGGAATAAATTTTGAAGAGAGTATCAGATTTCAGAGAGTCTATTTCTTTGAAAATATCTTTTGTCGAGACACAATTGGAGGAATGTGTCAAGGCCAAGAACACTTATTCTAACCTTTTATACTCTGACCTTAATGCAATTGAGATTGCATCATATGCCTTATGTGTGATTCTCAGCCTTGGTAAATCACCAAGGAAACATGGACTAAAGGTATGGACAGTCTGAAAGAAAATTTTGATGATTGCATGAAGATACTATCAATTTAGGGCAAAATTTTGATAGTAGATGGATAGTTTTTGATAATTTTTTACATCTTAACCTTTGTCATTGATGTCAAATGGGGAGAAGATACTATAGAAAATTGTAAGTACAATATTGTAAAGTATGAAATCATATTGTAAGGGGGAGCATATGTAAAATGAACAAGTAATGTTAGTGTATTATTTTTGTTAAGTTTTTGTCACTTAGCCAAATTTCTCTATTTTGTTGCCATCAATGCCAAAGGGGGAGATTGTTGACAATTGGATAATGGAGTTATGTAATTGTTGTCATTAATGGAAAAACATGATGTACATGCTTACAGGAAACCTAAAAAATAAAGATACTTAGCTTTTGGTACTCAAAAAGTTATATAAGTATGAATTTGGTATACAACAGTGTTTTATTTTGTTTGTAACTTGTTGTTGATGTCATATTATGACTAGCAAAGTTAGATGGAGATAGTATACATGTTGATGATGACATGTATAACCTCAATAGTTAGTATGGACTATACAAAAAAGAGATATTTGTGTTTCAATGAAACAAGATAGCAGAATTAAAGAGAAGGAATTATTTTGTTTACAAAATAACTACTTGTCCAATTAGGGCTAGCATCCTAGATGTTTACTCTAAGTTGGAAAATTTTATTGTGGCCTTAGCTGACCTAGCAAAAATTTGTGTAAAGACATGGTATTTATGCAAAGGATATCTTGTGATGAGAAGTGTAATTGTGGTAGTTATTATGTTGAGCGATTGTATG
Source organism: Cupressus sempervirens (assembly GCA_028749045.1). Taxonomy (NCBI): domain Eukaryota; kingdom Viridiplantae; phylum Streptophyta; class Pinopsida; order Cupressales; family Cupressaceae; genus Cupressus; species Cupressus sempervirens. The sequence goes on from CM053785.1 coordinate 1,109,929,917, forward strand.
CAAACTTCTATGAAAGTGATATATATTTTGTGATCTGAGATCGAGCTAAAGATCAGAGATCAGTCAAGAAAGAAGTTATAGTACCTACATTCCAAAAGTCTGATTACTTTTTTGGGTAGTGAGCTCTTCTTGTAATTGAAAATACATGTTTGGACAGTGAGCTCTTCTTATAATTGAAAGTGCATGTTTGGGCAGTGGGCCCATCTTGCATCTACTATACCACAACTCCTAATAGGGTTGGAATCTCCTAATGGTGATTCAAAGTCTCCTAACAATGTCCATCCTCTAACAAGGAACTTATATATTAGTATATTATCTAGGGGTATCATCCCCACAAGGGTTTTCCCTTAGCCAAAGTTTCCCTAGTTAACAAAATATGGTGTTATGAGTTATCTTTATGCATGGTTAATGTTACTGTTCAACATTTCTTTATTACTTTTTTATGTATGGTTTAAAGTAAGAAATAATATCCAATTAGCTACTAAATTTTTTGGATTACTGATTAACCTCCCGCCCCCCCTCCCTCAGTAATCCTTATTTCTAACATTTTTTCCCCAACATGCCTTCTACCATCTTCTTCTCACCCTCCCATAAAACTGATCTTAGTTACCTTAATGACCCCCATATCTGTTGGTCTTCTTCCCCTACCCTTCCTCCTAAGGTTGTAGATGGAAGCATTGATCTATAGAATCTAGCTCTTAATTCTAGTGAATTTTGTATCTACCATAATAGGTTTTAAATAGTTACCTTGTGGCTCCTTTTCCAATAATAGATTGTGAGAAGAAAGATAAATGAACTAGAATCCCTTACTAGAACTAAGTAGAAGGCTGAGAACTGGACCAAAAGAAAGAGAGATGAGGTCTTGTGGGAAGTGGGGAGGAATTTTGTAGAGAAGTTACACAACTAGGAAATGATGAAGGAACAAATTTTAGAGCTTAGATCCCTTGTTCCTTTAGAGGATGCGAAGAATGAGATTATTATTTCCCAAGCATCTTGTAATGTTCCCTCTTTAGCAATTCGCAACTATGTTTCCACTAGCCTAGTTTTGCATGGTCTCAAGGGATAGCGAGGAGTTCAAAGGGTTCCTAGAGTGATTTGGCCTTGTCATTCCTAGTCTGAGGCCAATTGGAGTTTGTTTATGGGGTCTTTGGATAGAATTACTATTTATAGTAAGTTGAATGGGCATCAGAGTTGGAAAATTTCTAATGATTAGACTTGAAGCTTCGCATTGAGATAAATTTGACAAGATTTCACTTGCTTCATTTCGATTCTAATTGATTTATTATTTTAATGCCTGAAGTTTATTAAAGTAGCATTTAAATTAAATGTTAAAATGATAAAGTATTACTTTAGTATTATTCAAGTTGGGTTATGTGTTTGAGAGGGGTCACTCAAGGGAGACACAAGATGTTATTTTATATTATTTTACTTTAAGTCACTTTATCCCACATTGCTTGTGAAAACTGGGTCAACCCTATGAAGTGGGAATTAAAGGAGAGTTGGTGGCCATTGTTCAAGGTTGGTTGAATATGAGAAGAAAACTGATGTGAGTTTTAGATTCATTCTTGGCATTAGAGGATGACTATCCTCTCTTGTGAAATTCTAGACATCATTCCCTTGGGGTTTGGCATTTGGAATCCATTGTTATTAGCTTCATTACCAGGTAGATTTGGTGTGTTTCTAGCTAGGGGAAAATTTGATGTTTTGCTTATATCTTCTTCATTACTCATCCCACGCTTATGTCAATTTGAGGGAATGGTTTTATGAAGATATTGGACTATTTGAAGACAAAAATATTGTAGTAGCACTATTCACATAGGTACTTTTCATGTGGCACTATTGATGTGGCACTATTCACATGGTTACTATTCATTTGACACTATTCATGTCACTGCAACATCAAGTTTAAATAACATTTTCTGGAGCATTATGTCAATAATAATGAAGCAATTAGTGATTTGATAATCTGCCATGTGTCTTATTTTATTAAATTCTAAAAATAACATTTTATTAGCAATAATACAATTTCCAATCTACATATCATTGTACTTTCTTTTTGTTCATGTTGTGTGATTTTCAATTCCATGCAAGAAAACAATATAAACATCCCATTTCGGAAGTCATAAGAGGTTAAATTAGTAAATGGAGGAATAAGGAGTTGGATGCAAATTGTTTAACAAAATTCTTATTATTAGTTATTTTAGTTTTTGGACATTTAAGGGTTCCCATTATAGTGGTATCATAGCCTAGTTGTCCTTCCATCCTATGGAGGCATTACATAAAATTTAGAATAGCAAGGGAGATGGAAAAGTGTTAGACAAAATGTCAAAACTCTAAAATTAGGAATAAAATAGGTTAAGAAAGTATGTTTCAGAATGCGAGAGGGGCCTTATAATTTTCACAATACCAAAGTAAGACAAAATATGATTTCGGATTTGTAGAGAAAATAATCTAGTTCATCCATATGGGTGGATATATAATCAATTAATACACATAGAGAAGATATTCTTTGATCGGGAAAACAATATGGGTGACCAAGACAACAAGAATGCAGGACTAGGCAGAGGCAAGAATATCGATCAAGATTAGGGGGAGGTAATACTCAAAAAATTACTCGATACATTAGAGAAGGGGTAGTTTATGCACAAGAAAAAATAGGTGAATGGATATGATGTTGCAGCTTATGGTTAGACAAATGGGCCTCAACGTTAATCTAGGTGATGCCTACAATGGAAATGATAATAATGGGAGAAATGATAATAATGGAGCCCAAGGTAACAACAATGATCCTGAGAATAATATTAATGGTAATAATAATGAACATGGAAACATTAGGAATGAGGCTGATAACTTTAGACACGTTGCACACCCAACTTAGAAAACAAGCTTGAGACCTCTTCTACCCACCTTCCCACCTAGAGATCTAGTTCAACTAATAAATGAACTACAGATTACCAAGTTATAGGATCAGTTTACGAAGGACTAGGAGGCTAGTGGATCGGAGTATCAGGAGGATATTTCCCTCAAAGATTATATGGACTTGAGGATGAGACGCATTCATAGAGAAGAAGGGAGGAATAAAAAATTTGAGCTGAGAAAGAAAGTGGGAAAACTTTCTTTAGCTTATTATGATGATTCAGGGAAGATGACTGCATGAGCTTGGGTGCATAAGGTAGATACATACTTGCAACTGAATCCTATGTATGAGGAGGAGGCTATTCAGTATGTGGTTATTTATTTGGATTGCCCAACACATGAATGGTGGCACTATGGCATGGTAACCTTAGGGTATAATTAGATCACATCTTACAAGGAGTTCACTAAGAGGCTCATATAGAGATTTGATACCAAAGATCCCAAGTTACAGTTGAAGGAGTTGGCACAACTCAAGCAATGGGGATGAGTTGAGATGTATATTAGTGAATTTTAGAGGTTAGCTATGTTAGTCACATATATTTTAGAGAGGATATTAGTAGTGTTGTTTATGGATGGACTCTTAGATCCCTTGAGGGGTTGGGTCAAGGGGCATGGACCAACTACATTACAAGAGGCCAGTAAGAAGGCTCATGACTTAGCACCTTCTTATTTTAGGAGCATATTTTAGCCTATAGATTCACAGATGAAGAAGGATAAGGATAAGGACAAAAAAAAAATCACAAGGATGCTTAGCCAAAAAGGGATAATAATTTGGATAATGACACCCTGAGTGAGTTGAGGAGAAAGAAGCTATGTTTTCATTACAGAGAGCCTTGGGAATTATGTCATAAGTGACCTCTCAAGGATAAGGAAAATAAAATGGATTATTTATTAGCAGAGGAGTCATAGTTAAAGAGGGAGGATCAACAATCTAATTCAGCTGAGGATAGCACTATAGAGGAGAGCAACATTCCTAAGGATGAGACATCATTGGCACATTTAGTGGGGGTTCAAAAGGCAATCACAATTAAGGTTAGTGGTACTATCTAGGGGTAGAAAGTGATATCACTCATTGACATTGGAGATACACATAATTTCATAGATGAACAATTGGTAACCAATAGAGGTTTACAAATTAAGGAGAATGATGGGTTTAGAGTCACCGTGGCTAACAGTGACAAATTATTATGCACTCTAAAGAGGAGGTGTTATCTACAACATCTGGAGGAGGTGTTATCTATTCTAGAGAGAGAGAGTTATTGTATGCTAAGGAATATAAATGTGCGTTTGGCTTGACCGAGCTCCTTTACCTTGGGCATATCATTAGTGCAAATGGTGTTCGGATTGATCCCAAAAATACTAGAGCTATAGTAGATTAGCCTACTCCCACAAACCTCACACAGCTTAAGGGGTTCTTTGGTTTATGTGGTTTTTATAAGAGGTTTTTTAGGGGACTCTCATAGATTTTTGCACCCTTGACGAATATGCAAGAAGGGGGACTTCACATGGATAAAGGAAACATAGAGATGTTTTGACCACTTCAAACAAGTGATGTCATCTTGTCTAGTTCTAGTTCTACTTGATTTCACAAAACCATTTGAGCTTCAAAGGTGATGCTTCAGGAGATGGGATAGGGGCAGTATTGATGTAGGAGAGACACCCTATTACATTCAAGAGTAGGAAGCTCTAAGGAATTAAGAGGAGCTATTATATTTATGATGGGGAAATGTTGGCCATAATGCATGCATTGGCCAAATTTTGATCTTATTTGGTAGGTGGGTGTTTTGTGATCAAGACTAATCACAATAGTATTAAATACTTCATAGGCCAACGTGATCTTAATAACCAAAAGTGGATATGGGTTACCAAATTGCAAGCTTATGATTTTGACATAGAGTTATTCAAAGGTAAGAAAAATGTGGTGGCTGATGCTTTATCTCAAAGACCTCACTTATGTGCTCTGGTAGAAATTTCAAGAGATTGGAGAGATTGGATTGCAGTGGAGTATGTAGGAGATAATTGGGCTTCTGGGATAGTTTTCAGCACCATCAAGATGATATGTATGTGGTCTTGGAAGGTTTGATTAGATTTTAGGACATGATTTATTTGATTCCTACATCACAATTTAGAGAGGAGATGTTGAGGGAATTTCATAACGCACCTACAGCTAGACATCCTGGGGTCTTCAAAACTTATAAGAAGATCTATGAGAGATTCACTTGGAGGGGACTCAAGGATAATGTACAGAGATATGTGAGAGGGTGTGTGGTGTGTCCACAGAATAAGGGAGAGCACACTTTTCCCATGGGGTTGCTTCAACCTTTGCCCATTCCTGATAGGAAATGTGAAAGTATTCCAATCGACTTCGTCACTAGTTTACCATGAGTGTAGGGGAGAGATTGCATATATGTGGTGGTAGACCCCTTGATTAAGTTCACTCACTTCTTTTCTATTCCATCCACTTACACAACAACATAGGTGACAGATCTTTTCTTCAAAGAGATATCTAGGTTACATGGGCTGCTTGGATTGATAGTTAGTGACTGGGATAGTAAATTTATGATTTTTTTTGGTAGGGATTTTTTAGGTTGTGTGGTATATATCTTACACCCAACACTAGTTATCATCCATAGAAAGATGGGAAGGTAGAGATTGTGAATAAATGGGTGGAGGGATATTTGAGGAACTATGTGAGTGCACAAAAAAGAGCTTGTGCTAGATGGTTGCATATGGGAGAGTGCTGTTATAACACCACTTATCATATGTCAATCAAGATGACTCCTTTCATGGCATAGTAAGGTTAGGAAGAACCTAGATTAATCAATTTAGTTTTGGGGTACAATAAAGTGCCCAAGACAAAGACTTATTGTAGGATAGTCAGGATATCCTAATAGTGCTTCGAGAGAATATACAATAGGCTCAAAATCAAAATAAGTTGTATGCTGATCAACACAAGGTAGAGTGAAATTTTTAGGTAGTCGATATGGTTTACTTGAGGCTACATCCATACAAAAAATCATTGCTTAAGAAGAGCAAAGCCGAGAAGATGAAGCCTAGGTTTTATGGTCTCTACAAAGTGATTCACAGAGTGGGTGAGGTTGCCTATGAGATTGAGCTTCTAAAGGGAAGTAGAGTACATAATGTGTTTTATGTGTCAAGGCTTACGAAAGCCATTGGTCAAAGAATTGTGCCTTCTACAGATCTTTCATTGTTGGATGAGGAGGGGAAGCTTGTGTTGGTCCTTGAAGCTATTTTGGATATGAGGGAGAAGACTCTTAGGAATAGGGTAGTTAAGGAATACATGGTAAAATGGAAAGACCTTCCAAATGAGGATGTTACATGGGAAGGTATGTAGGTGTTACAGCAGATGAGACTGAGATTCCTTGAGGACAAGCAATTTCAAGGGGAGGAGACTGTAATGTCCCTTCTTTAGCAATTATCAACTATGTTGCTGCTAGCCTAATTTTTCATGGTCTCAAGGGCTAGCGAGGAGTTCAAAGGGATCTTGGAGTGATTTGGCCTAGTCATTCCTAGTTCAAGGCCAATTGGAGTTTGTTTATGGGGTCTTTGGATGGAATTACTATTTACAGTAAGTTGATTAAGCATCAGAGTTGGCATATTTCTAATGATTGGACTTGAAGCTTCACATCAAGAGTTTTCTAAAAAGATATCACTTGCTTCAATTCAAGTCTGATTGATATATTATTTTAAAGCTTGAAGTTTATTAAAGTAGCATTTAAATTAAATGTTAAAATGATAGAGTGTTACTTTAATATTATTTATGTTGGGTTGTGTGTTTGAGAGGGGATGCTCAAGGGATAAATAAGATGCTATTTTAAATTATTTTATTTTGAAATACTTTATCCCACATTGTATGTGAAAAGTGGGTCAACCTTATGAAGTGGGAATAAAAGGAGAGTTGGTGGCCATTGTTCAGGGTTGGTTAAATATGAGAAGAAAATTGATGTGTGAGTTGTAGATCTATTCTTGGCATTAGAGGGCATCTATTCTCTCTTGTGACATTCTAGACATCATTCCCTTGGCGTTTGGCCTTTGGAATCCATTATCATCTGCTTCATTACCTGATAGATTGGGCATGTTTCTAGCTATAGGTAGATTTGATGTTTTTCTCATATCTTCTTCATTACTCATCCAATGCTTATGCTACTTTGAGGGAATTATTTTATGAAGATATTGAACTATTTGAAGATAGAAATACTATAATAGCATTGTTCACGCAGGTACCATTCATGCGACATTATTCACATAGTTACTATTAATCCAACACTATTCATGTCACTGTAACAGCTAGTTTAAATAACATTTGCTAGAGCATTATGTCAATAATAATGGATGAATTAATGAGTTGATAATATACCATGTATTTGATTTTATTAAATTTTGAAAATAACATCTTATCAGCACTAATACAATTTCCAATCTACATATTAGTGTACTTTATTTTTTATGATGTTGTGTGATTTTCAATTCCATGCAAGAAAAAAATATAAAAATCCCATTTATGAAGTCATAAGAGGTTGAGTTAGTAAATGGAGGAATAAGGAGTTGGATGCAAACTGTTTAACACAATTCCTATCAGTAGTTGTTTTAGTTGTTTGGCATTTAAAGGTTCCCATTACACATCCATTAAGGAGTCCCATGATCAACTAGGTGACCAAACTAAGGACTTGGCTACTCAATATAGGAAATCCTAGGATAAAGTGGAAAAGGATATAGGTGGGTTCCAAAGTAAGCTAGAGGAAGAAATAGAAAAGGAAAAGGCAAGATGAAAGTCATGTTAAATATTAGGGTTTTCAACTTGTTGCTCTGAAGGAGGTTTTATTTGGGGATGCACCTTCTTCTAGGCCATTTAAGATGCTCTCCTTCTTGGATCAGCTCAAGGAGTTGAGAAAGTAGTAGTCCTTTGTTGTGGTTATTGTGTAGGTGGTTCATATTGGTATTTGGTGCTGGTTTTTTCTATTTGTGTTGGTTTAGTTTCCACTGGTTCTTTTTATTTTTGGTTGTTGGTCTTAGTTGTTTAAATTTTTTGGTTCTGTTTTGGTGGTCTCACTTCTTGTGAACCCCTATCTTTCTATCAACTAAACTTGATGTTTGTTTTTGTTTAAGGGTTTGGGCTCTATCTTGATTTATCTAATCAAAACAAACTCATCAACCTATTCAACATATCCTTCCATGCAAATAATTCATGTGCATCCTTTGTAATTAATCAATGTCTCCATGCACATACTTAACACTTCAATACACTTAATTGATTGTTTAATACAACTAGTTAAGATATTATAATTCATAAAATATTGTAAAGAAAGCATCTTAATTTTAATTAAAATTAAAATAATTCTAAACACTTTATAACTATCACTTGTCCACTTTTACTTCATAAATCATCAATTCTAGGATCAAATTCTATAATTGAATAACTTGCATAGTAGAAGAAATAATAAAAAATATTATATAAATACTTTATAATAATTGAGAGTAATAGGCCACTTCAAGGGGGCAACCTGCAAATATCTCTAGTGAGAACACACTTCACAATATGATGTTGAAATAAGACTCACAACCTCCTATATATACCTAATTATGCTTATGTTGAATAGACACAACCCTACATAACACCTAGGCCAACCTACCTACCTAAATAATAATATAATAATGATAACATGACCTAATTAAATATTAAAATAGCCACAAGTTGACTATTCATAACCCTATATACACAATTATTAAGGGCATAGCATACCCCCTCTCTTGAAAGAAGCATTGTCCTCAATGCTAACCAAGTGGATTCTTTTGAATGAACTCCTCATCCTCCCATGTGGCCTCTTCAACTAGTAAGTTCTTCCATTGGATGAGATATTGAGTCAGGGTTCTATTCCTCATCTTCTTCATGCGTGTTTGAAGAATGCACTCTGGTTCCAAAATTATTCTTCCTTCATCAATTTCGGGTAGTACTGTTTGAGTAGGAATATTCTACCCAATTACCTTCTTTGAAATGTCCCCTTTCTGATTTTATATGATATTTAAAGCCTCTAATCAGATTTTAAAATCAAACAACCAATATTTCAAAAGATCAACCAATTTCTCGATAAAACCCAAATCGGGTATGCCCAAAATAGTGCCAAAAACTTCACAGCTTCACATATTATTAATAAATATGAAAGTAGAAATTTTTATTAAAAAAAATTTCAAAATAACAGCCCACAAAATGACATTTATAGATCTATATAGATTTTACACAACAGCTCCCAAATTGAGGACAAAAACAATGCTCATCAAGCTCCCAAAAACAACACAAAATAGCCTAGAAACAAAACAAAACACTAATAATCTATTACAGAAGTATAACCATGAAAAAATACATGTATTTGGATCTATTTTAACATCTAAATTTCTACAATACAACATCAAACCATACTGATATGAAATACTCAATTGGAAACACCAAACTCTTACAATAAACACACACGAAAACTCACAAATTTGCATTGTTCAGTACAAGCGCAAACTTTGCATGAGCTTGCACATGGAATGGCCTCAAATTCCTATCCATAGCCTCATTTTAAACCTAAAAACTCTCATCCTTGGGTCTCCTTCTCCACAAGTTTGGCAGCCTCTGAAGAAAAACAAAGCATTGAGCAAAAATCAAGTTCTAAAATGAGCCCGAAATGTATCCAAATCTCTTTAAAAGAGGGCATAACCCTAAATCATGAACAAGAGGGGTTAATAATACATATTTTAATAATAATTCTCATTTATTAATCCATTGGTTTTCAAAAAATTAGCCCCTTTTTCTGAAACTTCACTTTTTTGAGCCTGCCTACCTTAGCAAAAGTTTTTTTTTTTTGTTTTTGAAAAGGGGACATGAAAAGTCCTCCCCTCCTAAATATTGCTTGTCATCAAGAAATGAAGGTTGGGACACTCAAAAATATGTTCTCCTTCCCAAGTTGCATCCTCCAATGGTAATCCTTTCCATTTGACCAAATGCTTTATGATGCTCCTATTTCTCAATCTTTTCTCTCTTGTATCCAAAACCTCTTCTGGTATCACAACTAATTTACCTTCATCATCAAGAGGTGGTAATTTTGTAGATACTATGGTTTTTTGGCCTAGAACCTTCTTTAGGCAAGATACATTGAAAACATTATGTATTTTTCTATTTGGTGGGAGCTCCAATTCATAAGCTACCTCTCCTACCTTCCTGATGATCTTATAAGGCCCATAGAACCTTGGCTTGAGCTTTTCTGCCCCACTCCTCTTCAAGGTTCTTTTCTTATATGGATGCAACCTAACTAATACCAAATCTCTCACCTCAAAAGATCTTTTAGTCCTTTTCCTATCAGCATACAACTTATGTTGGTTCTGTGCATGTTGTAGATTATCCTTGAGGGACCTTATAATGTCTTGGCTTTGCTTGACGAAATCACTTGCTATAGGTACACTACTATCTAAAAGTACTAGATCAATAAAGGAAAGGGCATCATAACCATAAAGAGCACAAAAAGGAGACATACCAATAGACATGTGATGAGATGTATTATAACAATACTCCCCTATGTGCAACCATTTCACCTAAGCATGTTGTTAATTTGAAACATAGTTCCTCAAATATCCCTCTATCCATTTATTAACTATCTCTATTTGTCCATATGTTTGAGGGTGATAGCTAATATTGAGAGTGAGTTTAGTTCCTGCTAAATGAAAGAGCTCCTTCCAAAAAGAGCTAAGGAATCTACTATCTCAGTCACTAACAATGTTTCTAGGCAAGCCATGTAATCTAAAAATTTTCTTGAAGAACAATTCAGCCACTTTTGATGCCTTGAAATCAGATGTGATGGGAAAGAAATGTGCATACTTATTTATTCTATCTACCACCACATATATGCAATCCTTACCTTGAACCTTGGGCAACTCAGTGATGAAGTCCATGGAAGTACTTTCCCATTTTTGTCCAGGAATAGGAAGTGGCTACAACAACCCTACAGGAAAAATTTGCTCACTCTGTTTTCTTGGCATACCATACATTCCTTAATGTGTTTAAGGACATCCTCCTTCATACCCTTCCATGTAAACCTCTCTTGATGTTGCATGTATGTCTTGAAGTATCCTTGATGACCAGCCAAAGGTGTGTCATGAAAGGCCCTCAATATCCTCTCCTTAATTTTTGATCTTGGCACTAAGAAGATCTTGTTCTTGTAATAAATCAATTCATCAACAACCTTGTACCTATTATCATCCACTAACTTATCCAAAATCTTGGTTGCAAAGGAATCTTTAGCATACTCTAAAATTATGGAGACTTTCCAATCAGCAGAGATAGATGTTAAGGAACACAAAGTGGGCTTTCTTGAGAGAGCATCAACAACCACATTATTCTTTCCTTTCATGTATTCAATATCAAAATCATAAGCTTGCAATTTTCTTACCAATTTTTTTTATGATCATTCAAATCCCTTTGGTTCAAGAAGAACCTGAGGCTATTATGGTCTGTCTTTACAATGAATCTTCCACATACTAAATATTGTCTAAACTTATGAAGTGCATGCATGATTGCCAACATTGCCTTATCATAGATGGAGTAACCTTTCTCTAATTGATTTAATTTTCTACTCTCAAATGCTATTGGATGTCCCCTTTGAGTTAGGACAACCCCTATACCTTCTCCAGAAGCATCACATTCAACAACAAAAAGGAAAAGAGAAAGCTAGAATTGCAAGCATAGTTGCACAGGGCATGAACTCATTACCTCCTTAAGCTTATCAAATGTTTTTTGTGCCTCTTCTATCTAAAAAAAAGCTCCTTTCTTTGTCAAATCAGTCAAGGGGGCAGCAAGCTAAGAAAATTTTTTAGCAAATCTCCTATAGTAGCTACACAACCCTAAGAAACCTCTCAACTGTGCAAGATTAGTGGGTGGAGGCCAATCCAAAATTGCTTGGATTTTTTGTTGATCAACCTATACTCCTTTAGAACTTATAATGTGTCCCAAATATAGTATCTCTATCAAACCAAACTCACATTTAGATAGCTTAGCATAGAAGGGTTGCTGCTCCAAAATTCCCAAAATAGTGTTTATGTGCTTTAGATGCTCTTCCCATGTTTTACTGTATATCAAGATATCATCAAAAAATACCAAAACAAACTTTTGAAGATGCTTGATGATGTATTTGTGAGGCCAAATGGTATAATAAGAAATTCAAAGTGCCCATAGTGACATATGAAAGTGGTCTGTTCCACATCTTCCCTCCTCATTCAGATTTGATGGTACCTTGATCTTAAGTCAATTTTTGAGAAGTACACAACACCATCTAACTAATCAATGAGTTCATCTATGCATGGTATGGGATACCTATTTTTTATGGTCTTCTTGTTTAGAGCCCTATAGTCTATACACATTCTCATTGTACCATCCTTTTTCTTGACAAGTACCACAAATGATGCAAATGGACTAGAGTTAGGCCTTATGAATCCCATGTCCAGGAGTTCCTTAATATTTTTTTCTATTTCTTCCTTATAACCTCTTGGATGGTGGTATGGAGTTGTTATAACTGGTTTGGCACCCTATTATAACTCTGTAACATGCTCAAAACCTCTATCTCGTGGTAATCCTGGAGGCAAATCATTGAAAATTATACTATGCTTATCAAGAATATTTTGAATTTCAAAATGGAAATTACCTTGATTCTTTGGAGAGCTTATTGGATGGATTATGACTCCTGTTTCCCATGCTATTTGTCCTCTTTGAAAAGTCCCCTCCATCCTCTTTGCAGTGACCACCTTAGGTGCTCCATTCGATAAGCCTCTCAATAAGACTTCTTTCCCATTGGAATAAAATTTAAACTCCATAGTTTGATGGTTCATGTAATAGCCTCCAATCGAGTGCAACCACTGAACACCTAATACAAGATTTGTCTCCCCAATGCCAACAACATAGAAGTCATCACATAACTCATAATCTCCTAAGGTCATCTTGAGTTGTTTCACCACCTGTGTGCAAGGCATAGTGAATCCATTAGCTATAGTAAGATTGAATCCCTCAAAATCTTCTACTTTAAGCCTCTTTTCATGACAAATCCCTCATCAATAAAATTGTAAGTTGCCCCACTATCAAGAAGAACTGTCAACCTTTTCCCTGCTAGTACCCCTCGAATTCGAAAGGGATGGTATCTTGGGACTCCTAATAATGCTACTAAAGTGCCATCCTTGCTGATTTATTTTTTCTTCTCTTCTTCTTCCTCCTCCTTAGTTTCATGAAATTCCTCATGCTCATCTGAGTCCAATTCTGAAACAACTTCAATATAGTGCACTTGACCTTTCCCCAAACATTTGTGTCCTGGAACCCATGGTTCTCTACAAGTGAAACAAATATTTTTCCTTCATAATTCACTCATAGTCTCTTCATCTACCTTCTTTTTTGCTACATTTATCACATTCTTTGGTGGTAGTACTGGAAAAGTCTTTTTCTAAAAATTCCCCTTATGTTGCCAAAGATTTGGGGCTTTTTGATTAGTGACTGGTTTCATAGGGACACAAGTTTCAAGTTGCAAGCTTCTTTTGATAACTTCCTATAAGGTTGAGGGTGAGAAAGCCTTAACCAGACCCTTAACAGAATCTTCCAAAACATCAAGAAAAAGATAAGCATTCCTCTTTTCACTCATATTAGGTACCATAACAACCACTTTTTGAAACTCTTTTATATACTCATTAACTTGTTTGGTTTGCTTCAACTTTGACAATTCTTTAAAATACTCTTCATCATCCTTGAGGTCAAATCTACCTATCACTCTTTGACTGAAATTATCATATGTAGTTACCTAATCATGACCTTGAGTAGTCATTCCATGATATCACCAATCATAGGCTGCATCTTCCAATTGTAGACTTTCGAATTGAACAGCATCACTCTCCTTCATGGGGTTAAGTGTGAAGAAGGTCAGTAATTTTTGTAGCCATGTTCTCGCTGAAATTGTATTTGTTCCATCAAATATAGGTTTTGTAAAATTTCTTATTTTATTTTTGAGCTCTCTTCCACTTATGTCATGCTCCCTCATGTACTCTTTCTTAGGCATCAAAGTGTTCATCATATCCACATATTCTCTAAAATGAGCTAAACTATGAAAGTCATCATCTAAGCCATTGTAAGTAGCTCTTGATGCAATCAAGTTACCTGTAACCTCTTCCACAGGACTAAGGTTGGATTTGGTACTGGTGGCTCATCTACAGGTAGGAAAATAAATTTTTTTTATTTAGACGGTGTTGGTTTCAGATTTCTTGGCTCCTCTGAAGTGCTCACTTTCTCATTAGTAGATGCAACTCCTTGCAGTTTTTCTATCAATATCTGCAAAGCCTCTCTAGTTTCTGCCAAACTATCCACTATTTGCTTCTAAGTATTCTTGATGTCCTAAAAGAATTTCTTTTCCATCTCATCTAGGTCAGCCATACTTTTTCCTTCCTTGAATTTTTTACTTTTACTTTTAACTATAGGTTTGATCAAAATTTCTTTATTCTTTTCTCACTGCAAATATCTCTTTTCTCTTTCACTTAGTTACATGCAAACTTCTACAAACCCTCAGGCTAGCAAGATCATACCTATGATACCACTAAAATGTTCCCTTTCTAATTTTATATGATATTTAAAGCCTCTAATCAGATTTTAAAATCAAACAACCAATATTTCAAAAGATCAACCAATTTCTCAATAAAACCCAAATCGGGTATGCTCGAAATAGTGCCAAAAACTTCATAGCTTCACATATTATTAATAAATTTGAAAGTAGACATTTTTATAGAATTTTTTCCAGAATAACAGCCAAAAAAATGGCATTTCTAGATCTATATAGATTTTACACAATAGCTCCCAAATGGAGGACAAAAACAATGCTCATCGGGCTCTCGAAAACAACACAAAATAGCTCGAAAACACCACAAAACACTAATAATCTATTACAAAAGTATAAATAGGATCCAATATCTATATTTGGATCTATTTTAAAATCTAAATGTCTGAAATATAGAAGCAAATCAAACTGATATGAAATACTCAACTGGAAACACCAAACTCTTACAATAAACACACCCTAAAACTCACAAATTTGCACTATTCAGCACAAAGGTAACCTCTGCATGAGCTTGCACATGGAATGGCCTCAAACACCCATCTTGAGCCTCCCTAGAAACTTTCAAACTCTCATCCTTTTGTCTCCTCCACAAGTTCGGTAGCCTCTGAAGAACAACAAAGCAATGAGCAAAAATCAAGTTCTAGAATGAGCCCGAAATACCTCCAAATCCCTTTAAAAGAGGGCATAACCCTGAATCACAACCAAGAGGGGTCAATAATACATATTTTAATAATAATTTTTATTTATTAATCCATTAGTTTCCAAAGATTAGCCCCTTTTGCCGAAACTTCACTTTTTTGAGCCTACCTGCCTTAGCAAAAGTAATTATTTTTTTTTATTTGAAAAGGGGACATGACATTCTTTAAACAAGAAATATGAAAAATTGGATGTATCTTTGTTTTTGGTGGCAACTCAAGCTTGTAGGAAACACTACTAATATTTTGCATGATTTGGTATGGTCCATAATATCTTGGAGACAACTTATTATTCTTTTTTTGTTGCTTCATTGAGATTTGTTTATAAGGATGCAATCTCAAGAACACCCAATCCCCAACTTCAAAATTTCTTTCACTACAATGTTGGTCTACTTTTTGTTTCATATGATTTTGTGCCATAGGTCAATTCTCCTTGAGTCCTAAAAGTACTTGTTGTGATGAAGTAAGTGGTCCTTTACTACCTGAACTCTTGATGACACCTTTAGTGATGATGTGATGGGAGGATGATATCCATAAAGTGCCAAAAATGGAGATATTTTTGATGAGCTATGAAAAGAAGTATTATACCACCATTTTGCAAGAGGTGGCGAATCTACCCATTGAGATTTTTTTTCTATAGTGAAACAACGCAAATATCCTTCCAAACATTTAGTAACAACCTTAGTTTGCCCATCTGATTAAGGATGGTATGAAGAACTATGAGCCAATTGAGTAGCCAAACATGAGAATAAATCTTTCCAAAAGTGACTAGTAAAGATAGGATCACAATCACTAACAATAACCTTAGGTGTACCATGTATCTTTTGGATATTCTTCAAGAAAACTTTTGCCATTATACATAGCAAGGATATGATAATGCAATGAAATGTGCATATTTAGTGAGGCGATCAACTACTACCATGATGACATTATGACCTTTAGATTTGGGAATCACTATGATGAATTCCATGGAAACCTCTTCCCAACATTGGCTAGGAATAGATAAAGGCTGCAAGAGACCTAGTGTCTTAATTGTTTCCCCCTTATTTATTTGACAAACCAAACATTTAGCCACAAATTTTTGGACATCACCTTTTAGCTCTTCCCAAAAAAAAATCTTGCTTGACCCAATGATATGTGTTCAAAAATCCTAAATGACCACCAATTAGGGACTCATGTAGTTCTTTGAGAATCTTTTTTTTAAGAATGGAATTATTGCTAAGATACAAGAGCTCTTTATACCAAAGAATATCCCCCTTTAAACAAAACTTATCTGAATTACTAGGGTTAGTTTTTATCTGTTGGATGAGATTACTTGTTACATCATCATTTTGCTACTCTTCTTTGGCTTCTACCACCCAATTTTCATGTAATATTGAAAGTGCACACAATAAGGCTTCGTCTTTTTCATCCTTCATGTAAAGTGCATCGGCCACAAGATTTTCCTTCCCTTTCTTGTATACAATTTCAAAGTCATATCCCAACATCTTAGTGACCCATTTTTGTTGCTCTTTTGATGATAGTCTTTGTTCCAAAAAATATCTAAGGCTATCATGATCTATCTTAACCTTCAAGTGTCAACCCATTAAATAAGGCCTCCATTTTATAATAGCATGAAGGATTGCTAGCATTTCCTTCTCATAAATAGGTTTGAGTTGATTTTTACCTTTTAATTGATGACTCTCAAAAGTAATTGCTTGACCTTCTTGCATGAGAATTACTCCTATCCCTTTTCCAGAAGCATCACATTCCACAATGAATTCCTTGGTGAAGTCTGGAGTAGAAGTCTGGAGTAGCAAGCACTGGATTTGTACACAGCCTTCTTCAATTGCTCAAATGATACATTAGCATATTTATTCCAATGAAAATAATCCTTCTTCAATAGAGTGGTAAGGGGTGCTGCTATACAACCATAATTTTTCAAAAATCTTCTATAGTATCCTGTCAATCCCAAGAAACCCCTCAACTTCTTAATAGTTTTTAGAATAGGTCATTTCATGATAGCCTTAATTTTGTTAGGGTCCACCTTGACTCCTTCATGTGAAACTATGTGTCCCAAATACTCCACCTCCTTAAGACCAAAAGCACACTTAAATGGCGTAGCATATAGTTGATGATTTTCAAGTAATTGTAATGCTTGATCTACATGCTGCAAATGTTCTTCTCAAGTCTTTCTATAAATTAATATAACATCAAAAAACAATAACACTAACTTTCTCAAGAACTTATTAAAAATGAAATTCATCAAACTTTGGAATGTAGATGGTGCATTGGTAAGATCGAATGGCATCACCAAAAAATCATAATGACCCTCATGAGTTTGAAATTCCATCTTCCAAATATCTTCCTCCTTAATCCAATTTTGGTGATAACCCAATCTAAGATCTAACTTGGTAAAATGCATAGCTCCATTTAATTCATCTAGAAGATCATTGATGACTGGAATAAGAAACTTATCTTTAATGATTTACTTTTTGAGCACTCTATAATCTAGACACATGTGCCAAGTTTCATCCTTCTTACGCACCATCACAACAGGTGATGAGTAAGCACTTTGGCTATGCTTGATAATTCTTGCCTCTAGCATTTCCTCAACAATTTTTTCTATCTCACTTTTTTGTATGTGTGGGTACCTATAAGGCCTGATGTTTAGTGGTTGGCTCCCTAGAACTAGTTGTATGGCATCATCATTATCCCTTCTAGGAGGAAGTCCTTTAGACATATCTCCAAGAATCACTGAGTGATGATCAATTATTGCTTGTAAATCTGGATGAGTAAGAGAATTAGATTGAGAGACTCCTAATGAACATAATTGGGCCACAAATCAATCTACACTTTTCTTAAGAAACTTTTGCATTTGATGAGAGCTTACCATCTGTGGGGATTTTGCCTTCAATCCCCTTAGCTCCACTACCTTTCCTTTTGATTGAAATCACATGAATAGTTTTTAGAAGTTCATCTCAATTGTTCCCAATGTAGTAAGCCATTGTACTCCCAAAACAATATTTGCTGCACCCATGGATATCACATGTTGTGATGTGGAGCCTAATCAGACTTAGAGGTTTATTCAGCATTTTTTTCCTCCAGACTATTTCTACGAGGGTTTAGGGGTAGCGCCCCTGCAGGGTCCTAGGGCTACTAGATTGTAAAAGGTGTCGGCTACTATTTTTATATTATTCTAGCCCTAATTTTTTAAGTGGAAAAAAGCTTGTATAAAAAGGGCTTAGGGTTAGGGATTTTCAAAATGTGTGATGCAAAAATTGGTTCTTGTGGTGGTATTGAGCTATAAGGGATTACAAATTGTAATCAGGTTTTAATCACTAGATAATACTAATATTGGACTTGATGTTGGTGGACATAATTTAGGGGATTGGGTGAACCACATTAAATCTTGGTGTCTTGTGTTCTCTTATGTGTGATCTATTATTTTATGATATTGGTTATATTTGCATGTAACTGTTATTTCTATCTGAGGTTAGTCCTAACAAGTGGTATTAGAGCCAAGTTGTCATTTTTTTTTAGCTAGACCGTCATCATTTTTAGCGATCTTCTGCAGAAAGGTCTCACAATTGAGTGGGAGCGATGGCATACGAGGGTAAGCTAAGGGTTGACAAGTTTAATGGGTAGAACTTTCAGTTATGGAAGATGCAAATGGAGGACTATCTTTATCAAAAGGATTTATGAAAGTCGTTGGATTGAAAAACCAAGAATCAGGGAATTATGACAAATGAGGACTGGGAGATTTTAGAAAGGAAGGCACTTGGAAACATTTGATTATGCTTGGCACCATTAGTGACATTTAATATTACAAAAGCAAAGATGATAGAAGAGTTAATGGAAACCCTAGCAAAATTGTATGAAAAGCCCTCCACTTCAAATAAGGTATTTCTCATGAAGCATTTATTTAATATGAAAATGGTAGAAGGTGGATCAGTTGTAGATCATTTAAATGAGTTTAATATTGGTACTAGTTAGTTATCTTCTTTGGGTATTAATTTTGATGAAAAAAATAGGGTTCTCTTGATTTTGTGTTCTTTGCCTAAAAGCTAGAATGGCTTGATAATGGTTGTGAGTAATTCTATTTTTGGATCTAATACCCTAAAATATGATGATGTGATTAGTGTTATTTTGAGTGAGAAAAATCGTATGAAAACCTTAGGTGGATCTACATTAGGAAGTTATTTGAACACACCTTTGAGAGAAGAAATAATCTCAAAAATCGTGAGAATCAAGAGGAAATTCAAAGGGGAAGAGTTGTCAATCTAGAGGACCAAGAGATTGCTAGTATTGTGGTAAAACATAGCATTAGAAGAAAGATTATTGGACTCAAAAGAACAATTAAGGAGATAAACCAGAAGGGAACAAGGGGGCAAATATGGTAAGTAACAAATCCGAAGAGGATGCTTTGCTTCTTTCTTTAAAAAGTATTGATGATTCATGGGTTCTAGATTCTGGTGCTTCATTTCATGCTACACCTCATAGAGGTTATTTTATTGATTATGTCCAAGGGGATTTTGAGCTTGTTTATTTGGGGGATAATGAACCCTATCAAATTTTTGGAAAGGGAAAAATTAAGATTAAGTTGCAGAATGAGAATCATTGGCTACTACATGAGGTAAGACATGTTCCAGGGATGAGTAGGAATTTAATTTCAGTAGGGCAACTCGATGATGAGGGTTGTGTAGTTACTGTTAATGATAAAAAATGGAAGGTTTCAAAAGGTTCCCTTGTATTAGAAAAAGGTGTGAAAGTAGGTATGTACAAGTTATATTGTTCCTTCTACTTTGATTGTTTCAAAGAAAAATGAATATTCATGAATAGTTGAGCAAGGAGAACCAATAGCTGCTATAGATTTTGATATAGCATTGTGGCGCAACAGACTTGGGCACATGAGTGAGAAAGGTATGAAATTACTTCATTCAAAGAAATTTTTACCAGGTCTGAAATGTGTTAATATGGATTTTTGTGAAAGTTGTGTTATGGAAAACAAAAGAGAGTAAATTCTATGAAGACTGGGATGGAAAATAAAAGTGAGAAATTAGAGCTTGAGCATACAGATGTATGGGGACCAACTCAGGTATCTTCCATTGGTGGCTCTCATTATTATATTACATTTATTAATGATGCAACTAGAAAAGTATGGGTTTATTACCTTAGACATAAATCTAATGGAAATGCTTGGTTGAAAATGAGACTGGTAAGAAATTAAAATGTCTCAAATCTAATAATGGTGATGAGTATTGCAGTCATGAATTTAAAGATTATTGCTCCACTAATTGTATTCATAGATAAAAAATTGTTCCAAGGACTCCATAGGAAAATGGAGTGGCTGGACGCATGAACAAGATAATAATGGAGCATGCAAGAAGCATGAGGTTGCATGTAGGGTTTCCCTTAAACATGTGGGTAGAGGCTATAAATAGTATTGTATATTTGAATAATAGAGGCCCCTCTACCCCTTTGGGTTGTGGTATTCTAGAGGAAGCATGGATTGGTAAGAAGGTGAGTTATTCTTTTCTCAAAACCTTTGGTCATCAATCATTTGCTCATATAAATTTTGAAAATAGAACCCTGCTGAAAGCTAACTCAAAGAAATGTGCCTTTGTTGGATATGGCATTAATGAATTTGGTTATAGGCTTTGGGATTTTAAAAATTATAAAATTGTAAGAAGCAAGGATGTCATATTTACTGAGAAAGTGTTCTACAAAGATCTGTTGCAGCAACATGAGAAGAAAGAAGATGATTATGTAGTGGTGAATGATAATCCAAAAGTTGATGTTCCAACAATTCCCCATGATGTGTAACAACTGCAATAATAAATACCACACACCCTAGTGAATGTTAGATGGTCAACAAGGCTAAGTAGACCTCTAGAAATATTTTCCCCTTACTTGTATTCTATTTTACTTACTGATGTTGGTGAACTTGAATGTTATGATGAAGTTGTGTAGGTGGATGTAAAGATTCGATGAGAGACTGCAATGAAAGAAGAAATGGACTCTTTGTTGAAAAATAAGACATGGGATTTGTGCAAGTTGTCTATAGGTAAAAGGGTCTTACAAAATAAGTGGGTTAATAGGTTGAAAGAAGAGGATGGAGGTAAGAAAAGATTTAAATCTAGGTTAGTGGTAAAAAGATTTGCACAGAAAAAAGGCATTGATTTTGTTGAGATATTCTCTCCTATTATTAAAATGACTTCTATTCGCATTGTTTTAAGTATTGTGGCTACTAAAGATTTTTATTTGGAGCAGCTTGATGTTAAAACAACCTTTCTTCATGGTGATTTGGATTAAGAGATATATATATATGTCATAGCCACAAAGATTTGAGGCCAAAGGTAAGGAGAACTTAGTGTGTAGATTGAAGGAAAGTTTATATGGCTTGAAGCAAGCACCTCGGCAATAGTATCTGAAATTTGATAGTTGTATGCATGAGCATGGATATAGTAGGTGTCATTCAGATCATTGTGCTTACTTTAAGAGGTTGGATGATGACAACTACATTATTTTATGTTTGTATGTTGATGATATGCTTGTAAGGGGTTAAAAGAATAGTTAGCACATTCATTTGCTATGAAGGATTTAGGGGCAGCAAAAAAAATCCTTGGTATGAAGATTTGTAGAGATAGGAAGAACAGGAAATTGACATTATCTCAAGCTGATTATATTACGAAGATGTTGCAACATTTCTCTATGGAGAATGCTAAAGTTGTTGGTACACCTTTACCTAGTCATTTGAAGTTGACTAAGGAGATGTGTTCCAAGACACAATAAGAGGAGGATAAGATGTCCAAGGTACCTTATGCTTCAGTTGTAGGAAGCTTGATGTAGGCTATGATATGTACTAGGCCAGATATTGCACATGTAGTGGGAGTTGTTAGCAGCTATATGAGTCATCTAGGAATTAAGCATTGGAATGTAGTTAAATGGATTCTCAGATATTTGAGAGGAACATCTAGTAAGTGTTTACACTTTGAGAGCTCTACTACTAATTTACAAGGCTATGTTGACTCAAATTTGGTAGGGGATATTGATACCAGGCAGAGTACTACAAGTTATGTATTTACTGTTGGTGGGGTAGAAGTGAGTTGGGTTTCTTGATTATAGAAGGTTAATGCTTTATCCAATACAGAGGTATTTAGTATGTTTCTATTACAACGGTAGCCAAGGAGATGATATGGCTTCATTTCTTCATGAAAGAATTGGGACACCCATAGAGGGATAATTATTTGTTTATAGATAGTTAAAGTACCATTCATCTTGCAAATGATTCAGCTTTGCATTCAAAGATAAAACACATACAGTTGTGGTACCATTTCATTCGATTAGTTTTGGATGATGGAAAGTTAAAGCTAGAGAAGATACATACAAATGATACTCCAACAAATCTATTTACAAAGGTTATGACAAGGGAGAAGCTAAATTCCTCTTCAACTTCGATTGGTCTTCTAGACTAAATAGAATAAAAGAACAATAGAGTCTACGGTGGTTTGATATTCCAGTTGGAGCTATAGGTTTAGTAGTGCTATGATCAGTCTCCAAGTGGGAGTTTATTGTTGTGGAGTCTAATCAGTCTCCAAGTGGGAGATTGTTGTGATGTGGAGCCTAATCAGACTTAGAGGTTTATTCAGCATGATTTTCCTCTAGATTATTTCTACAGGGGTTTAGGGGCAAAACCCCCAAGACAAGATCAAGGGGCAATACCCCTACGGGGTCCTAGGGCAAGACCACAGGTGTGCTCCTTGTCGCAGTATAGGGTGGGGTCGAAGCCAAAAATACCCTTATATTGTAAAAGGCGTTGGGTACTATTTTTCTATTATTCTAGCCCTAATTTTGCAAGTGGTAAAAAGCTTGTATAAAATGGGCTTAGGGTTAGGGATTTTCATAATGTGTGATGTGAAAATTGGTTCTTGCAGCAGTATTGAGTTGTAAGGGATTACGGATTATAATTAGGTTGTAATCACTAGATAATAATAATATTAAACTTGTTGTTGGTGGATGTAGCCCAGGGGATTGGGTAAACCATGTTAAATCTTGGTGTCTTATGTTCTCTTATGTGCAATCTATTATTTTTTGATATTGGTTATATTTGCATGTAACTGTTATTTCTATCTGAGGTTAATCCTAACATCGAATACATTGGGGTATAAAGTTAATAATCTCCCATGGATAATTTGATGCTATGACACTTCCCTAAACAACTAACTGTGCTCTCATCTGCAATCAAAACCTAAAACTCTAGGGCTAGATATATAAAACAATTTAGAAGAGTTGCCAAATTTTTGTTGATAAAATTATGAGTACTACCTAAGTCGATCAACATTGTCACAAATTGCTTCTTTAAGAAACCCACTACCTTGAGAGGTTGTGGTGCACTAAAACCTCAAAGTGAATGACAAGAAATGATTGGTTGAGAATCATTTGATTCCTCACTAGACTCCCTATCCTCCTCTGATATGGGTTCATCCTCTTCTTCCTCACTTAGACCTTCAATAAAGAACAATTTCTTTTCACTACATTTATGTCCTCGACGATATTTTCTATCACAATTGAAACACAACCCTTTTTCTCTTTTCTCCTCAAGTTGTTGTGGAGTCAACCTAGTAGGTTGAGGAAGAGAAGGTGTTGAATATCCTTTTTCTCTTGTCATATTAGCCCCTTGCTTTCTAGGAATCAAGAACTTCTCCTCTACCCTGCATGCCAATATAAGACTCATTTACCAAGCTGGGACAAAACATGCATACCTCATGTTGAATATGATCCTTGAGACCACCCAAGAATAAATCATTCGAGTTCTCCTTTGTAATTGTATCCACTCTTAAGGATAGATTTTGGAATTTTTGAATCCACTCTTAAGGTGAGACCCTTTTTCCTCCTATTGGTACAAAGCCAACAATACCAAATGAATTGATCTGGTTCTAAATATAAGGAAGCCATTGTGACCTTTTGTCCATATAGGATATGATGTACTTAAAAAAAAATCTCCATTTGATTTATCCATGTTAAAGGATCCTTGCCATCAAATTTGTGCATATCCACCTTTGGAAAAAAAATCCTAGATCCCATAGGATTAATAAATTTTGTGTCATTATTAGTTGACTTGAAGGTTTCACCTTGATTGCTTGAGAGATCCTTCCTTGTTTCATTCATATAGGTGCTTAACATGCTTTATATATATGATATATCTCCTCTTAGGTCACACATATCCCTCTTAACCTCTTCCTTGAACTTACTAAGTTCCTCATTGGGATTACTATCCTCTATTGCTTCCCAATCTTGATCAGAGGATTTCCCCGGTGTGGTAGCATTCTTTTTGCCTCTTATTGAAGGCTTTGTCATGATGGAAACCAATATTTTTGAAATAAATCACACAAATGAAATTTAAATCCTTTGATCTATTTGTTTAATTTTTATTGTAACTTACTAGGGTCAAGATACCCTTACTCGGAAAAAATCCCCAAAAAAATAGCAAATTTGTTGCCTTGAAAGAGAATTTTCCTAATTTTGCAATATCTTGCTTTTAAAAAAAAATTTATCCATGATTTGAAATTTAGGTTCCTCTACTATGTATTCAAAAACCTAATACAAGTTATACTCCAATTCGGCAGGATGAGAGATATGAAGATCTCAATAAATTGTGTAGAAATAGTAATTCTGCAATAATTTCCTCAAATTTTCTCCAATTTCTCTAAATTTTGAACTATAGCTTCTTTAATATGGTCTTCAAAAATCCTTTAAAAATATTTGAAAAATTTGCTAAAATATGAAAGTTATGCTCTTCCCAAAATTGCCCCAATGTTGAAAAACAATCTTGCCTCTATGGTGCCAAAATCATGCTCTGATACCACTTGTAATGAAATAACTTGCACAATAGAAAAAATAATATGAAATATTATCTAAATACTTGATATTAACTAAGCGTAATAGGCCACTTCGAGGGGGCAACCTCCAAATATCTCCAATTCTCAATAATGTCGAAATAAGACTCACGACCTCCTATATATACCTAATTATTCTTAGGTTGAATAGACACAACCCTACATAACACCTAGGTTGACCTACCTACCTAAATAATAATATAATAATGATAACATGACTTAATTAAGGATTAAGATAGCTACAAATTGACTATTTGTAACCCTATATACACCATTACTAAGGGCGTAGCGAATTCCATGTATCCATTATTATTTTTAAAAATATATAAATTCAAGCCTTCATCTAATACTTTTTGAAAAATCCAAGCAAAATTATATTATTAAGTTTTTCATCCAAAGGATGCTAATGTTATATTGTAGAATCTAAGTGTGTCCATATACATAAATTTGTACCAATATTCATAGATCTTAATGCAAATGATGGAAGATTAAATACTTCTCATATATGTTTATTTAGATGAGTCCAATAGGTGAAGCTACGTACAACCTTTCTAAGGTTTCTTTATTTTGTATTTGTTTGAGGTTGAAGCTATTTTCAAATATGACCACTAGCTTGTCATTTATTAATTTTTTTTTTGCTATTTTCAAACATGAAATCAAGAATTTGTGACATCCAATGAAAACCCTATTTGTTTGGATTTATTTCTGAAGATTTATGATTTCCATGTCGATTTTTTTAAGCCCATTATTTATTTATTATTGTCTTTCACTTGATATGGTGATTATTTGTCCCATAGCTCTTGGTTCCAAGAAACAAAGATAATTTATATGCATTTCTTCTCATCCCTCAACACTCCCTTTCACCTCTTCTAATGGGGCATGGTGCGCATAGGTGGCTACACTCCTCTATTGGAGAGAGGTATCTCTTCGATTTGTGTTCAACGACCTATACAAAACAGTCCAAATGAAAGAGGATCCTCTTATTATTATTTCATGATACTCTTCCTCGCGGTGATGTTGGATGAAAACTTGGTAATGAGTGCCTCCTTTTGTTAGTGTTGCATTATTTTTAGTCTTTTATTGTTATGCTCATTCTTTCCTCTTTGAACTCTATTTATAGGTGAGATTTGATCTAATTAAATCTTTGAGAATATAAATTTTCTCGGCACACTTTTTTTTAATTCTATACTATTATTTTCTTAGTCAATTTGAAAAGTTAAATAGATTTATAAAAATATAGTACAATTAAAAATATAAAACACGATGCAAAACAAACTTTACTTCAGCTAATATTATCAGATTTCCACAATCCATTTGTAAATAATTGGTCTTCTGGATTTGATTGTGTGCGCTTTTTTTACCATCAACGTTTCGGATCATACTACATGATCCATCATCAGGATGAGAAAGTGCAATATCTCTACTCTTGCACTTTCTCATCCTGATGATGGATCATGTAGTATGATCCGAAACGTTGATGGTAAAAAAAGCGCACACAATCAAATCCAGAAGACCAATTATTTACTTCAGCTATCAAATTTCTATTTTATTATTTATTTGAAATAATTTTATAAAATTATAGAAATATCAATAAATTTCTATTTTATTATTTATTTGAAATGATTTTATAAAATTATAGAAATGTCAATGGGTTAGTGGTCTATCTAGGAAGTTGAAAGGTTCTTAAAGAACCAACTAGAAAACAAGTCTTGCTGAGTATACTTACAAATATTTAGTTAAAATTCTCAGCTAACCTGCTGTCCTATCCTTTATCTTTACCTGATCAACAGCCATTCAAAAGTACTCAGAGGAAAGATCATATAATAATTGTTTTTGTTTTTCTCAAGCAGAACAGGCTAAAGTTGACCAGAATTTTGATATCCATGGGCATAACTCACAAGCAAAGACCAAGCGTCCCTCGTAAAATATATAACATAAAACTTCCACTTCACGTGCTACTTCTAGAAAAGCGCAATATTGCTATGATCGAGAGGTAATCCGCCGAGGCATTGTGCTTATTTATAATCATCATGTCCCCCTCTTTGCCTTCATTCTCATCTTCCTTGCTCTTCATCTTCCATTAAAGCAGAAATTGCAGACAAAATGACACCCACGGATTACATTTATCCTATTTCCATTCATAACCAGCTACTCCACACTTTGCCTGAGGTCGATTTGGACAACCTATTCACACAGGATGATGAGATCATGGAAGGTACCACTGAGGCTGCAAAGAGGAAGAAAAGAATTCAATCCATTGTCTTCTCCGAAAAGTTAAGAAGAAAACGAATGAGGGAATGCTTTGCAACACTCACCAACATACTCCCACAGCCTCCCACAAGCAAGGTATTCCTTCTTTGCATAAATTTTTAGTATTTTTGGTAAATCAGATCTGTATCATAAATTTTATGCATACTGGTGAATCAGATCTTTTAGTTACATCTCTCTCTATTAGTTCGAAATGTGGTGACTTCAATCAGAACTTGTAATAAAATTTGTTGGCGGTTTTGGTTTTAGGTCAAAAGGGACTGTTTGATCGATGAAACCAGCAAATACATTGAGCAACTCCATGAACAAGTCGGGGAGCTCAAGAAAAAGAAAGAGCGGTTATTGGCCAAGAAATTAGACAGCCATGAAATAAATTCTCCTTCCACAGATGTTAATGTGGGCGTGGAGCTTTTCGGCGAGGACGTGATCATAACAATCACCAGCTCTGAAATGCCAAGTTGTGTGTCGAAGATTTATCAATCAATAGAAGCTCAACATCTCGACATACAAAGTGCAGATTTCTATGAAGCTCAAAATTTCATCTTTCTTTACTTCCGAGCCATTGTAACCTTCTTCTTTCCCATTTTCTTATTTCCCTAAACAACTTTCGATTTCTGAATTTTGGTTTTTCTCTGAACACCTTCTGATTTGGGTTTTTCTGATTTTAGTCTCGTTGTATTGATGGGCAGTGTTGCGCTGGGGTTTCTACGCAGACCAGACATTGTTTACAGACAGATCTCAGAAACGCCTGCAGATGAGAGAAGTTCAAATCTGGCCATCGGAAAGCGGAAGAAAATCTGAAAATTTGGTAACCATCAATCATAGTTAATTTTTTCTAAACTTGGCTTTCCCCATTCGTACCCTGGATCCTCGGCATTTCCTTGTATTTTTTATACGAGGCATATTTGTATTTAATGGGGCAAGTAGCTCAGATTTCCATTCGTAATTGAGGTGGAATAATTGGGGGCGGGGTTTGGAATGTATTTAAAATTGAAGAAGAGGCCAAGTTGCCACGCACTGCAACGCACCAGTCACATAAAATATTTGGCCTTGTTCATGTGTCTTTGTTTTCCCTCTTCCCCATCATTCTTTTAATAATTTTTCATGTATCCTCTAACTTTCTATTTTAATTAGAGCTATCACATTTCCACGATCCATTATAATTACTGTTCAGTTTCTGGATTCGATTATTTAAATGATTTAATTTCTATTTTAATATTAAATTTTCAGGTTAAAATGTGTTTAACATTTTGATTTTGATTTCGTTATATTAATTAATAGTTTAGAGTTTCAAATGTTTTGGTACAAGATGATATAGGCTGTATCCTCTAACTGTCTATTTTAATCTATAATTTTCAAGTTAAAATATCTTTCATGTTTTGATTTCATTTTATTAATTAATCGTTTGGAGTTCAAAATATTTTGGTGTTTGAGTTATATAGGAAATATTATATTATTTTTTAAAATAATTTTTTGATAAATAGTTTATTTTTTATTAATTAAAATATTCAAGAAATGCAAAGATTACTTAATTAGTGAACTCAAGGATGAAAAGCTTTTAACAACTATTCATTTAGTTTAGTAACAAAAATCATTACAAATATTTCTTGGAGGACTTCCATTAAAAAATTCTTGTATATATGTTATAAAATGTTAACATAAAAATAGCTAAATATGTTTAGGACTATTTTGTTCTTTCTACATATATTTCTAAGACTTATATTTTATTTCTCAAAGTTATTTTTCAATAAGATCAAGTTTATAAATTATAGAACTAATTCAAATTTATTATGCAAATTTGAATATAATATTCAAATGTATAAATTTCAAGTTCCTTCTAGATGTAAGTTTATTCTCTTTAATGAATAGACAAATAATATTAGTGACAATTTCTTATATAAGATGCATCTTTAATCATACTCATGATCTTGCTAAATATTTAAAATTAAATTTTAAATTCACTTACATAACAAATAGAAAAAAAATCTAATTAAATGATGCTTATGGACTTTCATCCATCCAAATGACAATGATAATTGTGAAATGTGAGCAGTAAATGAAATAAGTGAAATAAATAATTAAATACATGGATAGATAATGATGATAAATGCAATTCTTGTGGTAGGCTATATACTATTGTAATAAATTTTGTTTAATTGGTGATTAATTTTTCTAATTTTAACCATAATTTTATTTTTTTTATGGTGATTGGTTGATATGTTTAAGATCTTATTACACTAGGCCCAATTTTTTAGGATAACAAATTCCTTCACTAAGAATTGTTGATTATTTTATACAAATAATTCTCAAACCTGCTATAAAAAAGAAACCACTACAATTATGTATAGTATGGCCTGATAATGGGCCTAGGGAGAGAAGAAAGTGTCAAATGGAAATCGTCAGAAACCGTATGGATGAAGATTAATTTTAATGGGGTTTCAAAAGGAAACCCCGGACCTTCAGGCAAATGGGTACTAGCCAGAGATGAAAAAGGCAATATAGTGGCAATGATAGCAAAAACTATTGTGGAAGGCACACACAATCAAGTTGAAAGCATGGAAGCTCTAGAGGCAACCTTACTTGGTTTGTGTAAAATTCTGCCTTAGGGTAGAATTCACCCAAGACTAAGGAACTCAAAACATAAGCACAAATTTGACCAAAGTGTGATCAAAATAATTGTATAGTATTCAATTCTATGTACAAGTACACTAGGAGTGCCTGAATATAAAGGCCTTTGAGATGCATCTAGAATGCCTCGAAATTAGCATCATGATAAGTCATACAACCAGGCACATGTCCACCAGATATGGGTTATCCTCCATTAAGCATGGAAGTAAGTGTGATGATGAGAGGATAAGCCTACAATGGTGTGACATGCAAATTAGTGTTGTAGACAACATGTGCTAAATTAGGAGTGTGAATAACTATATTTTTTACATGACACCTCAATGAATGATGCAAACTCCAGTGTTGTAGATACCATGTGCATAGTCAGAGTTGTGTACTTCTGTGTTCTCAACGTGACAACTCAAAAAGGTGTGCAAACTCCTAAGTGTCTCATAAAAATAAATAATAAAATAATGCACTAACCTAAGTAAACTTAAGTAAAGTGTAAATAGTAAAATATCTATTTACACCAACACCCCCCCTTAGTGCAACTTAGGGGAATGCACTTAAGCTCACAAATCCATGATGGGTCCTAGCTACTAGGCCATGTTAGGTACCCATGTACAAAAGCAATGCTATAGAATGATGCAATGCAATATCTCATAAAGCAGAGAAAGAGAGAAAACCTCATGGGAAAAACCCTCCTCCAAAAAGAGAGATAAGTACAATAAAGAAGATGAGAGAGAAAAAGACCTCATAAGAGGAAAAAATCCCTCCCAGAAGAAGAAGAAGAGAGAAGTCAAGGGACTCCCCTTTCTGCAACATCCCGTACCCCCAAGAGATCTCGTAAATGAGCATACTTGACCTTAGTGAAGGGTTTGGTGAAGATATCGATGACTTGCTCTATTGTAGGACAATACTGTAGAGCAATGGTCTGCTCATGTATAAGCTCTCTAATGTAGTGCATATGAACCTCAATGTGCTTTGTCCGCTGATGTTGAACTGGATGCTTAGAGATCTCAATGGCACTCTGATTGTCACAATGAATAATTGTAGGCTTAGGTAGATCAAATCCAAACTCCTCTAGGATGTGTTGTAACCAAAGAGCCTTTGTAGCTGCATTGACAACTCCTCGATACTTAGCCTCTGTGGAAGAAATAGCAACATTATTTTGCTTCTTACTTTGCCAACAAACGAGGTTGGAACCAAGGTGAAATATGTACCCTGAAGTGGACTTGCAAGAATCTAAGTCCCCTGCATAGTCTGAGTCTATGTATCCAACCAACTGAAGTCCTGTACCTACTACATAATGTATCCCATGTGTATATGTACCCTTTATGTAGTGCAAAATGCGCTTGGTAGCCTTCTAATGAAGCTCATGAGGTTGTTGCATAAAGTGTGAAACCATGCCAACTGCAAAAGCAATATCAAGGCGTGTATGTGTCAAGTAGATAAGGCTCCCAACTAACTATCTATATAATGTAGCATCAACAAGTGGAGTGGTACACTTAGCCTCTAGCTTGACACCTAATAAAAAGGGAGTAGGAGCAAGCTTGTAGTCACTCATGTGAAACCAAGAAAGAAATTCAAGAGCATACTTGGGTTGTGAAAGTGATATCCCTACTAAAGATTGCGTGATCTCAATGCCAAGGAATTAATGTAGCAAACCCAAGTCTATCATGGAAAATCTATCTCATAAAGAGGTCTTGACACTATCTATGATGGATGAAGTGCTCCCTATAATAATCAAGTCATTGACATAAAGCAGTAATATCAAGTGTGAGTCATCTTTTTGAAGAATGTATACATTCAAATCAGAATGACATCTGGTGAAACCAACTGTGAGGAGGAAGGAATCCATTTTGGCATACCAAGCCCGAGGAGCCTACTTAAGACCATAAATAGACATCTTCAATCTGCAAACCATAGTAGAATCCTATACGAACCCTTGTGGCTACTCCATATAAATTTTATCATGAAGATCACCATTCAAAAAAGCACTTTTAACATCCATCTGATGTACAACCCAACCATGAGGTACAGCAATTGCTAGTGTCAGGCAAATGGAGTTCATCTTGACAACTGGTGCAAAAGTCTCTGTATAGTCAATGCCTAGAACCTATGAGAAACGTTTGGCAACTAGTCTAGCCTTATGTTTATCCACACTTCCATCCGCTGCAAATTTGGTTCGACAGATCCACTTACATCGAACCACTTTTCTTCCCTTAGGAAGGGAAACTAGATCCCAAGTGTTATTTTTCATAAATCCCATTCTGAAATTCCTAATGCTTCCTTAAAAGATTTTGGATCTAAAGCAATGGCTATATATGCATGTGGAAATGACTTGTACTACAACCTAGTCCTCCGAGTGTCTAAAGGATTTCCCACCAATGAACCTATTGCATTAAGTGTTTGTTGTGCCCAACAAGGTTTAGTGGAAGAAGAAGAAGGAATGTCCTCAACGATCTGTTGACCCTGCAAAGGTGGTGTCTTGTGATTCAAAGTTGGAGGAATCTCATCTTTCGAGTCACTATCATCACTATGGTCACTTTCCACGAAGGAGGAAGAAGGAAGAGTTGAAGAAGCCAAACTTGGACATGTTTCTTCAAATTGAACACTCCTCTCATAAAAGATTTCATGCGTCTCTCAATCCATTAGTTTGTATGCCTTGAGATGGTCAGGATATCCAAAAAATATGCATGGTTTTCTTTGTGGTTCTAATGCCTTTCGCTTTTGTGGAGCTATCCTTGCCCATGCTAGACAACCAAAAACTTTGAAGTGTTTTACACTTGGTTTTCTACCACACCATGCCTCAAAAGGTGTTATTCCATCTAAGGTCTTATGAGGACTTCTATTTTGGATGTAGTTGGCACAACACATGGCTTCTACCCAAAAAACTTGATCTAGAGACTTATCTTGAAGCATACAAGTGGTCATTTCCTTAAGGGTTCTATTCTTTCTTTTAGCTACACCATTCTGTTGTGGTGTGTATGCAACTGAATGTTGAATATCTATACCCTCATGTGTGCAAAAGTCTATAAGCCTGGAGTTGACATATTCTCTACCATTATTTATTCTTAGGATCTTGATGGCTTTCCCTAAATTTTTCTCAACTTGAGCTTTGAAGATGATAAAGTTATCAAATACTTCACTCGTATGAGCTAGGAAAAAAACCCAAGTGTACCTTGAAAAGTCATCAATAAATGTGAGAACATAGCAGGCCTTAACAAAAGATGGTACTGGAAAAGGGCTAGCTACATCACTATGAACCAATTCTAGAACTGCAGTTGCCTTCCAAGACTTCCCCTTGTCATATTTCTCTTCAAGATGTTTACCTGCTTCACAACCTAGACATACACCCTCCAAAAACTTGACTTGAGGTAGACCAATGACCATTTCCTTGTTGTTGAGTTGTTGAAGGTAGTGATAATTAAGATGTGTAAATCTCTCATGCCATAGTTTACTTTGAGTATTTGAATGAGTCAACAAGGCAAGAGAAGTGGACTTAGGCACAAAATGTGAGAAAGAATAAAGTCTTGTCTCATCATTTGCCTTTCCAACTGCCACCATAGAATCATCTTTGAGATTTTTCACCACAACTGTATCAGGGAGGAACTCTACTTTGTTGCCACATCCATAGTGAGTAATTTGATAGATGGAGAGAAGGTTGGTGCTAAGGTTAGGAACATGAAGTACATCCTTGAAGACACCATTTTCCAACTCAACATTTCCTTTACCTTCTACTTCCACTTGAGTATAATTTCCCAAATAGATGTAAGGTGCATTTGATGGTTTCAAAGAGGAAAATTTCTCCCTTGAAGCATCCATATGATGTGTTGCTCCTAAATCAAAAACCCATTCCTCAGCATTATTTGTACTAGCTACCAAAGCTTGTACCTTACCCTTTGAAGTGGATGAAGATCACTTATCCTTATATGCATTTGATACATCAATTTTGTATTTCCTCATTATGTTGACCAATTCATTAATCTGCTTATCCTTGCACTCATGTTCATCATGACCATTCCTCTTACAATCGGAACAAGTTTTCTTCTCCCTTTTGTTGGAATTGTTTCCCTTTTGATTATTTTTGGAAGAAGACTTTCCTTGTTGTGAAGAAGATTGTTGAGTGGAAGAAGATTGATTTGAGGAAGATTTTTGTTTTGAGGAGGACTGTTGCATGTCATCTTGTGGCTTAGCCTTCAATTGCTTCTACTTCTTGTTTGAGTTTTTTCCACTTGAATTACCTTCATTTGCTACCAAGGCTTTGGTCTTGGAATACTTGAGAATTCCCATACCCACTAGATTGTCATGTTCTAAGATCAACATTTTTGAGAATTTCTTGAATGAAGGCTTAACATAGGCACTAGCCATTGTTAATTTGTGTGTATTAAAGCTAGAAACAAAAGGAGCATATTCAGGTGGAAGATGTGTCATGATGTGTTTGATCATCTTTCCATCCTTAATGAGTTCACCACAATCCTTAAGTTGTGCCCTATACATTTCTACTTGGGTAAGATAGTCTTTGATGGTGTCAAAATTTCTAGAATCCAACTTAAGAAGTTTATCCTCTATAGTGTAAGCCATGTCTTCATCTACTATCCCATACAAAGCTTCAAGTTTAGCCCAAACCTCCATTAGATCTGTAAGCTTCCTTATGTGAAATTTGATAGAATCGTAGATGTTTTTCAAAAAGGTTCCTAAGGCCATCTCTTGTTTGGATTCCCAGTCTTCTTTTTGAGCTTCATCAGGATCAACAAGAGGTTTCTTTGTTGCACTAGTTACATAACGCAATAAACCTTTTTCTATCAATGGTTCCTTAATGTTTTATTTCCAAGTAGCATAATTATGTGGAGTTAACTTTGAAAAAGAACCCATAATGCAAGAACACAAGATCAAGGAGACATAGTACATAGTACACACCCCCCCTTGTCACTCAATCAAAAAATCTACCCCCCCCCCCCCCCCCCCCCCAAATGAATGATTTTGACACTTTATATATAGTGTGTTTACAATGGGCTACTTGTCAAAATGGACAAAGTGGGCTTTCTAATTTTGTTGATTACAACCTCTTTATAGAGTACAAATCTAGACTTTTACAATGTAGCTCAAAAATACAATAATTGTGAAGTAATACAATGCAAAATAGGACCTATCTCTAAAAGTGGTATTTTTGTCCACACAAGACTACAATCTGACGACAAATTTAAAAAGTAGATGAAAAAATATACACTTTCAAAGAAAATGAAACTTGAAAAAAAGTCTAGATGAGCCTGTAAAATGTGTTTGAAGTTGCAAAAAGCAAGATTAGACAAGTACAGTTGCCAAAAAATGCTTATTCTGACAAATTCGTGCACCAAAACTAGAAAATAGCTTCACCATTGAAAAGTTCAAAAAATTTTACCCAAAATCAAAAAAATCACACATGATTTGGAGTCTGGATGACCAAGTTATGGTCATTTGAAGTTGGGCTACCAAATCAAACCTACATCTGAAGAGGGGTTTGGAGAGGGAAACACTATGTTAAATTTGATGATCAAATGATTGTCATAGCAATTAAAAAATGCCCTGGAATGATGGTTAGACAGTTGTCAAATTTAGGCTTGCAAATTGCTAACATCAACAAAATGCAGGCCTGTGATGATGTCACCCTGTACAGCTGGTGACATTAGATATACGACACTGTACAAAATTGTATGAAAAAAATGATGTGTAGGGTTGATTTGGTGTACGATCTACTAACTCAGCTAGCGTACGTGGTACAATTGAATGTATGGTATGACAGGTACAACTAGCAGTCTTATGTGGACTTTTTGACTGATGTGTCCTTTTCGTTGACATGTCTTGCGTGTATAGTAGACATGGCAGCTTTCTGAGGGGGTCCTCTTAAATGGCACCTCTGGCACTTTGTGTAGGGGCTGATTTGTTGTTGTGTATGTGACAATGGCCGAAAGACATCCGCCGAATTCTATTGTCGCAAGATGCCAGTTTTCAAAATAGTTGCAGATTCATGAAAGTTCAGCAGGACTTTTAGTCCCACATTGTCGATGTGTTGGTGAAGAGTAGTGCTTAAAACAATAAACACTAAAGGTTGTAAACAAAGAATAGCCTACCGTGAATTAAAAAAAGTCATCTGTCGGGGTAGAGAAGTCGGTGGCCAAATTTTGTAAGGATGTTGTCGCACTTGAACTCGTTAGAATCGGTGCCAGAAATGGAGATAAGGCCGCAGGTTGTTAAATTTGATCTGCCAAAAATTTGAATATGTCTATCGCTGACAAATTGATTAAGCCTGTGAATAAATAAAGAATATTCTACGAAATATTCTCAACGCAAGGCTAGGGTGTGACTACCCAGTGCCTATGCTAAAAAAAAATTCTCTGCCTGGATGCCCACTTGGGCTAAAAATTTGAAAAAATAATTCCAAAAATACAAAAAAATAACAGGAATTACAGATCAAAAAATGAATTTAACAGATCAATAAAAGACCATACCCAGCTTTGCAAATCAGGCCTTCGGGTTCTAATTTGCAAAAAAAAAAATTTTCCTCCCGGTCGACTATGGCCTAAAATAGGAAAATTTATAGTCGATCTACATCGAATTGTCACTTCGGATGTAATGGCGAGGTCTACTTCGGCTCTAGACGCTCCCAATTGTTGTTGATGCTCCAGATCTGAATTGGGTTCCTTAGAGAGATGAAGCAACAAGATTTCCAATGGCTATGTGACGAGTGTCTCCCTCAGCTTTGATACCATGTAAGAATCTGCCTTAGGGCAGAATTCACCCAAGACCAAGGAACTCAAAACAGGAGCACAAATTAGACTAGAGTATGATCAAAATAATTGTATAGTATTCAATTCTATATACAAGTACACTAGGAGTGCCTAAATATAAAGGTCTCTAATAGTCATCTAGAATGCCTTAGAATTAGCATCATGATAAGTCATACAACCAAGCACATGTCCACTAGATATGGGTTATTCTCCATTAAGCACGAAAGTAAGTGCAATGATGAGAGGATAAACCTACAATGGTGTGACATGCAAATTAGTGTTGTAGACAACATGTGCTAAATTAGGAATGTGAATAACTGTGTTGTCTACATGACAACTCAGTGAATGATGCAAACTCTAGTGTTGTAGACACCATGTGCATAATTAGAGTTGTGTACTTCTGTGTTGTCAACATGACAACTCAAAAAGGTGTGCAAACTCCTAAACGTCTCATAAAAAAATTTAAAAAAAAAAATGCACTAACCTAAGTAAACTTAAGTAAAATGTAAATTGTAAATATCTATTTACACCAACAGTTTGAATATTGGGGTGCTCAAAATTCACTTAAAAGGAGATTTCCAATTGATAGTTCAAGGGATTGTGAAAGGGAATTGGAAGCATGAAATTTGGATAAATACATCAAGAAATTTTGAGGACTGTTAGAGGAGTTCGATGACTTTAGGGTGTCTCATGTTTTAAGAAAGGCCAATGATGTGGTTGATACACTATCAAAGGTTGGATCACATTATGCCAAGGTGGCACTTCTTGAGGATTTTCCTAATCTTTTGCCCCATGAGCTAGATTTCCCATCATACCAAAACCATCCTCGATGTCTTGTTTAGTCGATGATGGGTAGATGGTTTGATAGTTTTTTGGGATGGGCAATATGAATACTATCCATAATGGACTCTCATGTACTAAATTTTTTTTGGATATCAATATAATCAATTAGCTATCGATAATAAAAAATTATGTATAGTACGCCTAGACTAAGAAATCCATATCATGTATGTTCATCCTCTCTATATTGGAACTGTAAACCTTATTCATCACAAATAAATTTATTGTAATTAAATTAAAACAAATGTATATTCTCTACTTTATTTAGTAGTAGCTTTTTTTTAATTTAATGGATGTGTTGAATTCTTATAATGCATTGAAATTTTTTAATTTTTTAATTATTATTTATTTATTTTTACCTTTGTAACAATCTTTCTATACCAGGCAAGAGCCTACAATGCAAGGGTAAATTGTGAGCCTCTTATTGAAGAGGTCTTGGGTTTGAATCTACTCGTGTTAAATAAATAATAATAATAATTAATCATGACACAATAATTATTCTTGGCTTCAACCTCTTACCGATCTAAAAAAGAATCTTACTATACCTAATTATATTTAATATTATAAATCAACTAAATTTATTATCCTATAGTTAATAACTTTTAATTCTTAGTTATTAATTTTTA
Organism: Cupressus sempervirens; assembly: GCA_028749045.1. Lineage (NCBI taxonomy): Eukaryota > Viridiplantae > Streptophyta > Pinopsida > Cupressales > Cupressaceae > Cupressus > Cupressus sempervirens. Next base: position 1,109,968,150 of record CM053785.1, read on the forward strand.
ATTTTTATCTGTTGATAAAAATATTATAATTCAACTAAATATGTAAATTATCTTAATTACAATTAATGACCAATATTTTTTTTGGTAGGTAATCGACCGAAGCCTAGATTAAATAATATTATTTGTTGAGATTAATTATTATTATATATTAATTTGAGTGGATTTGAACCCAAGACCTCTCTGATAAGAGGCTCACAAATTACCATTGCATTATGGGCTCTTACAATTAATGGCCAATATTGTCACACTAGCAAAATTTGGACCTATTTTTCAACATGGTTCTAGTCAAAATTTTAATAGTTAAACATTGAAAGTCATCGTAGCTATAATTTCATCTAAATTTTGATGCATTCCATAGGCTTTGATGTATCGACAAGAAGTTTCATTGAAAATCATCCCCATCTATGTCACATGTCAGTGCCAGAAAACTAATTCAAAATGTCAAACTATTGACGCTAACCAAAGATTATTCGATGGGTATGTTATACCATCGATGACAAACCCTGTCAAACTATTAACACCAACAAAAGATTATTCGACAAGTTTCTTATACCGTTGACAATATTTTGCATTAAAATTGAGACAATAAATACAATTTTCAAAAAAAATGATTGGGTCACAATACACCTTCAATGCATATTGAATCCTTCAATGTAATGATTGGGTCATAATACACCTTCAACGTATTGAGCTCATCATATAGTCTTTGGATTCGCCAATGACTACAGTGAGAAGCAAGAACGAACTTGTTTGAGTGAGTGGGATTCGATTTGGCACTCAAAGTTTCATTAGAGGGTATTCGATCTCCTAATTTTCTACTAGGGTTTTGAGAGGCAAAGTAGACGACACTGAGAAGTTTTAGAAGAAGTTGAAAATGGTGACCACAGTGCAGCACCCATGGGTAGCACTGGCGAGCTAAAATTATTGTAGAGATTTTAAAATCTTAGGATATTGTTGTTGGTGATGGCACGACTACCATTGTTGTCATCACTAGTGTGATTCTTAAACAATGCATGAATTTTTTTTCTAAGGGTGTTCATCCTACCATTATGTCAAAGGCCTTTCACAGGGCCTCTAAGAAGGTCATCAAGGTTTTAAATGCCATGGCTATTCCTATCAAATTGAAAGACTGTGACTATTTGGTGAAAAGTGTGAACACTTCTTTAAATAATAAGGTTGTTAGATAGTACTCTACCTTATTGGCCTCGCTTGTTGTTGACACCATCTTGTATGTCGTCAACCCTGCAAAGCTTGACATTGTGGATTTGAGGGACATCAAACTTTTGCAAAAATTAGGTGGGACTATTAATGATACAAAGATGGTTAAGGGTTTGGTGTTTAATAAGAAGATAAGCCATAAAGCTAGAGGCCCCACTAGGATTGAGAATGTGAAGATTGGCATAATACAGTTCCATATTTTGCCTCCCAAGATGGACATTAAGAAAAACATTGTGGTCTCTGATTATAAAATGATGGATAGGATTTTGAAGGATGAGAGGAATTAGATTTTGGGTATGATAAAGAAGATCAAATCCACTGGATGCAACGTATTATTGATCTAGAAGAATATTCCACGAGATGTCATCACTGATCTTTTGTTGCATTATTTTTCCAAGGAAAATATTTTGGTTGTCAAGGATGTGGAAAGAGATGAAATCAAGTTTATTACCAAGTGTTGGTGTAAATAAGTATTTACTTATTACACTTACTTAAGTTTTACTTAGGTTAATGCATTATTTAATTATTTTGCATTATTTTATTATTATTTTAGGTGAGACACTTAGGAGTTTGTGAACTCTCATTGAGTTACGCAACTCTAATTATGCACATGGTGTCTACAACACAGGAGTATGCATCATTCACTGAGTTGTCATGTTGACAACATAATTATCTGCACTCCTCATTTAGCACATGTTTTCTACACCACTGATTTGCGTGCTACACCATTGTAGGCTTATCCTCACATCATCGCACTTAATCTCCCATATTTGGTGGACATGTGCTTGGTTGTATGACATGTCATGATGCTAAATTCTATGCATTCTAGAAGCTCTCCTGAGGCCTTTATATTCAGGCACTCCTAGTGTACTCTCATCTAGTTATTGAATGAATATCATCATTCTGATCATACTCTGTCTATTTTGGTCTACTGTGTGCTTGTGTTGAGTTCTTTAGTTCTTGGGTGAATTCTGGCCTAAGCCAAATTCTTACATGGTATTAGAGCTAAGGGGGATTCTCGTCATGTAGCCATTCGAGACCATTTATGCTTCAACACCTCGACACAAATCTGAAGGATCTGCAAAAATTGGGAGTGTCTAGAGCCAGATCTGACCTCACCATTGCATCTGAAGCATCGATTCGATGAAGGTCGACTATAAATTTTCCTATATTGGGTGAAAGTTGATCATGAGGCAAAAAAAATTTGCAAATCAGAACCCGGAGGCCCCGATTTGCAATTCAGGTATGATCTAATTTGATCTGATTATTTAATTTTATTTTCAGATCTGTTTCTCTATATTTTCTGAATTTGGCATTTTTGAAATTATTTTTTGGAATTATTTCCAGGCAGAGAAAAAAAATTTGGCTAAACTGGGCAGTGACAACCCAGCTCGGCTCTATATATATTTGGTGGATTATTTTTACAGGGTTCTTTATTTAATTTTCGAGCATATAACCCATGGTTGTACCATTAAAGTCTCTGCGAGAACCGGTGAATCCACTAATAACAGTGGCAGCTTCACCAAGTTTTTAGCAAAACCAACCAATAGTCTGGTAGGCACCTCCAATAGCCGCAGACTCCTTGTTTAAAATTATGCGGCAATTACAATTTTAAAAGTGCATTACGCACACTTCCCACACATGTGGGATCATTCCCAATTTTGGGATCGACATCCACAGTTTCAGTGACGTTAAACAACATTTTTGACGGCATTTTCGGCATCGCAAACATAGGCTCCGACAGTTTGCAAAAAATATGCTCAAGGCATATTTCGTAGTATCGCAGGAAGATTCCAGCGTTGTGAGTTTTCGACATGACTCAAAATTCTCATGCTCACCTCACCTATCCCCTCGACATGCAGCGCGATCTAACCCCTGCCATGTAGATCGCCACGGAGTACCCAGCAAGCAACACACATTGTCTGAACAGTCAACAACCCTGTCAACAGCTCAATCAGCAGTGACCTATCATCCCAATCAGCATTGACTATAAGTCGCTACATCAGCCCACATCACTAACCCACTCATCTGTTGAGCCAGTCACCATGTGGATTTTTCTGTGCCATCCATACTATCCGTACAGTACGATGACACGTCAGTTGCCACGTCAACTGAGGGAAAATTTTGTGCTAACGTCATCCACTACCATACCTTAAATTTGATGCCCATTTGGATGTCATTTTAGGGAAAAATTGAACTATTGAGATGATCGTATGACCGTCAAATTTAACCCTATGATTCGCTGATGCAACCCTCTCCAAATTTATTTTGGTTTTTGTAGTCTGACTTCAAGAAGCCATAACTAGCACATCCTGACTCCAAATCACGTGCAATTTTTTTTGAAATTGGGTAAAATTTTCTAAACCTTTTAGTGTTGCAACTATTTTTTGGTTTTGGTGTACGAATTGTTCAAAAATTGAGTTTTTTGGTGACTGTACTTGGATAATCCTGCATTTTGCAACTTCAAATGCTCAATATGGGCACATCTAGAGTCAAAAACAAGTTCCATTTTTTTTGAAAGTGCATTTTTTTTGTCTACTTTCCAGATCTGGCATTAGATTGTAGGGTTGTGTGGACAAAATTTTCACTTTCAGCATAGGGCCTTTCTTTTCCTTGTAATACTTCAGAATTGTAGCACTTTGTAAAGTTTCAAATTTGTACTCCATTAAGAGGTTGTAATAGGAAAAATTAGAAGTCCACAAAGGCCAAAATTGGCAAGTAGCCCATTGTAATCACACTACTGATAAAGTGCCCAAAGCATCTATTTTGGAGGGTTTTCTTAATTTATTGAAAAGGGGGGGTGTTCTTGGTGTTGTGTTCTCTCTTTTCTATACTTTTCTTTCATTTTCTACATTATGGGCAACTTTAAGTTTCCTAAATTAACTCCTCATAACTATGCTTCATGGTCAATCAAAATGTTGTATCACTTAATGCATAATGGAGTTTCACAATATGTAGATGGTACTCTTCCTAAACCAACAAGTGATAATATATCAGCATGTGAAATTTCTAATTGGGTAGCAATGGATAGGAAAGCCCTAGGTGATATATGTTTGGGGGTAGATGATAAGATCATGTATCAAATCAAGAAATGTACTACATCCAAGGAAGCTTGGGATACCCTCAAAAGCCTATATGGTAAAGTGTCTGAAGAGGATGTGTTCAAAATCAAAGATGAGCTTGCATCCTTAGATCCTAAGTCGTATGACTCAATACAGGACTTCATCATTAAGGTGAATGAATTAAAGGCAAAGCTTACTGATTGTGGGAGTTCTATAAAAGATGACAGACTGATCTATCTCATCCATAACAAGCTGCCATCAAAATATTCCACATTTGTCTCTTCTTTTAACACCTCAAAGACAACCTTAGGGTCTGCCTACAAGAAAGTCACTTTTGATGAATATGATAAACTATTGGATGATGAAGAAAAGAAGTTGAAATCAATGGGGATTCTCAAATCACCTCAGTCCAAAGCATTGGTGGCCAATGAGGGTTCTCAAAATTCAGCTGCACAATCTTCAAATAAAGGGAAGGGTAAAAAGAAATGGAAGAAAGACAAATCTGAGGATGCAAAAAAGACAACACCTCAATCCAATCAACAAGGAAAGTCCTTGAATTCCAACAAGAAAGGGGACAACAATAATAAGGAGAAGAAGAAGTGCGCTTATTGCAAGAAATCGGGTCATGAAGAGCATGAGTGTTATCTTAAAAAGATTGATGAATTAACCAACATCATGAAGAAACATAATGTTCCATTGCCTAATGCTTACAAGGATAAAGGATCATCTTCGGATTCAAAGGGCAAAGGGAAAGCACTCATGGAAACTGCAAACTCTTCAAAGGAATGGATATTTGACTCAGGTGCCTCATATCACATGGGTTCTTCAAGAGAGGATTTTTCTTCATTGAAACACTCAAAGGTACCACTCATCTTCATGGGGAATGATAGAAAAATGCAAGTCAAAGGGAAAGGCAACGTGAAAATGGAAAATGGAGAGTTTCAAGAGGTTCTCTATGTTCCAAACCTAAGTTCAAATCTCCTATCAATCTACCAAATCACTCACCTTGGAGATGGACATAAAGTTGAATTCCTTCCAGACTCAGTTCAAGTGCACAGTCTTAGAGATGATTCCTTGGTTGCAATGGGGAAAGTGAATGATCACAAGAGGTTGTACTCTTTCTCTCATTTTGTACCCAAGTCTCCTTCAAAGGCCTTGTTATCACAATCTAATTCAAACATGCAATTATGGCATGAGTGATATGGTCATCTTGACTACCGCTATCTTCAGCAACTTTGCACATACCACATGGTGAAAGGTCTACGTCAAATCAACTTTTCTAAGGGTGAATGTTCAATAGATTCAGTGGATATGCATCCAGAGGGGAAGTTATAGAGAGGGAAGTCTTCTAGAGCAACAGGTGTTCTACAGCTGGTTCACATGGTATTAGTAGGTCCTTTTGCATTCAACTAGGGTCGCTACATACTTACCTTTGTTGATGACTTTTCAAGGTTCACTTGGGTCTATTTTTTGCATAATAAGAATGAAGTGTTGGACAAGCTTCTAGACTTCAAGGCTCATGTAGAAAAAGAATCCAGGAAAGCCATCAAAGTACTCTGAATGGACAATGGAAACATGGATGTGAACAGAAGACTTAAGGACTTTTACAGACATGAGGGAATTGATCTTCAGACTCCTTCAGCACTTAGTTCACATAAGATAGATATTGCAGCACTGAGGATTAGGACTCTCAAATCTATGGCAAGTTGCATGATTCATGCCAAGTGTCTCGATCCATCATTAGAATTCGAAGCAATCTCAAGTGCCACTCACATTCTTAATCGTTCTCCTCATGCAGCCTTAGATGGAAAAACTCCTTTTGAGGCATGGTGCGGCAGAAAACCTATTGTGAAACACTTTAGAGTCTTCGGTTGTCCTGCATGGGCAAGTAGATCTTCCAGTGGATGTCAGGCACAGACACATCAGCCTTATACCTCCATTGGTTATGAAGACAATGTAAAGGCATATAGACTTCTAGATCCTAAGACACATTAGATATTTGTGGAGAAGGATGTACATTTTGAGGAAGGTTCACCCAGCTTGTCCTCTACTCCTCTTCGCACATCATATAGTGTGGATACTGATAGTGATTCAAGCGATAGTGCTTCAATAGATTTAGACATGTGGGGTTCTATCGATAGTTGCAATGAGAGGTCACTTCATTAGTTTAGTCTGCATGCATACATAGCCATAGTGATAGGTCCAAAACAGCAGGGTACTTACGGTCTTCCAGATATAGGTTCAGTGACAAATTTGGGGGAAAATATTCATGATCTGCCTCTTCTTGATGCAGAATTACCTTCTTTAGTTGTTATGAGGGTTCCATCAGACTCTCTTGTTCATTCTCTACATGATCGATCCTCACAGGTTGAAGTGATTGTGGATACTTATGATCAGCAGTTGTAGCAGGGTTCTTCATCAGTTGCAGAGACAGATAATTCTTTGGGACAGGTTCTTCACCCAGTTGAGCAAGTTTCAGAGACATTACTTATCCATGGGATTCCTTCCACACATAGCGGAAGTGTCTTATTTGTACCCTTGGCATTATTTCTTCCTAAGGGGAGGAACACCATTCTGTAGTCTTGGATCAAATTCTTAATTGGAGCATTCACTATTTAGTATTCTTCTTTGGGGGGGGACCCCATCCTATCTCTCTACCTCTTCTCATCATTCTCTTATGTATATATTGGATGTATGTCATAATGGGGGGGTTTTGATTACTCCATCCATCCATGAATCCCTATGTATCTCTCTTTTTGGGGGAGGGTTTTTCCCATGAGGTTTTCCCTCTTTCCTCGCTTTATGGGAGATTGCATATCATTATGTACATGGGTACCTAACATGGCCTAGTAGGCAGGACCCATACTGCATTTCATCCTGGATTTCGTAAGCTTAAGGGCATTCCCCTAAGTTGCACTTAAGGGGGGGGTGTTGGTGTAAATAAGTATTTACTTATTACACTTACTTAATTTTTACTTAGGTTAATGCATTATTTAATTATTTTGCATTATTTTATTATTATTTTAGGTGAGACACTTAGGAGTTTGTGAACTCTCATTGAGTTATGCAACTCTATTTATTCACATGGTGTCTACAACACAAGAGTATGCATCATTCACTGAGTTGTCATGTTGACAACATAGTTATCCACACTCTTCATTTAGCATATGTTGTCTACACCACTGATTCATGTGCTACACCATTGTAGGCTTATCCTCACATCATCGCACTTAATCTCGTGCTCAATGGAGGATAACCCATATCTGGTGGACATGTGCCTGGTTGTATGACATATCATGATGCTAACTTCTATACATTCTAGAAGCTCTCCTAAGGCCTTTATATTCAGGCACTCCTAGTGCACTCTCATCTAGTTATTGAATGAATATCATCATTCTGATCATACTCTGTCTATTTTGGTCTACTGTGTGCTTGTGTTGAGTTCTTTAGTTCTTGGGTGAATTCTGGCCTAAGCCAAATTCTTACACCAAGATACTAAATTGTTTACCCATTGCTAATATTGAACACTTTAGGGAGGAGAAGTAGGGGCATGTTGATCTAGTTGAAGAGGTTTTTGTTGCAAATACAATAGGGAAGTAAACTTTGAGAAGGGGGGGGGGAGGAGAGTGGCTGGTGGGTGAATCAACACTTAAAACTTTCAACCTTAAAATCATTCACCACACATCCATCTCACAATCTATCAATATAAACTTAAATACCAAATTAAACATATACATCCATAGCATGAAAGTAACATATTCAACATATGTATAACACAAGATATTTGGTTACCCAAAAACCCTCCAAAGAGAAAGTAAAACTAGAGTGGGGATGACACCCACAAGTCTTCACTACTATAGTAATAAAGTGTATCCAATGAAGGTCACAATGTTTTGATCATGATACATTGATGCAAGAGCATCCTGGGTGTAAGAGCAATCTTACATCACCCAAAAATATTTTCATTTCAATCTCTTCTATTCTAATAAGGTCTACTATACAAGGTAGTTACTATTTATGGGAACTTTCTATTTTTAGTAAGTTTTTCATATTCAAGATTGAAATGTTCTCATTTTCTACATGAAGGTTCCTTTTGGAATTATAAGCCTACCATAAAAATGTCATTGCTTCAGCTTAAGTATCTAAGTAGTTATTATAGATTTCGGTGGAAAAAATTGTAGAAAAATCTCCAGGCTCACTGTTGGAGGTTTTAGAGTGCCCGAATCAGGTCCAAAAACTCAATGAAAGGGTGCTAGCATAATTTCAAGACTATATATTAGGAGCTAGCATTTCTGAAAAGTATTGTTAGAGTCTGTCGGCCCTAGGTATTAAGTTTGAGCATCTAGAACCTTCCTGGGTGGCATAAAATTACCTATTTAAGAAAGGCCTAAACATTATCTAGGACAACTCTAGGTGAGAGTACACAGGTTCTCTTGCAAAATATTGTAATGAAGGCACCCATGTGGGTTAGCATATTGTACTTATGAATTCTATAATAGCACATTTGTGGCACAAATAAGAAGTCCATATTTTGTACTCGCATTTGTTGTTGTTTCTTTATTTTTGTTATGAGTTTCTGGTATTAAAGGGAACACCCTTCATCAAGTGGTATCAAAGATAGAGTTCTTGTGTGTGTGGAGAGATCACCGATTGTAAGGCAGTTTGCACCAAGATTATGGTTTGGGCTAAGTGTGTAGACATATCATCGATTGTGAGGTAGTTTGCACTAGAATTTCAATGGAAACGTAAAAATGCCTCCACGAAGAGAGCATGGCGAAAGAGTTGTGCATGTTACACCTGAGGGTTTCTGAGCCCTCTATAGACAAATGCAAGCATTGGAAGAACAAATGCATAGAGGAATAAATCTTCCTATAAGAGATGAAAGTGAGGATGAGGAAAAAGTAGACAAAAATGCTGAAGTAGGGGCAATTCTAAATCTAGAGGATTCTCCAAGATTGAAAAATGACCTAAGTTTGAAGTTTCCACAATTTTGAGAAATCTTAACCCAGAGGAGCTAATTGATTGGATCAATGAATTGGAGGAGTACTTTGAGTATGAAGGTATTGATGATCTTGATAGGGTCAAGTTTGTGAAGTTAAAACTGAAGGGATATGCAAAGATCTGGTGGCAGGAGGTTCAGTTGGAGTGAATTAGAAAGGGAAAGGACAAAATCACCAGATGGGATCAGATGATAGCTAAACTGAAGTGACAATTTATTCTCATGGATTATGAGCTTGATCTATTGAATAAAATGCAAGGGTTGAAGCAAGTGGAAAAAAATTTTCAAGATTATACTGAAGAGTTCTACCGAGTTCTCATTAGAATTGGCCATGCAAAAGCTGATAAGGAGAAAGTCATTCATTATCTTAATGGGTTATGACCAAGCATACAGGATGACATGAGTCTTATTCGAGTGACCAATACTGAGAAGGCATACCAGGTTTCTCTAAGGGTTGAGGAGAAACTAAGCAAGAAGTTTGGTAACAAGAATAGTGGAAGAGATCTTGGTGAAAGATCTGGCAGAAGATCGTATGGAGGTTGTAATGATGATCAAAAGAACAAGGATGAGGCTAGTAGTAGTAGTCAGAATTAGAGGGGAAACAATTCCAATTATTTCCATGATCATAACAATAGAGATCAGAGAGGAAGAGGCAGAGGAGAAGGATCTGGAAGAGGAGGCTTCTGTGGGAAATGTTTTCACTGTGGAGAAGAAGTGCATAGAGAATTTGAATATACCCAATGCCAACGAAGGATAGATCAAAGAATAGAAGGCCGGGTCAGAGTTGCACATTTTGATGAAGATGTCAGATCATCACATTATGAAGATGTGGAGAGAGGAGAAGTCCTAGTTAACAGAAGAGTCCTATTGAATGATGAGAATGACAAAGAAGGAGCTTGTCTCGCACAAGGTGCAGATGTGAAGATAAGTGTTGTGATGTGATCATTGATGGTGGATGTACTAAAAATTTAGTTTCAGAAATGATGGTCACCAAGTTGAAGCTGAAGAGGTAGAAACACTCACGTTCATACCATATTTCTTGGGTGCAAGATGACCACAAGGTCATGGTCGATGTCATGGTCGATGAGCAGTGCTCAGTGAAGTTCAAGAGTGGAAGCTACCAGGATGAGGTACTTTTTGATATCATACCTATGGACATATATCATATGTTCTTGGGTAGGCCATGGTAGTTTGATAGGCATGTTTTACATGATAGGCAAGAAAATACCTACACTCTGACCAAGGATGGAGTGAAACATAAGTTGAAGCTATTGAAGGAGAAAGAAGAAAAGGTATGTAGTGTTGCAAGAATATGTTTTATTGATAGAAAAGAGTTTCTCAAAGGTTTGATGCATGAGCATATGTGTTTTGCTATAATTCCAAAAGATAGTAAAGAAGAAGTCGAGGAGGTGTCTCTAGAAGTTGCAGATATGTTGGGAGAGTTTTATGATATTGTATCATATATTGTACTTGATTGATTGCCCCCAGTGAGGAAGATCAATCGCCAGATGGATTTGGTTCCTTGAGCCAATTTTACAAACAAGGTAGTACACAAAATGACACCAATAGAAAGTGAAGAGTTGAACAGACAATTTCATGAGTTGTTGCAGAAGGGGTTGATTCAAGAGAGTCTAAGTCCATGTGTTGTACCAATAGTGTTAGCACCAAAGAAGAATAGAGAATGGAGGATGTGCACAGATTCTCACATTATCAACAAGATCACAATCAAGTACAGATTTCCATTGCCAAGGATGGATGATACTATGGACTGTTTAAGTGGAGCTGAGTATTTCACAAAGATAGATCTAAAAAGTGGGTACCATCAGATACATATTAGAGAAGTTGATGAGTGGAAGACTACTTTCAAGACCAAAGAAGGACTACATGAGTGGTTAGTCATGCCTTTTGGGCTAACTAATGCATAGAACGCTTTCATGCATCTCATGAATGAGGTACTGAAGGAGTTTCTGGGTAAGTTTGTCATCATTTTCCTAGATGATATATTAATCTTTAGTAAGACATTGGAGGAGAATTTGATTCATATTCGCAAGGTGTTTGCTAAGTTGAGGGAAGAAAAGTTGTTGATAAACCCAAAGAAGTGCAGTTTTGTAAAGGAGTTGGTGTACTTGGGATTTGTAGTCTCAACAGAAGGTCTAAAAATGGATCCAGAGAAAGTGAAGGCTATCCTTGAATGGCCTACTCCAAGGAGTGTGATAGAGGTAAGATCTTTTCATGGACTAGCTATTTTTTATAGAAATTTCATAAGAGGTTTTAATAGCATTTGTAGACCCTTGACTAAAACAATGAGAGGGGATAGCAAGGAATTTAAGTGGATTGTAAGAGTAGATAAAAGTTTTAATCTGTTGAAATAGAAAGTTACTAAGTAGCCTATTTTAGCACTTCCTGATTTTAACAAGGTGTTTCAAGTAGACTATGATGATAGTGTTACTGCAATAGGAGCTATTTTGAGCCAAGAAGGTAGACCTATTGCTTATTTTAGTGAGAAGTTGAATGATGCAAAAAGAAAATATTTTGTTTATGGTCAAAAATTTTATGCTATAGTTCAAGCATTAAAGAAGTGGAGACACTATCTTCTTCCTAATGAGTTTGTTTTGTATACTGATCATCAAGATTTGAAATATCTGAATAGTAAAGGAAAATTAAACCAAAGTCATTTAAAGTGGGTTGAGTTTTTGCAGAGTTGTACATTCATTTTGAAACACAGGAGTGAAAAGTCTAACAAAGTTGTAGATGCTCTTAGTAGAAGAAAAATTTTGCTAACAAAAATGTAGATAGATGTGGTTGGGTTCAAGGAACTTAGTACTTTGTATCCAGATGATCCTGATTTTGGTGAAGCATGGAAGGCTTGTACAGAACCTATTACACTTGACAGGACAAAGTGGTTAAATTTCATGATCCAAGATAATATGTTGTTCAAAGAAAGTTAGTTGTGCATTCCCCGAAGTTCAATGAGAGACAATCTCATCAAAGAGAAGCATAGTGGAGGATTGGCTGGACATTTTGGCAAAGATAAAACCATATCTTTGGTTGTTAAGTATTATTATTGGCCACAGTTGTATCAAGATGTGAAGAAGTTTGTACAAAATTCCAGAGTTTTTCAGATGGCGAAAGGAGTGAAGTAGTATACAAGGTTCTATCAACCATTACATGTACCAGAGAAGCCATAGGAGGATGTCAACATGAATTTTGCTCTTGGATTACTGAGGACACAACATGGGCATGATTCTATTTTTGTGGTGGTTGAAAAGTTTTCAAAGATGGCACATTTTATTACTTACAAGAAGACTAGTGATTTTGTTCATGTGGTAGAGTTATTTTTTAGAGAAGTGGTGAGACTACATGGTCTGCCCAAGAGTATAGTTTCAGATCAAGATACCAAATTTGTTGGGTATTTTTGGTGTACATTGTGGAAGAAGTTAAAGATAGATTTGAAGTTCAGTTCATTACATCATCCAAAGACTGATGGACAGAAAGAAGTTGTGAATCATAGTTTGGGAAACTTGTTGAGATGCTTGGTTGGAGATAAACCAAAAGGATGGGATATAATTTTACCACTGGCAGATTTTTCATATAATAATTCTATCAATAGGAGTACTAGTAAATCACCATTCCAAATTGTATATCGGAGCAGTCCTAGAAATGCTTCTGAATTGAGACAGTTGGATAAAGGAGAGAAGTAGTGCTGAAGCAGAAGATTTTGTTGAACATTTGAAGAACATCCATGAGGAGGTGAGGAGGCCCATCATAAAGATGAATACATAGTATAAGGCTAAGGGAGATGTGAAAAGGAGGTATAAGGAATTTCGTATTGGAGATGAAGTCATGGTTTATTTGAGAAAGGAGCAATTTTCAATGGGTACATATAATAAGTTGAAGATGAAGAAGTTTGGACTATGCAAGATAGTGAAAAGGCATATAGAAATGTGTATGAAGTGGAGTTGCCTACTGAATTGAATATTTTATTAGTATTTATCATTTTAGATATGATAGAGTATTATGAAGGAGGTGATGGAGATGAAGTTGTAGAAGCGCAGTGGAGTATTCCAGTAGCTAGTTGGACTATAAAGGAGATTAAGGAGATACTGGATAGTTGTGTTAGACAAAGTACAAGGTGTATATGAGCAATGTTAGTATGCTAATAGAAACCAAATTTAAATAAAGCTTCTACAAACTAAACAAAATTCATAAAATTCAAGATAGACTAAGATGAGCTCTTAATTGAGAATATGAACCATTAATGGGCTCTCTCAATAAGAAGCTCTCTTGTTGAGTAGCTTTGTCTAAATAGATAGGATGTATGCTCAAGCTTTATGCTTCAAAAAGGGCTTCAATGGATGATTGTAGATTTTTGGTGTGGATAGATGGCTTTAGTAGGGATTTGGCTCTCAAAATAGCATTATAACTTTACTTCATGGATTGTGTTATTTTGCAAAGGGGAAGGATCCAATTTATAGGCAAGAGGCTTGAGGGATCAAGGGCTAGGATGCAAGGATGGGAAAAAGCTTATGGAAGGCTCAGATTGCATGAGAGGAGAGCACATGGATTGTGCTTCCTTATAGCCAATCAAGGAGTGACACATGTCACATGGTGAGAGGATGGAGGAAAGGGCAAGGATGAGTCAACAAAGGAGGCTCAAGAGATAAAATCTTCATAAAGACCCTCATAATGACTTGTAAGAGCAATAAAAGGGCTTGTAAGAGTCATTTATGACCTAGTGGACTTCATAAAGTTTTATGGTTGAGATATTTTGAGGGTGATGAGAGAAAATTCGACTTGGACTTGATTAGAAATGTTTTAAGCTTGTTTAGGCTTGTGCAAATGATTAGAGGATGGATTAGGATGGTTTAGGATTAGCTTAAGGATAGGCAAGTGGATGGCATTTAATGAGGGTGGGTGAAGGAAGAGATATTTGTTAACTTTGGCTTGGGTTAGTAAGTTTTAACCCATGTTTAGGGAATGTGACAAGGTTAGGAGGGGATTAGGATTAGGTTTAAAGACATCTTCTAGAAGAGTCTAGATTTTGGATGAGGATAAAGACTTTCTAGAATAGTCTAGAATTTCCTAGGATGAGGATGAAGACTTTCTAGAAGAGTCTAGAACTTCTTAGGATGAGGATAAATTAGATTTTTAGAAAATAAATAAAGTTTTATTTATTTCAAGGGTTTGGGTTGAGGAGATATTTATTAAAACTTTTTTAATAAACATGAGGATTAATATTTAATTTTAATTAAATATTTTGAGTTGGGATTAGGGGTAGGAAATGATGGGATTAGCCTTTAATCAAAATTAAAGAAGGATTAGAAGATTTTGGAAGAGGTTATTGGTCATAAGGAAATTGGCCAAGTTTTGGGCAAAAAATAAATTTTTTATTTATTTTAGGATTTTTGGTCAATTTATTAATTAAATAATTAATAAATAAGGAAATAATGTTTAAATAAGATTTAAACATTTTTGGGAGGGATTTCTTAATTAAATATTTTTAATTAAGATAAAAGGATTTAATGGCATAAAAATTAATTAATTAATTAATTAATTAATTAATTAATTAATAAATGATGATGTCATCGGCAATTTTTCAGAAAATAAAAATACTTTATTTTCTAAAGGATTTTTAGGTGTCTACATTTTGCCCCTCTTTGATGTGATGCCGCAAGTGGCATGACATCAAAGATAAGAAAATAAGATGCCCAAGGCTAGAGCAGAAGAGGAGAGAATGGACTATGAGATGCCCCCTCAAGAAGGTAGTGGGGAGAGAAAGCGAGGCTTGGTGGCTTCTTGAAAAATACAAGAATCTGGGATGAGCAAGGAGACTCAAATTGGATTAAGAGAAGAGGTTTAGTTAGCTCAAACTCTTACTATGGGAGAATGATAAAGGGAGAATCAGAGGCACAAGAGGAAGCAAGCTTAAGATCTCAGGGATTGCAGAGGATGAAGGAGCGGAGCGCTATAAAAAAGAATCTAGGATAGGGAGATGGATGAGGGGATTATAAGGATGATGCAACAGGATTTCAAAGAGTTAGATTGGCGGAAGATGGGTTTCGGAGATCCCTAGGACTAGGATTGTGGATCTCGAAAGATGAGGCTTGGTGGGTTGATTTGGATTGGTGGATCCCTAAGACTAGGATTGTGGATCAATAAAGCTAAGAGTGATGAGTGATTCAAAGAGATACTGATGCATCAGCTAGGGTAGGAGAGACGGATGTTGGATATGGATGGGGGATAATGGAGATGAAGGAAAACCATTGAAGCTTTTTGAGCGGGGGGATACTTCAAAGAGAAGTACCACCATGTAGTTGAGCACTAGATTTGCTATAGGACTATTGGTTAATTGCCAAGGTTACCAAGAACATCAAGGCCTTTTCACCAACCGTCCAAAGGACTGACAAACTAACTCAAAACAAACACACAAGGATTGCCCCAGCATCACACATGAATCCTAGAGGAAGCAGCGTGGAAACGACACTGGAGAACCCACAAGCAGAAAAGAAAAACAAACGAAGGACCTGATCAAGACCTTACGCTCTAATTTCCCCATTCGCAGCATACCATGATATGGAAGATCGTGGCAACCTTGAGGAGGGAACAAGGAGATTGCTTGGAAAAGATACTTCAAGACCCAAAAGGGAAGATCCCAAATCAAAAGAAAGCGAAAATCCAAAAGAGAACCGTTTGCCAACGAGATGAGTAGGACGAGGTACTAACGGACCAAGATCAGACATGAGGAAAGCTATATCCTGCAAGGACCTATCGGAGAGCACCTAAGCTGGTGGATTTGGATGAGTGATGCGTCTAGCAAGCTGAACTAAGAAAGATAACACTTTGGTGATAGGAAATCTAGCTAAAGGATGCATTGGAATAGCTAACCAAGATGTGTGATGGGTGCAAGATGCTGATCAAGGAGAAACTGACACGAACACTGGATAGATACAATGGTACTAAGCTAAAGAGGATGTACAAGCTGACTAACCAAGATATATACAAGTGAGCTAACCAAGATATGGTACAAGCTAAAAAACTAATGATAGGTATGATATAGATGGATAAAAAGCTCAGGATGAGAGGATAGCGGGATGGTTCGATGTTGTGCAAGATGCGAAAGCTAAGGGTGGGGTGATAGCAAAAGATATGGATTTGGAAGGATGCATCCAATGATGATGAGAGATTTCATGACCAAGGATAGCTAGAGGAGCAAGATGAGATGGCTGGATAGGATGGTAGATAGCTAGGATTATGATGGATATAAAGAGATGACATTGGGTTTGCATGAGGATAGCCTAGAGCTAGATACCAATGACAAGGGAGGATGGAAAAGACAAGATCTCCAAGGAATATAGTGCCCCCAATCAGAAGATAACATGCAGAAGGAGGTCTTATGATGGATGTGATAGGATTGAAGCTAGGATGGAAAAAGCTGAAGGGGCTAGGGAGATGGATGATAGCTGAGATGATTGGCTGAAGCTACATAAGATTAGTGGATGGTGTGAGATGGAAGCCGGAGGATGGAGGATAGGTGGATAGATTGGAAGATGGAGTTGGATGTCAAGAGATGACCAAAAGCATGAGGGTGATAGGCTAAGCTGGGGATGGTGGGATTACGCATGATGCTTGTTTGCCAAGTTTTCATCATGGTACTTGTCCAAGGCGCTTGAATTGCCAAGTTTTCACCAGTGGACGCTTTATTTTTCTTTTCTTTTTTGACTTTTTGACTTTGGACTTAGCTGGAATGATTTTGGCTTTCTTCAGCTATTTTGGCTTTTTTGGGATTTTTCATTGGCTGTTGGAATGTTCAATTTTGTTGCTAGTTGTTGGTACACCGGATGTGTGATTTATGCAATAGATTGGATTAGATGGGATTGATGGTAGGAGATGGAGGGATGAAAAGGTTGGAAAGGAGCATGATATGGGGATGCTTGCAAGAGCAACATTGGCACATGTTGGGACGGGTGTGAAAAGAGCATATGGGGGATATATGGTAGATGCGGGCGTGATGGAGGATTTTTGGAAGCGTGCTTGGGGATATAGGCACCCAAGATGGAGTTAGGAGATGGGGGACATGAGTCACTAGATGGGGGATTAGCAATGGTGGATGCCATTATGCATTGGGTTTCAACTTTTTTCTTGGGGATCCACATGGTTTTGGATTTTCTTTTCATAGGCTTTTGCATTGTTTTGCATTCTTTGATTGGATTTTGCATTTTTGGAGTATGTCTTTTAGAATAGACATATGATTGCCTAGGATGTGGATTTTTAGCTTTATGCATTTTGAAGTTGGCATTTACATTGTTGTGGTAAGCTTTGGGAAGATGGTTAGGAGAAGCTTTGTGAGATGGAGAGGATATGAAAGAGCATGTAGGGGGATGATGATGGATGATGTGCCCTGATATGTGCCTTTGTTGATCTTGCATAGAAATGGATGGAATAGGATTTTTATGATGGCTAATAGGAGGATGGAGGATGGTAGATTTTGGGACATAGGGACCCAAAATGGATTTAGCGGATGAAGGGGGGATATGGTAGGTTGTTTTGGGTTGCAAAGATGGTGGAGGGGGGTTGACATAAGATTTCTTGAAGCGGTGATGAGAGGCTGGCATGGTGGGCTTGGAGATAGGCTTGGTTTGGGGGTGTGGTGTACCAACACCTTTAGATGGTGAGCCTTTGGATACATATCCAAGACCATGAAATCCTAGATTTTTTTGTGCAATAATAGGCTCTCTGATTCCTTGCTCTTGTGGTCCTAAACCTTGACCTTGATAATGCCATCGATTCAGCATTTGAACAAGCTGAGGAAACTTTTTGCTTGCAGAAAATGGTAGAAGTGATTTATTAGGTGTATTGCAATGGGGAGATACTGTTCTTAATTCTTCTGCTGAGAGAGGGCCACCATGGATGAATGTAAGTGAACCAAGAGGGTAGATTATAGATGGTGGAATATCTTGGATAGGTGGTAAGATGGAAGCATGGAGCGGGGGATATGGAAGGATAGGATCTTGATGTAGCTGGTGGGATGACAAGATATTTTGTAGTGGAGGAGATATGGCTCGAGGTTTTGGAGATGGAGGAGATGGTGACTGCACTATGGATGGAAGACATGGTACGATGATATCTTCATTTATGCTTTGGGGGATGTCAACATGCTTTTGGGCAAGATCTTGATAGGATTGGTTTGGAGTGGATGGTGTGATAGGAGGTGAAGGGATGGATTCTTCAAAGGCAGCGGATGGATAGATGGGAGATTCAGTAGTGGAGATGGGTGAGTAGAAGATGGATGCATAAGGGTCATTACGATAGATTTGGGAAATGCATGGAGGCGATGTGGATAAGATTTGGAGGGATTTGACAGGTGGTGGGATTTTGATGCTTGCGGGAAGTGGAAGGATTTTAAGCAATTTGACGGATGGTATGGGGATGATAGCTATGGGAGATGGAGGTGATATTATAGATGGGGAAGCTTCATCACTGACTACTTCACATGGTTGGATTAGATGACATGGATTATCGACTGTTGGAGGAAACTTTTCTTGTATTTCCTCTAGGAGATTCCTTGGAGACTCATGTGTCGAAGGTGGAGGTGGATTGACAGGAATAGCTAGTGTGATGGGGGTGGAAGATTGGAAGCTTGGTTGATTGGGTGATGGAGGGGAAGCTGGAATATCAGATGGCATGACTAGATAGTTTGGAATAACTCTTGGATTTTGGGGGATGCTTGGGGGAATGTTCATTACATCATCCAAAGACTGATGGACAGAAAGAAGTTGTGAATCATAGTTTGGGAAACTTGTTGAGATGCTTGGTTGGAGATAAACCAAAAGGATGGGATATAATTTTACCACTGGCAGATTTTTCATATAATAATTCTATCAATAGGAGTACTAGTAAATCACCATTCCAAATTGTATATCAGAGCAGTCCTAGAAATGCTTCTGAATTGAGACAGTTGGATAAAGGAGAGAAGTAGTGCTGAAGCAGAAGATTTTGTTGAACATTTGAAGAACATCCATGAGGAGGTGAGGAGGCCCATCATAAAGATGAATACATAGTATAAGGCTAAGGGAGATGTGAAAAGGAGGTATAAGGAATTTCGTATTGGAGATGAAGTCATGGTTTATTTGAGAAAGGAGCAATTTTCAATGGGTACATATAATAAGTTGAAGATGAAGAAGTTTGGACTATGCAAGATAGTGAAAAGGCATATAGAAATGTGTATGAAGTGGAGTTGCCTACTGAATTGAATATTTTATTAGTATTTATCATTTTAGATATGATAGAGTATTATGAAGGAGGTGATGGAGATGAAGTTGTAGAAGCGCAGTGGAGTATTCCAGTAGCTAGTTGGACTATAAAGGAGATTAAGGAGATACTGGATAGTTGTGTTAGACAAAGTACAAGGTGTATATGAGCAATGTTAGTATGCTAATAGAAACCAAATTTAAATAAAGCTTCTACAAACTAAACAAAATTCATAAAATTCAAGATAGACTAAGATGAGCTCTTAATTGAGAATATGAACCATTAATGGGCTCTCTCAATAAGAAGCTCTCTTGTTGAGTAGCTTTGTTTAAATAGATAGGATGTATGCTCAAGCTTTATGCTTCAAAAAGGGCTTCAATGGATGATTGTAGATTTTTGGTGTGGATAGATGGCTTTAGTAGGGATTTGGCTCTCAAAATAGCATTATAACTTTACTTCATGGATTGTGTTATTTTGCAAAGGGGAAGGATCCAATTTATAGGCAAGAGGCTTGAGGGATCAAGGGCTAGGATGCAAGGATGGGAAAAAGCTTATGGAAGGCTCAGATTGCATGAGAGGAGAGCACATGGATTGTGCTTCCTTATAGCCAATCAAGGAGTGACACATGTCACATGGTGAGAGGATGGAGGAAAGGGCAAGGATGAGTCAACAAAGGAGGCTCAAGAGATAAAATCTTCATAAAGACCCTCATAATGACTTGTAAGAGCAATAAAAGGGCTTGTAAGAGTCATTTATGACCTAGTGGACTTCATAAAGTTTTATGGTTGAGATATTTTGAGGGTGATGAGAGCAAATTCGACTTGGACTTGATTAGAAATGTTTTAAGCTTGTTTAGGCTTGTGCAAATGATTAGAGGATGGATTAGGATGGTTTAGGATTAGCTTAAGGATAGGCAAGTGGATGGCATTTAATGAGGGTGGGTGAAGGAAGAGATATTTGTTAACTTTGGCTTGGGTTAGTAAGTTTTAACCCATGTTTAGGGAATGTGACAAGGTTAGGAGGGGATTAGGATTAGGTTTAAAGACATCTTCTAGAAGAGTCTAGATTTTGGATGAGGATAAAGACTTTCTAGAATAGTCTAGAATTTCCTAGGATGAGGATGAAGACTTTCTAGAAGAGTCTAGAACTTCTTAGGATGAGGATAAATTAGATTTTTAGGAAATAAATAAAGTTTTATTTATTTCAAGGGTTTGGGTTGAGGAGATATTTATTAAAACTTTTTTAATAAACATGAGGATTAATATTTAATTTTAATTAAATATTTTGAGTTGGGATTAGGGGTAGGAAATGATGGGATTAGCCTTTAATCAAAATTAAAGAAGGATTAGAAGATTTTGGAAGAGGTTATTGGTCATAAGGAAATTGGCCAAGTTTTGGGCAAAAAATAAATTTTTTATTTATTTTAGGATTTTTGGTCAATTTATTAATTAAATAATTAATAAATAAGGAAATAATGTTTAAATAAGATTTAAACATTTTTGGGAGGGATTCCTTAATTAAATATTTTTAATTAAGATAAAAGGATTTAATGGCATAAAAATTAATTAATTAATTAATTAATTAATTAATTAATTAATTAATGATGATGTCATCGGCAATTTTTCAGAAAATAAAAATACTTTATTTTCTAAAGGATTTTTAGGTGTCTACACAAGGAACAGAACTTATGAGGAATACCAGCTCAAATGGAAATAGAGACCAGTAGAGGATCCATCATGGTTAGCAAGGGAGGAGGTTAACCATCTTGGTTTTCCTCTGAACACCAGAGAGGTGACAGAGTCACTTCTCAAATTACCCTGGGTGTCTGATTTAGGAGCATCTTAGGTGTAAGAGCAATCTTGCATCACCAAAAATATTTTCATTTTAGTCATTTCTATTTTAGTAAGGTCTAGTAGACAGGGTGGTTACTTTTTATGGGAACTTGCTATTTTAGTAAGTTTTTCATACGAACTCAGAATGTTCTCATTTTATACATGAAGGTTCATTTTGGATTTATAAGTCGACCATAAAAATCCCATTGCTCCAGCTTAAGTATTAGAGAAGTTATTGTAGATTTTCGATGGAAAAAATTGCATAAAAATCTTTAGGCTAACTGTTGGAAGCCTTAGATTGCCCAGATGAGGTCTAAAAACTCAACAAAAGGGACTAGCACTATTTTGAGTCTATATATCAAGAGCTAGAATTTTTGAAAAGTGGTTATAATAGCCAATTGGAGCAACGGTTTGAGAGTTATGGCCTTCCAAACTTGGGCTACCAAAATTTCTAAAATAATTTGTCAAAGATGTATTTAGCTGAATCTATATGTATTGTTAGGGTTTGTCAGCCCTAGGTATTAGGTTTGAGCATCTAGAACCTTTTCGGGCAGCATAAAATTGTCTATTTAAGAAAGGTCCAAACATTAGCTAGGAAAAATTTGGGTGATAGTTCATAGCTTGTCTTGTAGAATATTGTAATGATGGTGCCCATGTGGGTTAGCATATTGTACTTGTGAATTCTCTAATATTGCATTTGCAATGCAAATAAGAAGTCTTTATTTATTGTACTTGTGAATTCTCTAATATTGCATTTGCAATGCAAATAAGAAGTCCTTATTTTGTTCTCGCATTTGTTTTTGTTTCTTTGTTTCTATTATGAGTCTATGGTATTAAGGGGAACACCCTTCATCATACATGATCTACCCTATGAAAGGTTTTCCCTGTTAAAGGCTTACAAGATTGTTAGATCTTACCCTGTTAAAAGATTTCAACACCCTATTAGAAGTGTGCTTGGTAAAAGGACTTTAAATTATAATGAAGTAAGCACCTTGTTAAAGGATTTACAACAGCCTGCAAAGACTACTATGTTAAGAGATTTAATTGATTCACCTATTAGAATGTCTCAACAATGATCCTTCGATTAGCACTCTATTGTGCTATGTCAGATCACCTCTATATTGATGTGTACTTGATCCTTTATGATCAGATGTATCTCTGTTGTCTTCTAATTCCTTTCCTCTGTTCTCCTTAAACTGATTATGTAATGTAACTCAAATTATAACACCTTAATCACCATGAATTTTTTGTTTACGCATGCATACTCTCTTCAATTCTCCTTAAGCATTCTTATAAAGTTTAGGGTTTGTCCTCCTTCAGAAGACCTAGGTGACTTAGGATTAGGTATGAATCAATGGTAGTGATTCACCATATTGTTGCTTGATCCTTTCCTTTTTTTTGATTGGATGCATTTAATGCATAGGGATTCATAATTAAGATTCATCCTTATCATCAAAGATCATAAAACAATCCTTAAGTTGGCCCAAAAATAATTTACATAGAAGTTTGTGCCATTAAAAACAACTATTTTAAAATTGTGTAACATGGCAATTGAAGTCCCTAATGCTCGGCATCAATTGTAACTTCAATGTTGTAACTTGACCTCTGAATGACTTAGCATCCACTGATCACTCAGCATCTAAATAGCTTGACACATACTATCTTCTTGGCACTTATTAGCTACTCGACTCATACAAAATATTTGTCACTCAACATATACTATCTGACAACTTATGCTTGACATGTATTACTTGTTTGGCATGAACTAAGTAAATGACTTAAGTATATTGTCACTCATATGTCAAAACCAGTCTGAGATTAACAATCTCCCCCTTTGACATGAGTGGAAAAATACTTGGTCATGCATGAATAACCCTTAGCCTTTCAAGCATAACTCAGACAATATCCACTTACATATAAAACTTCAAAACTTCAAAATTTTGTAAAAACTTATAACTTGTTAGTCATACCTCAAAATTCAATAACTCCCCCTGAGTTGATTGTGTTGTTTAGTATCTGAATCAAAATCATTCTCCTATTGAGAGATTTGTATTGATTGATTTGTGTACTCTGTTTCTTGTCATTGACTACTCCCCAAAAATATTATCTCCCCCATAACTCTTATTTCTCCCATACCTTCTTATTTCTCCCCCATTTTGACACCTATGTCAAAGCGTTATACACTTATAGTGTGACTGTCCAAAAATATTTTGTGGACCTCAAGAATTATTTTCAAAGATGCATCCCAATTATCACAAGCTACCTCTAATGATTTGATCTGGATGGCCAGGTCAATAGCAAGGTGAACTAAGTCATCATGAGTAGAAAGATGTGGATCTTTCTTCATGAGTGTTTTAGCAAAGGCTAGTTCCTTGTCCAATATATCCATATGTGGAGTCAAAATAGACTGGATGCTAATCAGTTTAGCCTTGATGATTGCTTCATCTATATGTAACACTGCTAACTAACTTTGGGAGTTCAGGAGATTCCTAAAATGTTTCTCACTATGGGCTAGAGATTTTGGCAGAGTTATACTAGATGACTATATATGACTCTCCAAACTTAGTATGTGGCTCCTTATTTCTTGTGTGAAGAGTGTTGGATTACATAATTTGGTGTACAAAGTGAAAATATTCTCTAGTACCTTCTTCACACTATCAATTTTGGTTGCTAGCTCAACCTGTGATAGTGCAATAGCACTTGATATCTTTTCATCAACCTTATTTTGAAACTTTATTTTAGACCACTCAGGTAACTTAACATTGGAATCTAGGTGTACATCATTTACCTTCTCAACAAGGTTGGTTAGCTACTCTATGATTGGCTTTGTTTCTTTTGGTGTTGGCAAGCTGAATGCATCAAGAAAAATGTCGTTGATATCTATCAAAGATTCCTTCTGCCTATGCTCTTATCTCAGTAGTTCTTAGTTCTTCTTCTTTGCAAGAGCATACTGGAGTATATTCATATGTTCAATAGTGATGGTTACAAAATAAAACTTTGGAAACTCAATCACTTCATCCAAGTTCACATCAACAAATGATGTAACATTATCCATCTTAAATGTGCTTGGACTTGGCCTTGATGATTTTAGGGGTATAGCTTCTATACTTGGTCTATGAAGAGCTTGACTTTTATTTAGTGTTTTAATTTTGTTATTAGAGCATTCATATTAGAGTTTTTTTATTTTAATGAATATTATTTATCGCAAATGTAAATTAACAAATGCAAACTTATTTCATTTATGCATTTACCCTATGGAATTGATATAAGATTTCATAATTTCTCCCTGTTCGGATGAGATAACTATGGCAGGGACCATGAATAAGAAATATCTATCATTCATTGGGTCATACATTATTATGGCACCTGCCCCTCCAGAGACATATACTCCACCATCTAATAGAAAATTTAAATAGCAAAGCACTATTTTCCCTTCCGCCATGTTGCGATCCAGGGAATATAAACCACAATCGTTGACCCAATTTATAATCATAAAAATGAAGAGCTTTGAGTTCAAAATAATGAACAAATTCAATTTAAAGAATTAATTCTTAATAAATTTCAAGTGACGTTGTTATGCATTTCACCATGAGTCATCTTAAGAAAATCTATGAGAGACATTAGCAAAGTCTCCTCCAAATACCAAAGAATACAAAGGATGTAAAAAATTTAAACACAATCCAAACCAATATAGAAATAAGGACATGCTTTAATGAAATGAAAAGAGTAATCTAATTCTTTGAGCATACTTTTTGTTGTTGTCGAAGTTCCATTAACCATATTAGGTGAAGGGGCTACTGGAGGAGGAGGAGCAAGTATGGAAACAGCTAGAGTTGTGGAAATAGCTCTTAAAAACAACAATATTTTAAAACAAAATAAATCTTTTAATTTATGTGTCCATGGAGTAAATCAATTTATGTGTCCATGGAGTAAGTAAAATAATTTTAAAGTAAAATAAATAAAAACTCTCAAGTAAATAAGATAACTCCAAGCTTATATATGTTCAGAATTTATAGATATATGTATTTAGTATATCTATGCTGATATTATTCTTTTTCATTAATTTTATTTATAGATGCATGGTTGGGGGAGCATGTCAATGGTTTATTCTACTCATTTTCATATGTTATCTGATGTGATTTACAATAAATTGGATTCTCATAGTTGATGCCTTGAGAAAAAAATACTATGAACAAATTGAGATATTTTAATTTGATTTAAATAACTAGTGCAAATCTTAAATGATATTGGGATGATGAAGATTGATAAAATCTTACAAATACTATATGGTTGGTTTGACTATAACATTTTTTTTATATCTCATTTGCAGGATGACATGAACTGTGTAGAAGATTATGTGAAATTCCTTTGTCAATGGTTGCTTGATTATTTCTTTAATAATATGAATTTATAAACCAAATAATCAACCAAATTTCGATAGATCATCTTTGCAATTTAGTTTCAACTCCATTTGAACATATTACCTACACCGAGGTTGTTCAACTATTAGAGAAGATTATACTTATTTTGCAACTAAGTATAGGAATATATTAATCATTTACATTTCTTGACTTAACAAACTTTAAAGATAGTAAGGACTTGAGAATTTTGTGTCTATTTGCAAATAAGAAAGTCACATATAAGAAATTTGAGAACAGGGTAGAATGGGGCATTGATTTAGCATTAAAGCATGAAAGGTATGCAAAGCATAAGATTCCTATATGTTTTTCTAGGATATGCTAGAATCATTGACAAAAATTATGATTATACATGCACTATCCACATTCATGAGAGTGTTGGATCTAGCTTTTGGGAAATTGTATGATACTTTTAGTACCCAATTGATGCAGATATTTAACTAAGGTTTAAAAAGCTAGTTATTGTGTACAATTATCCAAAAATGATCAAGGCATTTTACATGTGACTCAATGAGGATGACAAGATTGTTTCTACCATGGATGTACTTGTACCAAAGGTAGGTTCCTAATCTCCTAATATGTTTAGGTAGTGAACCTAAATGTAAGAAATAAAATGCATATTAACCATGATGTAATTCTCTAGGATTGAGCTAAACTCGATGATATGTACACTACTTCATAGGCTGGGGAGCTAATAGGTGGGAGCCAAAGGGAGGAGCAATTGGAAGTTATTGAGAAAAGGTATGTAGTACAATGGGTTGTCTTTTTTTGTTCTTTGTTAAAAAAATCGTGTGAAAAATACTTTTTTTTCTGCATAACTTGTTTTTGATGTATGGTTCTAGAACTACTAAAGAGTCACCTTAAGTTAGTAATCATTGATAGTATCTTAATTTGAGATAGCTACATTTACTTGGTTATTAGAAAAAAAATTCATTTTCCGTAAAACCAATGGAAGATGAGAGTTAGACTTCTTTTTTAGTCTATATGATATTTGACTTCTTTTTCAGTCTATATGATACTTTTATAGAGATAATTACATAGACTTGATTATGGAATAGGTCATTGCAAGAAGAAATGTTTCATTATTATCTCTAACTATGACTTGGTCTAAAAAAAATTACTTGTTATAAGCATTGATATCATGTTATATTATATTGTGTAAACTAAGTTGTACAGTGTGAGAATCTTGATTGTCAGAGATGTAGAGGATGATAGATAAATTAAATTCAAAATATGAAATTTGTTCATTTATCTTCCAATAGTAAAGATGCTTAGATGTCTAAAAATGCCCAAGGCACATTTTTTATTGGTCTGATTATATAAGTGTTGTAACCCAATGTACTTTCAATAGCATTCACAAAGAAATTAGAGGTTTGGCATGGAGCTAACAATGACATGGTCTTTTATTGTGGCAGGAGTTGCTACAATTTATGTTGTTTTTTTTCTACTAAGAAGCCTTGCAAGTTCTAAGAACAAGAACCATCTTCCTCCAGCCCCAAGCAGTCTTTCCCTAATTGGGCACTTTCATATTCTTCTTGATATTAAAAGCCTAATTCACCATATCTTAGCTTCTCTTGCTAAAAGCTATGGGTCAGTTACACATGTCAACTTTGGTAGCCACTCTATTTTGATCATAAGGGCTACAGAGTTAGCAAGAGAATGTTTCATAGTGAATGACAAGGCTTTAGGATCAAAGTCTTAGCTTTCACTAGGGAAGCATTTGGGATACAATTATTCAATGGTTTCTTGGGCTACATATGGCCCCTTCTGAAGAATTTCTCAAAGGATTTGTGTTCTTGAGCTTCACTTTCCCAAGAGAATCCAGTCTTTTGCTCCCAAGAGATCCCAACAACTTCGCAAAGGACTTGCTTCTCTATTTGAGCTGGCTTAGCTACAAAATAGTGTTAACATGAAGAGGTTCTTCTCCTTCTTCAACTTCAAGATGCTCATGTGTATGATCATTAATGAGAAGTATTTTGGAGAGGAGTCGAGGCTCTAGGAGGAGATTATTTCTAAGGTGATTGAGGAGTCTTTTGTGTATCATGGGTGTGTTAATATTGGGGATTATATTCCCTAGTTGAAGTGGCTTAATTTGTAAGGGTATGAGAGGGAACTGATCAAGATACAATCACATTTAGACTTGTATATGTATACAATATCGAAGAACCTCATCCATATGTTGCCACTTGTAGCACCATCAATATAGGTTTGTAAAAATTTATCTCAAGGTGGTGGTAGACCCATCAAAGACCTGTAGATAAATATCCAAACTAATCACTAACCAAGTTTTCGTTAGGGATTACTTTGGATATTTATATTTCAATAAATATTTTTTTAAACAAATCATCTTGGTTGAAATTTCAACCAATCTTGGTCGACATTTCCACCAAGTTTGGTCAAAATTTTGACAAATGCATTGTTTGTGGGTTTGGCATGTTGGTTGATCAAGGATAGCATTGATTGAACTTTCAACCAAACTTTGGTGGAAATTTTGACCAATTCATTGGTCATGGGTTGGGCATGTTGGTCGATCAAGGACCAGCATTGGTTGAACTTTTGACCAAACTTTGGTGGAAATTTTGTCCAATTCATTGGTCATGGGTTTGGCATGTTGTTCGATCATGGGCCAGCATTGCTCAAAATTTTGACCAATGTTTGGTGGATATTTTCACCAAAATTGGTTGAAATTTTGACCAATGGTCCTCATAACCACAAAAGTCATTTTCAACCAAATGCTTTGTTGAACTTCTGACACATACAAGTGTTGCTCAAAATTTTGAAAATAAAAGTAACAAAATAGAAATTGGTCAAAAATTTGACAAACATGAGTCAAAAATTTGACCAATTTTCATTGAAAAATGAGTCAAAATGTACTAGTGATAATAGACATAGACTAGTCAGTAGTCAGTACAGTGCAAACCATAAAGCCTTAAAAGGTCACTAGTCAATACACTTGCAAATTCTCTTTCAGATTAAACAATTTTTTAGTTTACCACTAAAGATTAGCCAATACCATTATTATTTGTTTTCCCACAAAAAAAGTAATTCGCATCTGATATTACAATCTCATTTTTGGCAAGGAAAGAAATAGCCACCATTTATTTATTTGTCAAGAAGAAGAAAAAATTTGCCACATTTAAAATGATTTTTGTTAGGGAAAGAAATAAATTTCCAACATATAATATTTTATTTCCCTCCATGAAACAAAAAGATCGTCGTTGACATTAAAATTTTCCCACCCATAAAATGTTAGATTCATGAGCATTTTAGGCATTTTTTTGGAGAGGTTTCTTAAAGTTATCCCTAGTGAGCACTCCTATTGAGACTGAGAATGTTGTTAAAAATAGATAATACTAAGGGGGGGTGAATTAGTATTTTATGAACTTTTTCCCACAACTAGATATTATTAATTACATTGCAACATGAATATGGAAGTAAACCAATAATTATGAACAGTAAATAAAACCATACACAAAGAGAAGTCAGACTTCATGTTTTGTTAACTAGGGAAACCCTGGTCTAAGGAAAACCTCAATGGGGATGGAACCCACCAAATGATCCACTAAGTAAAAAAATCGTGTTAAGGATATTGACCCTATTGGGAGTCTATGAATGACATATAGTGCCTCGGTCCTTGTTAAAGTACTAGGCCCTTTTAAAAGCCTCAACCCTATTAGGAATTGGTATTACAAGTACAACTATATGCAAGAAGAGCCCACTGCCCTAACATGCAATTATACAATATAGTACCTTTATACAAAAGAGACAGATACAAAAACATCTTTATTGTTGACTATTGTACTTTTCTTAGCCTGATCTAAAATCAAAATTTTCATCACATATTTCTCATATAATTTCACATGTAATGTATATAGTTCTCATACTCATTATATACTTCACATTCACATATATTACACACACACACATTACTTTGCATAAAAAAACTCTTTACTTATACTCTTTTCCTTCACAAAACTCTTATATAGTCGGCTTGATGCAATCACATATTATGTTAACTTAGGGTAAACATCTAGGATTTCATATCTACGTAATTAAGTAATTATTTCATGACTGAAATAGTTCCTTAACCCTTTATTCCTCTATTTTTGTTGTACTATCTATTGTGCATACTATTTTTACTAGTATTTAGATTATAACTTTGTCTATATTTTCTGTACTAATTTGCACACTCAGGTACATCATCATAAAACTCTGATGTACCTTCCCTTAATTTTTCACATGCCAAATATCTATGTAGCCTTTTCTATAACAATTAATCTTTGCATTGCTAGTGAAATTGTCCAATTCTTTAGACAATTTTCTATCTCTGACTGTAGAATCTTCAACAATATTTTTTGTTATCTCATCCTAAGATATATGTTTCCATAAATGAAAACCCTAACTTATCTTACCTAGCCATATTTCTAAAAATCTCCCCCTTTGGCATTGATGGAGACATATGGTAAAATTGGCTAAGTCCTAAAATATACACCTATAACCATCTTCCTTATATCTCCTAATATAATATAAGATTAAGTAACCTTGCTCCCCCTAAGTATATAATTGTACATACTATTATTACCTTATACAATTTTCCTTCTTCTCCCCCTTTTGAATCAATGACAAAGGTGTCAAAGTTTATTTACATGTCAATACTTTGTTTCATACCTCTGCTTAGGCTACTAATTGAGAAATGCAATCAACAAAATTGACTACAAGACTCTTCATATTCTTCTCCCATGAGTCCTTGACTCCTTCTAAAATGCTGAGAAGAGCACACAAACCATAATATGTTATCTTTATTGCATTCAAATATGAGTACAAAAAATTGTCAAAAGATGTCTTTATTGATAGACATTCCTCCAACTGACACTCAATTGTGCTCAATTTTATAGATAAGTGTTCTCTTAGAAGTGAGAACCTTTTAGTTATCCTTTTTTTTCTCTCTTCCAATATGGTTATCTCATTGTAAGCCTTGCTAACTTGTGATTCAACTACTTCAATCTGCACACCAGGTTGACTTAGCTTACTAGCCAATGCTTCCACCTCTATGCATTTCACTTTAAGTTCATTTTCAATGTCTTTTGTGAAACTAAAAGACATCATGCACTTTGCATACAGAGCTTTTCCTTCAAACTCACACTTCCTTAATGACTTGATGCAAGTATCAAGAGTCAATATGTTATTTCTTATGTTTTGACAAACAATGGCAATTATCTTCACATCATGCTTGCCTTTAGCTTGCACTGATGCAACCTTTGACAAACTTGTAAATTCAGCATTAAATGCTTGAATCACATCTTTGGTTCTATCCTTGGGGTTAAGATCAAGTGACTTCACAGTCATGACTCCTACAACTTGTTAGTAACCTTCATGAGATTTTTTGAAAACTCTTTACCTATTTGTTCTTGTTAATTATCTTGTTGAGGGATTATATCAATTTTTATTGATCATCATCATCTAAACCAGTAAGTGTAGTGAGGGTGAGATATGTGTTGGGTGCACTTGGCTTCTCACCCTTCTTTTCTTTCTTCTTCCTCTATTCCTAATCCTCTTTCTTTTTCTCATCTTCCTTTCTTTTGATTTCTTCATCCTTTTTCCTATTTTCCTCTTATTAGTCCTTCTTCTTCTTTTCTTCTACTTCTTTATTCATCTTCTCTTCTTCTTCCTCTCTTATCTTCTTTTCTTCTTCTTCCTTCTTCCTCTTCACATCTTCTTATTCCTTCTTTTTCTTCTCTTCTTCTTCTTTCCTCTTCTTGTCTTCCTCTTCCTTCTTTCTCTTCTCTTCTTCTTTTATTTTCTTGTCTTCCTCTTCCTTCCTTCTCTACTCTTCTTGTTCTTTCTTCTTCTTTTCCTCTTCTTGCTTCCTTTTCTCTTCTTTCTCTTTCTTCTTTTTCTCATCTTCTTCTTTTTGTTGCTTTTCATCTTCTACTTGTTTCTTGTTCTTCCTTTCTTCTTCCCTTTTTTCATCTAATTTTCTCTTCTTATCTTTGGCCTCATTCTTTCTCTTCTCTTCCTCCTCATTTGAACTAGAGTAGTCAATAATATTGCCAACAATATTTGGCCCAAGATCCTTGAAAGGATCTTCTACAATGTTTACTTTCACACTTGTAGTGCCAATTTTCATAGTATCTTTTACAATGGAGATCTACAAAGATAGATCTACCATGTGAGTGTCCTTAGCTTCCACTACTATTGCTACTAGAGTACTCTATTCAACAGATATAGGGATTTCTCCCCTTGACTTTGTGCTCACTCCATTGGGTACAAAATTCATATACTTGACAATAGCTTCTTATGTTTCTTTTTTTACCTCTTCATAATTTCTCCTCATCAAAAGAATATGTCTTCTTTTATTTCATAGCAAGGGCTCAATTCCGTTTATTATATCTTACAAGTCTTCATCATTGTTAACTTCACAAAAAATCTTGATCATATTTTTTCTAATTTTTTTGTCTTCACCAATGACTCTTCTTCTCTTATTTATTAACCTATTATATAGGTCCTCTAGTTCATGTCTTTTTACATCTTCAAATCTCTTATTCCTCAATATCATATTCCTTACTAATGTATTTTCTAATTAAATTTGATCCATATTATTATACATGCTATAAAACTTATTTAACTGAATGAAATTATTCTCATTTATGATCTGCATATTCAAATTTTCTACCTTTTGCTTCCAAGGATTCTTTCCAATGCATGTCCTTTCTTCTCCAACTAATTTTTCTATAGGTCTATCATGTTCATCTTCAAACTCATCAGATTCAACCATTTTTACTGTCTTTCTTCTCTTTCTAGGGCCATGTGACAATTACTTGGGTGTTTTCTTCCTAGGTGACTCAGCCTCTTGTTTCATCTTGGTGAGTCTCTTGTATTTTCTCCTAGTTGGAGGAGTAGATGATTTTCCTTCTATAATTTATACCTCCTCTTCATCAAAATTATTTAATGGTTGTACAATAGTGAGTTGTATTTGAGCTACTATTAGATAGGGAATAGTAGGTATCTACAAAGTAGATCCTTCTACTATTACTCCCTCTAAAGGTGTCACTATGGCAATAGGAGTAGTCTCCAATACTTTAGTTTGACCACTAGCCTTCATCTCCAAGGCTATACCCTTTACCTCATTGGATTCTTCTCTAGTCATTCCTAATTCTTTGAGAATTAATTGTATTTTCTTCTCAACATTTTTCTTGATTTATTTATTGTGGAGATTGCTCTCTACTTCCCTAATTTTCTTTACACAAGTTCCCCATCTAGAATTATTCTTGTCCTCTTTAGAATCGAGAATGATCTTTGCATACCCTTCAATTATTTCTTCACTTAGTCCATAGCACATGGGTTCTATGATCTTAACTCTTGGCACAACTACCTCCATGGTTGTTACATCTATTTCAACCATGAAACATAAATCCTTCTTGTACTTATCTACAAGTGAGGGTGGTATTCTATACCTTTTCTTCATAGCAATTTGAAAACTTTTCATCATTTTTTTGATGTCTTCCACAATCTTTTCCTTGGTTTTTCTTCTATTATGATGTGTTACCAAACTCATCGTGCATTACTTCTTGTTGTCTCATTCCCTATCAGGCATACCATGGAATTTCCTCATTACTAGGAAGAATAGGTGTATCATTAATGACTCAAACCTAAGCACCACACTTCTAGTCTTCTTGAGCTTCTCTATGTTGTCTAGTAATTGGTGCCTTAGAATATCACACATGTTTACTTTTTGTTTCTCAATTGTCATCATGTATGCTACATGTAGGAAACCAATAGTTACTAAGTTCAATCTTGAACTATGATTCATCTTGTATCTAATAATCTTTCTAATCACTCTCACATGTATCTTCTTTATTAGGTCAATCCTCATGTTCCTACCATGTGATTTGGTTTTTAGATTGGTCTCCATCATCTTCTTCAAATTCTTTTCATTAACTTGGTTTTTGACCTGATTGCACAAACTAGTTAACTTATCTATCATATCATTATCAATCATGACAGGTATCTCTCCAACTTTAAAAATTCCTTCATGAATGTGACTCATTATAATTGTTCTTCATTCATGGTTGTCAAAATTCATAAAGAAATGTGGTTTATAATGTTTAGTTCTTTCAAGTGTGCAAACTCTTATTTAAATGAAAAGTCACCCTAGTACACTAGGTCAAGGTCCTTAATAATGTCTTTGTCTCCAATGCTCTCAAATCTATAATAAATATATGACCTAATATCCTCTACATAAAGAACATTCTCTGGAACTTGCAAAATTTCTCCTAAGGGATCATCAACTTGAGAAACAAATGTTTTTTTCTTAAACACATACCCCAAACTCTCACTAACATCACTAGCAGTAAGGTTCATCATTTTAGCTAATTCAAATACTTGAAAAACTTCACAAAATACCTAAATTACATGAAACTAGGGCTCTTTCAACTTTGCACAATAAATGCTTCAATTTTGCCTTTACTCATTGTCAAATCACTTTGAATTTCTCCTTAACTCTTCACATGATCGAATGATACTCATAATCTTGTTTGCATCCTTTAAATCTTTCAAATTGAACTTTATATTAATTGTGCATCTACCAAAATTAATGAAACTATTTCTCTTTTAACCACTAAACTTGTTTGGCTTCATTCTCCTTCATTTCATCACCAAACGACTTGCGCTCTTAACCAACAATTCCTTAATGTCTTTTCTACCACCTATCTACTTCACAACTCTTAACTTGACTTATAACTTATGTTCCATCTTTTTGATTCTCTATCTTTGATTAAAGGTGGTTAATTCAAATAAGTTGAATTACACACTATGCCTAATTTCATTCTTTCTTTAGGTGCATCAAAAAATTATTCTTCTAAAAATGTATGGGAACTTTCTAGATTGTTTTATCTCACAAAAACCTCCTTAAATTCTTTGACATGATCTTTGAGTGCTTCCTTCTAACTATTAGTCCTACCTTTATCATGTCTTCTATCATTTCTTTTATTGTTTTGTATGTAGTTAGGATTCATGTTGAAATTTCTTCTATCCATTCTATAAAATCTTATTGTTTTTCTAAAGTTATTGCATAACTAACATACAAGTGCATTCCTTCTTTGATTGGTTCCATTCTGATTATCTAGTGCGCTACAATTCCTTACAATGTGTCCAAGGTTGTTACATTTGTAACATACAATCTAGTTCCTTACTCCATTAGGTCTTTCTCCATAATTGGACCCACTTTGTGATCTCCTTCTTTCATTATCTATAGGGATAATATCCCTAAACATTCTACTATTTCCATTATTACTATCAAACTTAGGTTTCTTACAATCTACTTATTTATGTCCAAAATAATAAAAATTATTATAATAGAAATGTGTGATAGGTTTGAAGGACATAAAAGTGTAATTTTTCTTCATATGACCAACTTCATTGCATATAAAACATCTACCTCTTAATTCATATCTAGTCTCCTTAGGTGATTTAAATTGCTCTGTCTACTTTGGTTCATCATATTTCTCTAGTTGATTAACTTGCTCAACATTTTTAGATACTTTTGTAGATATTCTTGGTTCAATCCTATTTTGATCAGTTTCTTTAGGCTTATGGGTTTTAAAAATTGGATCTAGTTATTTCCTAACTTCAATTTTCTTGGCTGATTTCTCTCAAATAAGATATCCAAGACTTGTCTTGTCATAAGAAGATCTCCAGAAAAATAGTTGTTCACCAATTTTCTCACTACTAGAATAATTTTTTTCTAATTGTTGTTTAGCCTGAGTTAGCTCTCCTTTCACAATGGTATTGTATTTTTCTAATTTTTCATGCTCTATTCTAAAAAATTCTAATTCAAATTTTACTTGTGTTAGATGGGATCATAGATCTCCAATTTCATATTTTAAATCTGGTTCAATCTTACTATCATCTTTCTTTAGACTCAAATTAAGTTCAACGATTTTCAACTTTTGTTCCAAGATCTCATTTTATTTCTTAAGGGTTACTACTTCATCAACGTCATTAGTCTTCTACTTTGTTCTTTTTCTATATTTTAGATAATCAATCTTATCTTTTAGTTTACCAATGTAATCTTTTAATCTTCTTACCTTTCTTTCAGATTGTCTATTTCTTTTGAAAGAATATCATTTTTCTCTAGGGCTTCTTCAATATTCCTCCTTAATTGTTCCATATCCATAAGGATATTTCTCTAGATGTTAAGCCTTTTTTGAGTAATTATGTTCTAATACCAATTGTTAGAAATAGATAATACTAAGAGGAGATTGAATTAATCATTTATAAACTTTTTCCTACAAACAGGTATTATTAATTACTTTGCAACATGAATATGAAAGTAAACCAATAATACTAAATAGTAAATAAAACCATACAAAAAGAAAACTTGGAACAACATGTTTTGTTAATTAGGGAAACCCTATCCAAGGGAAAACCCTGGTGCAGATGGCACCCACAAAATGATCCACTAAACAAAAGAATCATGTTAAGGATATTGACCCTATTAGGAGTCTATGATATACATATAGTGTCTCAATCCTTGTTAGAGAACTAGTCCCTGTTAAAAGCATCAACCCTGTTAAGAGTTTCTTCAGCCCTATTAGGAGTTGGTATAACAAGTACAACTATATGTAAAAAGAGCCCACTACCCTAAGATAAATTATAAAATTTTGTTCCTTTATACAAAAGAGATAGATACAAAAACCTCTTTACTACTGGCTTTTGTACTTTGCCTATCTTGATCTAACATCAAAATTCACATTAAATATCTCTCATATAAGTTTGCATTTCATGTACATAGTTCACATACTCATCATATACTTCACATTCACATATATCACACACACATTTCTTTGCATAAAAAAACTCTTTACTTATACTCTTTTCCTTTAGAAAACTCTTATACAATCGGCTTGATGTAGTCACATATTATGTTAACTTAAGGTAAACATCTAGGATGTTGTCCCTAAATTATTAAGTGATTATTTTGTGACCTAAATAATTCCTTAACACTATATTCCTTTTTTTATGTTCTACTCTATTCTATTGTGCATACTATTTTTACTAGTATTTAGTTTGTAACTTTGTTCATACTATTTGTACTAATCTACATACTTAGGTATGTCATCATGACACTCTGATGCACCTTCCCTTAACTTTATGTGTTCCAAATATCTCTATAGCCTTTTCTATACCAATAACAATATTTACGCTACTAGTGAAACTGTCTAAGTATTTAGACGATTTCCTATCTCTGACTATAGAATCTTGAACAATATATTCTGTCATCTTATCCTAAGATATATGTTTTCATAAATGACAACCCTAACTCATCTTACCTATCCATATTGCAAAAAAAAGAATATAATTGAAGTAATTTAGTTGAGACTGAGCAAGCAAAAAGTCAATTCTTTCCAAGTGAACAGAATATATAGAGCACGTAAAAGTTGAGTGACAGCATGAATGCTAGTTATGACCGAGCATCAGAACATTCAAGTGTTGAGTAAACCACCATTGATATATAATTTTTTAATTGCTTAAACACTTATATAAATCATTCTATCCAACCTCTACATGACATTTAAATATAAAAGAGACAATTAAGGAGGAGATTACACATTTGTCAAATGATATTAATCCTTAGGCAAGAAAACTAACCGATCAAAAAATTAGAATGGAAAATGATAAAAAGATGAAATATATATCATTGATCCTAATATAGAAATTTCAAATATTATCTATTTAAGAAGGGTCCCTACCCTAGAATAAAAATGAGAAGTGTGTAAATAGAAGCGAAGTGAAGGAGCAAATCAGCTAAGTATAGAGCAAGGAAGGCTAAGTTTGAATGGAGTTTAGATAGTGCAACCAGAAAGGTGAAGGATAGAATAGATATGTCAAATAAGGAGTTCATATTGAGATTTTGAGGAGAGGAGATCCATAATCATCTTTTAGAGAAAATGGAAGGGTTGGTTACTAAATTAGTTTTAATAGATTGAGTCAAGGAAATGTTGGAATTCTTTAGAATAACTGGGTTTTGGGGGGGGGGAAGGTGTGAATCAATTATTCAAGGTCCAAATGTACAATTGAAACTTTTCACAACTTAGTGAACCCATATCCATAAAAATATTTTCATCATGCATACATCCATTAGATTATGCAATCACTTAAACTTGTAGGTTTCCATCAAATCAATTTGTAGAAATGTAAACATGAAACATAACAGATTCAATAACATATTTAACACAATGATTTAACCTAGAAACCCAACTTGGGAAAAACCATCAATAACATGCTACTCATTCTTACTCTTATGAAGTGATGCCCTATGAAAGGCCAACCCTATTAAAGGTTACAATACACACTGTTAAACGTGACCCAGTTAAAGGATTTCAATCACCATGTTAGGAGTGAGCCTTGTTAGACGACTTTAGATCATTCACTTGGAATGTCACCTGGTTAAAGGATTTACAAATGACTATTATTTAAACCTTAATCCAAAGGATTTACCCTAGACTGATACAATGATTAGAAAGTAACAGTAAGGTTTGACCTGATAACAACTTACAACACACTTGCAGATTACAGATCTTTGTTTTATTCCTCCATTCTGCTTGGCTTTCACACACTTCATCTTTGATAGCTTGCTCACCCTTCAAGCATCCATACCCTTAATCCCTCTTGATTTTCTTGTCAATGCATTTTCTTCTCTTAGGTCATTGAATCAATTAATACCCTAGACTCCTTGTCTTCCTTAGGTTCTTGCACATGACAACCCTTTCTTCTGACCAACCATCTCT
This sequence comes from Cupressus sempervirens, assembly GCA_028749045.1. Classification (NCBI taxonomy): domain Eukaryota; kingdom Viridiplantae; phylum Streptophyta; class Pinopsida; order Cupressales; family Cupressaceae; genus Cupressus; species Cupressus sempervirens. The sequence continues at coordinate 1,110,006,715 of CM053785.1, forward strand.
ATTAACAGAGGATTAAGATTTTTTTTGTCTCTGAATGCATAAATAAAATGTTGTGTACATATGTTACCATAAATGACAACCATCAAGACATCTTTCTAACCATATTGCCAAAAATATCCCCCTTTGGCATTGATGGTGACATTTGGGAAAATTAGCTAAGTCCAAAAATGATGTCATACATAACAAAACAAATAAATATAACTATACAAAAAATTTCTTCAAAACATAACAATTTTATTCATGCTTTGATGGATCATTACATTCCTTGTCACCCCTCTACATTGATACATGTATAATCTCCCCCTTACATATACATTTATATCTATACAATTTTCTTCTACATAATAACACAATACTCCCCCTTTGACATCAATGGAAAAGTTGTCAAAACTGTATCACAAAAACTTGCTCCCTATTATTGATTAGTTTGTCATTATGGATATGCAATCTGTAAAATCAATCTTTAGTCTATCAAATTCCCTCTTCTAGTTGTCTTTGGCTATATCTAATATACTAATGAGTGCACAAAGTGCATAGGATGCCACTTCAAATGCACTCAAGTTAGTATAGGCAAATTTGTCATAGGGTTGAAAGACATTCCTCCAATTGCCTCTGTAAAATTATAACCTTGGGTGCCAGATATTCTATGAGAGCAAAGAATATTCTTATTACCTTCTTTATGTCAAATTCAATGCTTCTGACAGCATTGAGGGTCTTCTCAATCTCATTCTTAGAATCTTGATCAATTCTAATCTACGGGTCTTACAATCTTGTATTGAGTGATTGAAGCTCACTCATATGGCCTTTTTATCTTTGCATCAAAATCAAGTAAGTGTAAGACATCATGCACTATCCATACAACTTCTTACCTTCAGCAATACACTTTCTAAGTTCCTTGATGTTTCCATCAAGTGCCTTCAAATCATTGTGCACATTGGTACACACTGTGTTGAATAGGATTGCATCATGATTATTTTATGCTTGCATTGTGGCTACTTCAGCTAAGGTTTTGAATTCCCCATCAAAGGTCTTCACCAACTCTTTTTCCTTGGCTTGTAAGTCTATATTAGCTAATGCTGTGGAAACTATCTTTTGCATGTGTTCTAAGACTTCAGCAAGGATCTTCTCCAAGGACTTTATAGATTTGGTTTTCTCAAATATTTTGCTCAAGGTGCTCATTAGCTCTTTATAATCTTCATCATCACATGCAATGGGTATTTTTGTTGATGTTCCAGCCGCTAATACTACTAAAGATACAATAGTATTTTTTATCTATTCCTTTTCACTCTTCTTTTCCTTGGCCTCTTTCTTCTTTTATATTTTTATTTTCTTCTTCTTCTTCCTTTTTCTTCTTCTCTTCTTTTCCCTTCTACTTCTTCTCCTATTCTTCTTTTCTCTTCTTTTCTTCTTCTTCTTTTCTTTCATTTTTTTCATGTTCCTTTCTCTTCATTTTTCATCTTCAAAACTTCTATAGGTAGTGATATTGCCAACAATATTTTCCCCATATGCTACAAATATATTCTCCTTTGTATCCACAATTATGTGTGTACTATCCACTTGCATGGATTTAGTACCCATAACAATGTGGGGTGGAGATAGTGCTTGATGTGTTTTATCTCCTTCCTCTTCCTTGGAAGGTGTATCTGCTTGTACATATATTGGACTATAAACCTCTACTTGCATACTCTACTTAGGTACTAAGGACATGTACTTTACTATAGCTTCTAATTTATCTTGCCTATTTCATAATTACCTCCCATCAAAAGAATTTATCTTCTTCTATTCCTTGGCAAGTGCTCAATACCCTTAAAAACTTTGTCAAGTTATTCTTTTGATCCAACATCACATAACTTATTTATGGATGTGATCTTTATATTCAAATCTTCTTCTACTACTCTTCTCTTCCTATTGATCAACCTATTGTATAGGTCTCCAAGAATCTTATTCTAAATGTTATCAAATCTCTTATTTCTCATAATCATGTTTCTTATTATAGCATTCTCTAATTGCCTCCTATCCATACTACTATACATTCTATTAAATTTATTCAACTGTAAAAAATTGTTATCATTTATAATATGCATGTTTAAATTCTCTACCTTTGGTTTCCATGCCTTCTTGCCTATGACTATCTTGACTTCGTGCACATCTTGCTCAATAGGTTATCTTCATCATCATCTGAGCTTTCAGAACTGCTCACTTGCATAATTTTTCTCCTTTTTCTAGGCCCATTGTAGATCTTCTTTACTCTTTTCTTTTCTTGAGGTGTAGGTTCTTGCTTAACCTTCACCAGTCTCCCTAACTTCCTCTATGTAGTAGGTGCTTCCACCTCTAACTTCCTCCTTGATTGCTCATAGTTGACTCTAATTGGTTGTACTTGCACAACTATTGCATATGGTGCAATAGGAGCTTGTGTGCATGGCTTTTCCATGGTTACACCTTTTGAAGGTCTTTTTATTGCAATAGGTGTTGTTGCCAACACTTTTGTCTTCCCACTGGCCTTCATTTCTAGTGCAATTCCCTTCAGCTCATTGAATTATTATCTTGACATGCCATATTGCTTGAGTATGGAATCTGTCTCCTTCTCTACTTTATTCTTTCTCTCCTTGTTGTGGAGCTATGACTCTACAATCTTTAATCTTTCATCATATGTCCCCCATCTAGGACATTTTGTGTCCTTCTCAGACTCAAGTATGATCTGCTCATACCCTTCAATTAGTTTTTTGCTCATCTCATAGCACATAGGCTCAATGAACTTCACTCTAGGTATCACTGTTTCCATGCATATCCTATCAATTTCCACCATGAAGCGCAAATCATACTTATACTTCTCTAACATAGAGCGAGGTGTCCTACACCTCAATTTCATCTCAGACTAAAAATTCTTCATCATCCTGTCAATATCAATGTCTCTGACATTCTCAAGTTTAGATCTATAGCTTTGAGTTACAATCTTTATTGTGCACTCATTGCTATCCCAATTTGTCACTCCAAGAAACTTCTTTGTAGCATAAAAGAACAAATTAGTCAATAGGGACTCAAATCTAAATACCACGCTCTTTGTTTTGTTTATCTTTGTAATATTGTCCAGTAGTTGCACTCTGACAATGTCACACAAATTTAATTTTCTCCTTTTAGTGGCCATCACATATATTGTATGAAGGAATCTAGCTGGTATAAAGTTTACCCTTGATCCATGGTAAAACTTGTACCCTAAGATTTTGGTCAACAATTTGACTCCTTTATCCTAAATAGGATCAACCCTCATATTCCTTCCATCAAACTTGGCTTTCAAGTTTGTGTCCACTATTTTCCTAACATTTTTCTCATTAACAAGATTATAACCTTCATTTCTAAATCATGTGACCTTGTGGATTAGGTCATTTTCTATGACAATCTATGCATCACCTAACCATAACATATCATCATGTACTCTACTCAATATAATTCAAGTCCATTCGTGATTTTTGAATTCTGTGTAGAAAATATACTTCACCAAATTTAAATTTTCAAGGTGTGCATAATCAGATTTTAGGGATAAGTCATTATTACACATGACTCCTGAGTCCTTGTGAATTTCCTCATCACCTATACTCTCAATTTTGCAATGTATATAACTTCTTATGTCTTCTACATGTAACACATTTTTTGGAACTTGTGAAAATGTGCCTATAAGATCATCTAATAAAGAAACAAACGAGTGTTTCTTAAACTCATACCTTGTTTTGTCACTAACATCATGCACTCTTTGACTAGCCATTCCTTTAAAACTATAAATACTTCAAGAAACTAGATTCAATACATCATAAAATACCTCAAATTCATGATTTTAGGGCTTCATTTTTTCTCTTCACAAACATGTGTTGCACTTCAATTATTGTCAAATCACTCTTCAATTTGCTTAATACACTTCGCATGAACAAATGGTACATCAAATCTTGTTTACAATTCTTAAATAATTTCAAATCACACTGCGCAATAAATGTGTATCGACCACAAACTCATAATAGTTTCTTTGTTTACTAGTGACCTTGATCTTACAATTTCTACTTATTGTGATTACATCAAGACTTGTGCACTAAAACATATCGTTCTCTCGATGTCTTCTACCTTCTATTAACTATGCAATCTCTAACTCACTCTCTAACATCAGTTATGAACATTGATGCTCTGTTGCTTCTGTAAGAATCTACCTTTGGGCGAAATTCACCCAAGACCAAAGAACTCAAAACACAAGCACAAATTAGACCAAAGTATGATCAAAATAATTGTATAGTATTCAATACAATATACAAGTAGACTAGGAGTGCCTGAATATAAAGGCCTCTGAGATGCATCTAGAATGCCTCAAAATCCACATCATGATAAGTCCTACAACTAGGAACATGTCCACCAGATATGGGTTATCCATCATTAAGCATGGAAGTAAGTGCGATGATGAGAGGATAAGCCTACAAAGGTGTGACACGCAAATTAGTGTTGTAGACAACATGTGCTAAATTAGGAGTGTGAATAACTATGTTGTCTACATGACAACTCAATGAATGATGTAAACTCCTATGTTGTAGACACCATGTGCATAATTAGAGTTGCATACTTATGTGTTTTCTACATAACAACTCAAGAAGGTGCGCAAACTCCTAAGTGTCTCATAAAGAGAAATAATAAAATAATGCAAAATAATAAAATAATGCACTAACCTAAGTAAACTTAAGTAAAGGGTAAATAGTAAATAGTAAATAACTTAATTCAGATAGGTTGAGCCACAAACAATCTATGACTTCAAATTTCCATCATGTGCATCAAAGAATTGTTCTTCCAATATTGTGTGTGAACTCTCTAGATGACTAGCCTTCACAAATGCTTCTTTCTTACTATTGTTGCCTCGATTTTCGTTCCTTCTATCATTCCTATTGTTGTTCCTTATGTGATTATGGTTCCTATTAAAATTCCCTCTATCCATTCTACAGAATCTTGTTGTGTTTCCAAATTTATTACATAATTGGCATTCGGCTAAATTTCTCCTCTAATTGTTTCTATTCTAACTTTCAAGTGCTCTGTAATTCCTTGCAATATGTCCAAGATTGTTACATTTGTAACAAAAAAACTACTTTTTCTCACCATCACATTTTTCTCCATCATTACATATGCTCAAAGATCTACTTCTTCCATTACCTGCAAGGTTAGTATTCCTAAACATTCTAATATTCTTATTATCATCAACAAACTTAGGTTTCTTACATTCTATTGCCTTATGTCCATAACCATGACAATTGTAACAATAGAAATTAGTAATAGGTTTAAAAGACTTACCTATACAATCTCTCTTCATATGTCCAATTTCACTGCATATGTAGCATCTACCTCTGAATTCATGTCTTACCTCTTTAAATCATCTTTCTTAGGTTCTTCAACTTGCTCTATCATTTTAGGTTCATCAAATTTCTGTCACTTTAATTTTCTCAACTTCATTAGACCACTTGAACTTTTCTTTAGGGATTTCTATTATAGGATCTAGTTCTATCCTAATCTCATCTTTCTTTGCTAATTTCTCTCCAAGAAGATATCCAAGGCATTTCTTGTCATAAGAAGGTCTTTGATAAAATATTTGTTCATCAATTTTCTCATAACTTGTGTAAAGTTTCTCTAATTGTTGTTTAGCTTGTGTCAACTCTCCTTTCACGATGATGTATTTTTTTAACTCTGCATGCTCCATCTTAATAGAATCTAATTCAAATGTCATGTGACTTAACTAGGATCTAAGATATGCATTCTCAAATTTTAGATTAGGTTCACTCTTATTACCACTAGTCTTAAGGCTCAAACTTTAGTTCAACAATTTTCAACTCATGTTTCAAGATCTCATTCTCTTTCTTGAGATTTTTTGTATCATCATTAACACTAATCTATGCAAAAGGTTCTTTTCTAGTTTTAAGATCATCAATTTCATCTTTCAGTTTACCAATGTAAACTTTTGCATCTTTATATCTATCTTTCAAGTTATCTCTTTCTTTAGTAAGAAGGTCAATTTGTTCAAGGGCTTCTTTAAGATTCTTCTTCAACTATTTCATATTCACTGGGATCTTATTTGAGTTGTTAAGCCTCTTCAAAATAATTGTGCTTTGATACCAATTGTTAGAAATATATAATACTAAGAGGGGGGATGAATCAGTATTCTACAAAAAAATTCCCACAACTGAATATTGTTAATTACATTATAACCTGCATATGAAAGTAAACCAATAATTTTGAATAGTAAATATAACCATACACATAGAGAACTCATAACACCATTATTTATTATCTAGGTAAACCCTAGCCAAGGGAAAACCCCAGTGGGGATGATACCCACTAGATGATTCACTAAACAACAGGATCTAGTTAAGGATATTGACCCTGTTAGGAGTTTATAAAGTATATATAGTGTCTTGAGTCCTTGTTAGAGGACTAGGCCTTGTTAGAAGCCTCAACCCTATTAGGAGTTGCTACAACCCTATTAGGATTTGGTAGATCAACTAAAATTTATGCAAAAAGATCCCATTGCCCTAACATGCAATTATACAATTCAATTTTGTCACAAGATAGATATACATACAATACTTTCCCATTATTGTAACTTGCACTTTCCCTAATCTGACATCAGATTTTGCATCACATAAGTCTTGTAGATGGTTCTCACAATAGCTCACATGTCACATCTAATCGTGCACCTTTAACAATATCTACGCAATACACACATTGATTGCACAACTCTAATTCACATTATCTGTGCAACATAAGATCTTTACTTATATCTTGTGCATTCATAAATTGCTACTCAGTCGACTTCCATGTCTTCACATGCTTGACATAATAGCCATAGTTGGCTTAACATGACTTAGTAATTATTTTGAAATCAAAATAATTCCTAAAGTTGTACAACTTTGTTTTCTGCTATGCTATGTTCTATGTTGTTAAGTACTAGCACAGTTAAACTTATTTTAACTTACATCATATAGACCATACACACATGTGCATTGGTACAAGTCATCATGATGATGTCATAAGCCTTTCCTCAATTATACATAAGCTAACTCTTTGTGCATTGTCCATACTATTAATATTTGTTCACTATATTGTTGGAAATTGTCTAATACTTAGACAACTTCCTGTCTCTGAATACATAAATGAAATGTTGTGTATCTGTTGCCATAAATGACAACCATTAAGAAATCAATCTAACCATATTGCAATCAAGAGAAATAATCAGAGATAATTACATAATATCAATCTGTATAGAAGGAGATCAAAAAACCTAGAAGGAAAACCCTAAGAGGTAAATGACATTTAATAATTACCAATAAATTATTAAATGGAAATGCAAAGTGTATAAAGTGAAATCTTAAAAATTGAGTAAATGTGATTTTATAAATGAAATGGACTAACACTTTACTCTAGCAAAGACTGTGTGGAAAATTTATGCCCATTTCTTAGGTTATGGTTTACATGTCTAAGACTGGACCTATAATGTAATTAAATATTTAATTGGGTGACTTGTGTTCTAGTTGGTTATATAAGCACTTGGATTTGATGTAGGATAGTAAGTAGAAAGATTGGATGAAGTGGTATGATTAGTAGAAGAAAGATAAAGACTGCACATTTGAAATCTAATGTTGTAATTATTTGTTTAAGGTTGTAACCCAGAAGGCCTCACAACCAGGCATGTTGGTTGTTGTTATCTTCTCAATTCAATCAATCAATCTATGAGTTCAATGATCTCTTTGTTGTAATTCTATGTTTGGCTTTCATGTCTACTCTAATCAAGCTTTTAGTAGGATTAAGTTTAGTTTGTTTCACTTACTCCTCCTACCATCCACTGCATTACAACAAAAGCAAAATAATCAAGGGACAATACAAAAAGGAGAAAGAACAATAGATCTTTATTGATTCAACAATTTACTTCATAAATGTTAAGTTGTAAGGCCTTCTTGGTTGTGACTAAATACAAAGATTCAGATACATAACAAATCCTTCATGTATCTTGTGTGAGCCATGACTACTCAGATCCTCAAATTCTACTAAAACCTTGCTAAATCTCCCCCTAACCTAAGACTCGACTCCCTTATTTGTACTTGCCAAAAAAAAATAGAAGATTCTAGATTTTTACTAGATAAAGAAACAACCCCATAATAGGTCCAAATGCTTCCCAATGATCAATCTCATACATTAATTCTATCTCACAAATTAAATGCACAGGTCATCTCTCAAAGAAGAACCAAACAAATAACTCGATGAAGAAAGGAACAAGACATCACCAAACAAACTTAGAGAAGCATCACCTAACACATTCAGTGAAAGAAGATAGGAGCAACTTAGGGAATGAAGAAAAGGATCACTCATTGATCATGTGCACTGAGCCAAGTTGGGCCAAGTTGGTGAAAGAAGATAGAGAAAATTCACTGAGAAAAATGTAACAATACCTACCAAGAAAGTCTTTTAATGTGGAGCCTAATTAGACTCGAAGATTTATTTGGCATAGTTCCCCCCCCCCCAATTATTTCTATGAGGGTTTGGGGGTAGCGCCTCTAAGATGGGTTCAAGGGACAATGCCCCTACGAGGTCCTGGGGTAGCACCCTAGCTGTACTCCATGTCATAGTATAGGGTATGATTGAGGGGTAACACCCTCATGGGAGTTTTCAAGGGCAACACCCTTGAAGCCAAAAATGACCTTATATTATAAAAGGAGTCGGGTGCTATTTTTCTATTCGATGACTTATTCTAGCCCTAATTTTGTAAGTGGCAAAAGCTAGTATAAAATGGCTTAGGATTTAGGATTTCATAATGTATGGTAAAATTGTAGCTTTTGGCAGTGGAATTGAGTCATAAAGAATTATGGATTGTAATCATTAGATAATAATATTATTGGACTTGATGTTGGTGGACCTAGCACAGGGATTGGGTGAACCACATTAAATCTTTGTGTCTTGTGTTCTCTTTTGTGTGATTTATTATTTTCTAATATTAGTTATATTTGCATGTGACTATTATATATGTATGTGGTTAATTCTAATAGCATGTCCAAAGAAGAAACCAAAAAAATCCAAACCAAATGAGCAAGATGACAAAGCAACCCAAGATGCTCATCAATAGTACAAGGTTAAGGCATATGAGAAAAAGATGTATAGGGAATTTCAAGTTGGGGATGAAGTCATGGTTTATTTGAGGAAGAAGCATTTTCTAGTAGGAACATATAACAAGCTAAAAATGAAGAATTTTGGACCATGCAAAATATTGAAAAAGTGTGATTTTGGACATTCTTATGAAGTAGAGAGTTTCCTATTGAACTAAATATTTCACCGATTTCTAACATTTCAAATCTGATAGATTATCATGAAGGAGGTGATCAATATGAAGTTGCAGAAGTGTAGTGGAGCTTTCTAGTTGCTACTTCAACCACAAAGGAGAGTGAGAAGATATTGGATAGTCATGTCGGCAAAAGTACAATGAACATAACATATGAGGAGTATCTAGTCAAATGGAAAGGGACACCAATAGAATATTAATCATGGCTAGTAAGGGAGGAAGTTGATCAGCTTGGTTTTCCTTTGATTACCTGAGATGTGACAGGGTCACTTCTCAAATTACCTTGGGTGTTAGATGTAGGAGCATCCTGGGTGTAAGAGCAATCTTGCATCACCCAAAAATATTTCCTTTATGTTTCTTAAATAAGGGTTGTTTCAATGGAGATTTTTTATTTCTATAGGCTTTCTATTTAGTAAGTTATTCATATGAGATCAAAATCTCCTAATTTCATAGGTGGAAGTTCTTCTTAGATATATGAACCTACCAATTAAGGCTAACTTCCATATCATGCATATTTGTGAAGTTATTGCAATTTTTTAGCATGAAATTTTTGTAAAAAAACTTTAGGATCAGTTTTGAAGGCCTTAGAGTTTATGGATGGGCACTAAAATGAGCGTAATAGAAGCTTGCGTGAGTCATGACTTGTAGATTAGAAGTTGAGGATTCTAGAATGGGGTTATAATAACTTGTCGACTTAGCAGTTCACAAGATATGATCTCCTGAAGTTGGGTTATCCAAAAATTCTAAAATAAATTTCATAATTTTTTGAGTCAACGTTTTATGTAAATTTAGGGTTGTTCAGCCTCGAGGGTTAGCGTTTGATGTCTAGAATCTTCTTGGGTAGTGTAAAATTGCATATTTAAGGAAAGTGCATGGGTTGTCTAGGACAAGTTTGGTGATAGTTCGTAACTTTTTCTTACATATTATTGTAAGGAAGGCTCCCATATGGGTTTGCAATTTTTATTTCATAATTTCATAATTTTGCATTTGTGGTGATAATAAGAAGCCTATATTTTGTTCTCACAAATTGTTATTGTTCTTGTATTTTTGTTGTGTGTTTGTGGTATTAAGGGAGCATCATTCATCAAGAGAACACCATTTTCTAACTCTATATCAAAAAATGTAAATATAAGAAGTTGGGTTCACCAATAAATGTAAGATTGGAAAGTGGAAGTAGTCTAACTAATACATAAATGAAGGGGGAAGACCAAGATCCACCCCTTTGATTAGGTTTTATTGACAAAATAAAAGGAAGTATTAATGTATAAAATTAATACAAACATATGAATAACTCAAGGTTATTTCCCTCTCACCTCCACCTTAAGAGGGTTTAACAGATAAAATACATAATGTAATGTTGAGATGTAAAGTATTGAAATGAAAAAGAAAAAAAAGAAAAAAGATGATGTACCTCACAAAATACAATCCTCAAAATGGGTTGTCAAAAAATATTAGAAACTAATGTAATATAAGATCTAGGCTAAATATTGTGTGATTGACAAAACCCAAAATTACTTTAGTGATCTATCAGGGCTGAATTAGATGATTAGGGTGACCTGGTCATCATTGTGCATCAAGGGTAACCCGGTCGACCTTAAAGGAATGAGTTTGACTCTGATTTTGGTTTCGTCACTCTAAAGAAAGCCAAAAATGGTATCTAAGTCTACAACTTGTTTTGTAACCCAAGATCCAAAACCTAAAAAATAAAGGGTTTGTCTATTTGTTATTAGGGGGTTTTCCTTAGTCAACCCCTAGTTTAGGAATTAACCTTGAATTGAAATAAAGATAGAATGCTAACAAGTAGTAGTAATATATCTAGCATAAAGCAATATAAATCTATAAATATACTCTTGAATTAGGAATGTAATCAACTATGTACATGTAATAGCCTTGACTCAACTTTAAAAACCCTAGAAAGCAAATCAAAATGAACTCAAAACCTTCATGAATGAATGTGCTTAAAATTTTCCTTGTGAATGTAGATCTTAAGAGGATGAATATAGAAGATGCAACAAAGGGACTTAAATGTATGAAGGGATATCTTGAATGTTGAAAATCCAATAGAATATCTAGCATAAACTCCTTCAATATCTTGAATTTTTGAATCCTTGATCTTCAATGAAGAAATTGATTGAATGTCATGAATGCTTAAAGAATGCTTGATAACTTGACATCTTGAGCACAAGTTCTTGAACTTGTGAACACTTGTAGGTGATGGATTGTAGATGAGAAATTGAGAAAATGGAGGGGTTTATAAATGGCTCAAAATTGACTAACTCCAACAAGTTGACAGGCCTGAGAATTAACACCCTAAAGCTAATTGGACATGGGACCTATACAGAGGACCAAAAATAGTTCCCAATTAGGGATGCACTACATCCTTGATTGGACCATTAGGGATGCGCTACATCCCTGATTGGTCAAGGATGCACTACATCCTAGACAACCAGGGCCCGGAACCTTCAAAATCCCTCTGAGATCCCAAAATAAGTCTTGAATCCCAAAAATTAGGCATAGAGTCTGAGATATAGTCATTTTAGTGTGGAGAGAATATTCCAAGTATGAAGAGAGGAGAGGACCCATGAGGATAGATCCTACCTTGAGCTTTATGCCATGAAAATAGGAGCTTTAAAGAGGATCTATTAGGTTTTGTCCCAATTTTATCTAGGAGGCAAGATGGAAAAGGGAAGAAAGGAAGGAAGATGCAAATAAATGATGTCATCAGATAAAATAGGTGTTAAACTTTCTTTAAATTAGAGTGCTTCCAATTTAAGACAATATAATGTGTTAGAAAATAAGTAATCTCATCTCATTTCTAAACTCTAATGAGTTGATCTGGAGAATATTCCTTCAAACAAATTTACCTTAAGTTATAATAAATATATTAATGTAATTTTTATCTATATTATCCCTAAAATTCATAAGAGACACATAATCTATAGTAATGGAAAAGATTTGACACCAAAGTCAAATAAAGTTACAAGTACTAGAGGTGGTCCTTCTAAGGTTTTCCCTACATGTTTTTTCTTTGATATTTTTCTATTTATAAACTCTAAGTGTATGTATACTAGTTATCAAAAATTATCATACTAGTATAATTAAGCTTATTAATATTCCTAAATCTCTTCCATCTTATCAACTTATCATGTATTCTACTCCTAAAACATCATCTCTATCTCTAGTAGAGTGTGATCATATCGAGCAACTTCACTTTACTCCCAAAAAGGTCTTTGTAGGGTATATTCTTTAAAATTCTCCCATTTAACAAGGTATGCTTTAAGATATACTAAAAAATATCCTTGTGTCATCGTCCACTAGACTCAATGATGAAAATGATTTGTAGGATTGTATACTCTTTATTACTCCATATACTTCATTCCATCAATATAAATTTCCATGTACTAAAGATCAAATTTAATATGATCTGTTAATGATAGTTCTTTTTGTAAATGGCATGTTTATTAGACATGGTCTCATTGATACCAATTTAGAATACAATGTTTTAAGTATTGATCTTTTACCTGTAATAAATATGGATGCAATTTCTCTTTCAACCTTTTTTCTATCTATGTATGGGTTTGATAATGTTGGTTGAAAATCTCTAGGTAAAATAAGGATACATTTTCTTCTTGGACCCATTACCTACTTTGGTACTTGTAATACTAGATGCTTTGCAATATAATCTTCTTCAAGGTAAAATGTGGATTCGTGCTACGGGTGGAGTGTCATATATCTTGCATAAATCTATCAAAAATATTTATAATGAGAAAGTAGTTATAATAAAGACTAATTTTTCATCCCTCCATTATTATTTTGAGGCTAAGGCTAATTGGTCTTCAAGTTGTAATTATTTTAAAACTCCAGTTCCTTAATCATCATGATGTATTATTCCACCACCATTAGTTCCTAATCAAAATAATGGTTCCAACTTGTCTTCTTCTCAATCAAATGCATGTATGAGTGATTATCAAGGTCCTTTGAATGAAATAAAAGGTATCCACCCTAACACTCCAAATATTTCATTTACATTTTATAATGAGGATGATCATTCTTCTATATTGCAAGATAGTGTAAATGTTGTCAACTATGTCAATAATATTAATCATCCCCCTTTTAAAAAGTTGTGATCACGCTATGATCCAAAATTCAATATTCTCTCCACACACAGATACAAAAGAAATGGTCTTCGATACATGGAACTATTAATCTCAGAGTGGTTTTGACATATGAGTAACAAAACACTTAAGCTATTTTCTTAGTTCATGTCGAACAAGTAATGTATGTCAAGCATAAGATGTCAAATAGTGTATGTCGAGTGAGATATATATAGTATATGTCAAGTAACCAATAAGTGTTGAGCAGATAGTAGATGTCGAGTCATTTAGATGTCAAGTGATCAATGGATGTTGAGTCATGTAGAGAGCAATTTATAGAATTGAAGAGACAGTGGATGTCAAACATTAGACACTCCAAGTGTTGAGTAAACAATTTTGGACATAGTTGTTTGTAATGGAACAAACTTCTATGTAAATTCTTTTTGAGCTGACTTAAGGATTGTTGTGTGATTCTAGATGACAACGATGAATCTATATTGAGGATCCCTATGTAGTACATGCAACCAATCAGTTGAGGGGATTTTTTAAACAAAAAAATTGGTGAATCACAATTATTGATTCATACCTAACCCTAAGTCACCTAGATCTTCTTAAGGAGGAAAAACCCTAAACATTGCATGGATGGAAAAGAGTGGAATATGCAAAGAGACAAGTTCACATGCTCAAATTGAGCATTTATCGTGGCTAAGGACTTGTGAATTGAGATACATTGCAAAATCAGTTAGAGAAGAATAGAGGAAAGGAGTTAGAGGATAGAAGTGATACATCTTATCCAAGAGGATCAAGTACACATCAAAAAAGAGGTGATCTTTTATCTAGCAGTAGAGTGCTAACTGCAAGATCATTGATGAGAAATTCTAATAGGTGAATCAATTAAATCTCTTAACAGAGTAGTCCTAAAAGGTTGTTGTAAATCCTTTAACAAGGTGCTTAATTCATTTTAAGTTAAAGTCCTATAATCAAGCACACTTCTAATAGGGTCTTGAAATCCTTTAACAGGGTAAGAACTAACAATCTTCTAAGCCTTTAATAGGGTAGACCTTTCATAGGGTAGATCACAATTTATGATCAAACATTGTAGCCTTCATTAGATATACTCTATTACTGCAGTAGTGAAGATTTGTCAATGTCATCCCCACCCCAGTTTTACCTTCTCATTAGAGGGTTTTTGGGTAACCAAATATCTTGTGGCATACATGTGTTCAATGTTATTTTCTTTCATTCTATGGATGAATATGTTTAGCTAGATATTTCAGTTTACATACAAATTGTGAGATGAATGAGTGGTGAATGAATTTATGGTTAAATTTTTGAAAGACTGATTCACCTTTCACACCCCCCCCCCCCCCCCCCATAAGAGTTTACTTTCCCTATTGTATTTCCAACAATTGGTATCAGAGAGTTGGCTCTTGGGAAAGGAAAGCTTTGTAGCTTTGAGGAAAGATCTTGAAGATTGAAGTCTACAAGTTGGGAAAGACTATTGAGAATCAGAAGATTGAAATCCAGCTTGCCCTACATCAACTGAATGAAGAAAGAGATGAGTTGAAGCACTCATTAAAGAGAAGGAAACAGATAGCTATTGAAGAGAATGACACACAATACCAAGAGATTGACACTATTGAATTGTTTACAAATGGAAACACAAATGAATTTGATGCAGTAGTTGTAGATCTAATGGAAAAGAATGGTGATCTAACTGAAGAAGTCAAAAATCTTAAGATAGAACAAGAAGTCCAATCAATATTGCTATGTGAGGTGACCGAGTAGAAAAAGAAAGCTGAAGAAGACAAAGTCATGATTGAAGATGACAAAAGGATACTAACCAATAGACTAAAAGAGAAGACATCAGAGGTGAATAGGATTTCTCACATGCAACTAGAAATATTTAACCAAATGATGATGCCAATCATGAATTGAATGGAAAATATATTAAAATAATAACACTGAAGTTGTAGAATGAACAATTGAGAAATGATCTAAAAAGAGAAAAAGAATTTATTGAAAGTTTCAATAGACCTAGTGAAGCCATCAAGTATTTTGAGCAATTGATGAGATCTCCTAGATCTAACAGTGATACTACTAGATTGAATTACACTAGTAGTAAAGAAGAAGAATCATCCAAAATTGGTGAATAAAGGAACAATAAAGGTAAGAACTACAAACCTACTTGTCATAATTGTGAAAAGATAGGTCATATCACAAATGTTTGCAGGACTAACAATGCAAATCAGAACCCTAAGAAGAAATTCATGGGTAACTACCACAAGTGCAACAAACAAGGACATCATGCACATGAATGCAAGAGCAAGATATCAAGCACACAAAGATTTGAAGGTTACTACTAAAACTATAAGAAGTATAGACATATAGCATATGAATGCAGATCAAAGCCTAACTGGTCACCAAACAAGCAAGGCAAGGTAAACCATACTTGCATATCCTATAATTGAGATTACAATACAAGGTATAGTTGTCACTATTAACAAGAGTATGGACAGGTTGCTGAAAATTGCATTAGAACACATTTCAGAAGTGACTACAAGAGATGGTTGAGTCAAACCACATGTTTTGGTTGTTTGAAGACTAGTCACATAAGCAAAAATTGTCTAACAAGTTCAAAAATACCTAGCAATAAATTCAACAAAGGAAAAGGAAAGGTTGATGTTGAAGAAGTCAGAGTGTAGATGAACAAGATATGGAAGAAGAAGGAAGATTGTAGCACATCAAGTTCAGATGGGGTCACTTCATCCAATGGATTAGGTGATCACACCACCCCCAACTAGGTAATTAAGAGGTATGTGTAGGACTAATATTTCAAAGTTAAATTATATGTCAGTTCCAAGGATTTAGTTTTGAAAAGATCATATGTGCATGAAGTAAGATGCAAATTGTTGGTTAGAACTTAGAAGAAATCTATAAGTTTTCATGTTGTTGCCAACCATGAAAAGTTTCACTATGGTTGTTGAGTGGAAGTTAGTTATTGCCGAGCTATCAAAGGTGATAGTGTTGGTCGAGCTCATTGTGGTTGTCAAGCATAGTAGGAATTTCATGGAAATTGAGTCACTAGTACATGTGACCCCATTTCTAGACCAAAATTTTTGACCATCTATTCAAATGGGGTCAAATTCATCGAAATATGCAAGGAAATACATCTTTTTTTTAAATCCATGCCCGTGTTGGTCAAAATTTTGACCAAAATAGGCTTCATTATGTTAAAATAAAAAAATTTCTATTTCGCGTGAAGATAAAAGTGTGCTTGTTGAGCGGGAAAAGTAAAAGGGCTTTGCAGTGTGAAGGCAGTAGACATTGGTGTCAACTGGGGCACTATATCAACACGTAGACTCCCTCCTTTTGTTATCTATGTTAGGATAAACCACGGACAGAAATAAAAACTACATGCAAATATAACCAATAACAAAAAATAATAGAACACACAGAAATGAACACAAGGCACCAAGATTTAACGTGGTTCACCCAATCCCTGGGCTACGTCCACCAAACAGCAAGTCTGATCTTATTACAATCCAGTGATTACAACCTGATTACAATCTGTAATCCCTTACAGCTCAATACCGCCGCAAGAACCAATTTCGTATCACCACATATGAAAAAATACCCAACCCTAAGCCCTTTTTATACAAGTATTAAACCGCTTTAGGGTTATAACATGTCAGCCATATGTCGGCCATAATATGTCGGCTACTTCCCAAAAAACAAAAATTCGGGGCGATGCCCTGAACCCCACTATTTATGAAGTATGTACAGTACTTTCCTAATCAGTCACCACAATCTAACAATCTCCCACTTGGGGACTGATCAGGCTCCACACTAAACAACAATCTCCCACTTGGAGACTGATCCTGTAGCAATACAACTACCGCATAGGGCTCCCACTGGATCAAACCACCCTGGACTCTGTTGTTCTTTTATTCTCATTTAGTCTAAAAGACCAATTGAAGCTAAAGAGGAGTTCAGGTTCTCCCTTGTTACAACCTTTGTCAACATATCTGCTAGATTTTCATTGGTATGTATCTTCTCCAGCTTTAACTGTCCATCCTCCAAAACTGACCGAATGAAATGGTACTGCAACTGTATGTGTTTGTTCTTAGAATGCAGAGCTGAATTCTTAGCAAGATGAATGGCACTCTGACTATCTGTGAACAAATAATTATCCTTCTGAGGATGTCCCAATTCTTCCAAGAAGAACTGAAGCCATATCATCTCTTTGGCTGCCTCTGTAGCAGCAACATACTCTGCCTCTGTAGTGGAGAGAGCATTAATCTTCTGTAGCCTAGAAACCCAGCTCACGGCTGCCCCACCAACAGTAAAGACATAACCTGTAGTACTCCGCCTGGTATCAATATCCCCAGCCAAATCTGAGTCAACATAGCCCTGTAAATCAATAGTAGAGCCCCCAAAGTGTAAACACTTATTGGTTGTTCCTCTCAAATATCTGAGAATCCACTTGACAGCATTCCAATGCTCAAATCCTGGATGACTCATATACCTGCTAACGACTCCCACTGCATGTGCAATATCTGGCCTAGTGCATACCATAGCATACATCAAACTTCCTTCAGCTGAAGCATAGGGTACCTTGGACATCTTATCCTCCTCTTCCTGTGTCTTGGGACACATCTCCTTAGTCAATTTCAAATGACCAGGTAAAGGTGTGCTGACAGCTTTAGCATTCTCCATAAAGAAACGTTGCAACACCTTCTCAACATAATCAGCTTGAGATAGCATCAATGTTCTGTTCTTCCTATCTCTACAAATCTTCATACCAAGGATTTGTTTTGTAGCCCCCAAATCCTTCATAGCAAATGCATGTGCTAATTGGCATTTCAGCCCCTTAATATGATCCATGTTAGACCCAGCTATAAGCATATCATCAACATATAAACATAAAATAATGTAGCTATCATCATCCAACCTCTTAAAATAAACACAGTAATCTGAATGACACCTATTATATCCATGCTCATGCATAAAACTGTCAAATTTCAGATACCATTGCCGAGGTGCTTGCTTCAAGCCATATAAACTTTTTTTCAATTTGCACACTAATTTCTCCTTACCTTTGACCTCAAAACCCTGTGGCTGAGCCATATATATTTCTTCATCCAAATCACCATGAAGAAAGGCTGTGTTAACATCCATCTACTCTAAATGCAAATCTTCAGTAGCCACAAGACTTAAAACAGTACGAATAGAAGTCATTTTAACAACAGGAGAAAATATCTCATCAAAATCAATTCCCTTTTTCTGTGCAAATCCTTTTACAACTAACCTGGCCTTAAATCTTTTCTTACCTCCTTCCTCTTCTTTCAACCTGTAAACCCATTTATTCTGTAAAGCCTTTTTACCTGCAGGCAACTTGCACAAATCCCATGTCTTATTTTTCAGCAAAGAGTCCATTTCATCTTTCATGGCAAACTCCCACTGAATCTTAGTATCCACCTGCACAGCTTCATCATAACTTTCAGGTTCACCAGCATCAGTAAGTAAAATAGAATACAAAGAGGGAGAAAACCTTTGTGGAGGTCTAATTGGCCTTGTTGACCGTCTAACATTCACTGGTGTGTGTGGTATTTGTTGTTGCAGTTGTTGCACATCATGAGGAATGGGTGGAACATCAGCTTTTGGAGTATCATCCAGCACTACATAATCATCTTCTTTCTTCTCATGTTGCTGCAACAGATCTTTGTACAACATTTTTTCATTGAATATGACATCCCGGCTTCTTATAATTTTATGATTTTCAAAATCCCAAAGCCTATAGCCAAATTCATTAATGCCATATCCAACAAAAACACATTTCTTTGATTTAACTTCTAGCTTGGTTCTATTTTCAGAGTCTATATGAGCAAAAGCTTCACAACCGAAGGTCTTGAGAAAAGAATAACTCACCTTCTTACCAGTCCATGCTTCCTCTGGAATACCACAGCCCAAAGGAGTAGAGGGACCTCTATTAATCAAATATATTGCAGTATTGACGCCTCTGCCCACATGTGTAAGGGCAACCCAGCATGCAACCTCATGCTCCTTGCGCGCTCCATTATAGTCCTATTCATACGTTCAGCCACTCCATTTTCCTGTGGAGTCCTTGGAACAGTTTTTTGTCTACGAATACCATTAGTGGAACAATAATCTTCAAATTCATGACTGCAATACTCACCACCATTATCAGATCTGAAACATTTTAATTTCTTACCAGACTCATTTTCAACCAAGCATTTCCATTTCTTAAAAGTTTGAAATACATCAGATTTCTGTCTAAGGAAATAAACCCATACTTTTCTAGTTGCGTCATCAATAAATGTAACATAATAATGAGAGCCACCAAGGGAAGATACCTGAGCCGGTCCCCATACATCTGTATGCACAAGCTCTAATTTCTCCTTTTTGTTTTCCTTCCCTGTCTTTACAAAACTCACTCTCTTTTGTTTTCCATACACACAACTTTCACAGAAATCCATATTCACACATTTTAGACCTGGTAAAACTTTCCTTGAATGAAGTACTTTCATACCTTTCTCACTCATGTGCCCAAGTCTATTGTGCCACAGCGTTGTATCAGAATCTACAGCAGCTATTTGTTCTCCCTGCTCAACTGCAGTAATTGTTCTTGAATATTCATTTTTCTCTGAAACAATCAAAGTAGAAGGAACAATATGACCTGTACAAAGATATAAGGTGCCTACTTTCACACCTTTTGCTACTACAAGGGAACCTTTTGAAACCTTCCAATTTTTATCATTAAAAGTAACTACACAACCCTCATCACCGAGTTGCCCTGCTGAAATTAAATTTCTACTTAGTTTTGGAACATGTCTTACCTCATGTAGTAGCCAATGATTCCCATTCTGCAACTTAATCTTAATTTTTCCCTTTCCAACAATCTGACAGGGTTCATTATCCCCCAAATAAACAAGCCCAAAATCCCCTTGGACATAATCAATGAAATAACCTCTATGAGGTGTAGCATGAAAAGAAGCACCAGAATCTAAAACCCATGAATCATCAACACTCTCTAAAGACAGAAGCAAAGCATCCTCTTCGGATTTTTTACTTACCACATTTGCCTCTTTGTCTCCATCTGATTTATCTCCTTCATTTTGTAGGGCCCATTTGTCGTTGCACCAAAAGCCATGACTGTTAGTGAACATGGAACACCACATAATTAACCACCTGTGGGCAGGGGAGCAAATCGCATCACCCAAAAATCTCCCCCTCGACACGCATACCAGGTGCTTACGCGGGTCGGGAAAGCACTGGGGAGATTTGAACCCATGACCAGGCCAAAACCAGGCTCTGATACCAATTGTAGGGTCCAGCAATCTTTCTTTTTGTGCCCTGGTTTCCCACAGTACCAGCAATCATTTGGTCCTCTCGATTGAGACCTCCTCCCCTTTGACTTTCCTCTTGATTTCCCACGATTTCTAGAGTTACTTCCTCTTTCATTCGTTCTGCCCCTGCTTTGTGCATTTAAAGCACTTCCTGATGTAGATCCACCTGAGGATTTTCTACGAGTTTCCTCACTTAAAATAACACCGATCACATCATCATATTTTAGGGTACTAGATCCAGGAACAGAATTACTCACCGCCATTACCAAGCCATTCCAGCTTTCAGGCAAAGAACACAAAATCAAGAGAGCCCTAATTTCTTCATCAAAATTGATACCCACAAAAGATAATTGACTAGTAATAGTATTAAACTCATTTAAATGATCTGCAACAGATCCACCTTCTGCCATTTTCATATTAAATAAACGCTTCATGAGAAATACCTTATTTGAAGCAGAGGGCTTTTCATACAGTGTCGCTAGGGTTTTCATCAAATCTTCTGTCGTCTTTGCTTTTGTAATATTAAATGCCACCGATGGTGCCAAGCATAACCGAATGCTTTCGAGTGCCTTTCTGTCCAAAAGATCCCATTCAGCCTCTGACATAGTTCCCTGATTCTTGGCTTTTCCTTCCAACGGCTTCCATAAATCCTTCTGATATAAATAGTCTTCCATTTGCATCTTCCATAACTGAAAGTTCTGCCCATTAAACCTGTCAACCCTCAACTTACCCTCATCTGCCATCGCTCCCACTCAACTGTGAGACTCCCACTTAACCGTGAGACTTTCCTGCAGAGGATAACTGAAAGACAACCTTGCTCTGATACCACTTGTTAGGATAAACCACGGACAGAAATAAAAACTACATGCAAATATAACCAATAACAGAAAATAATAGAACACACAGAAATGAACACAAGGCACCAAGATTTAATGTGGTTTACCCGATCCCTGGTTTACGTCCACCAAACAGCAAGTCCGATCTTATTACAATCCAGTGATTACAACCTGATTACAATCTGTAATCCCTTACAGCTCAATACCGCCGCAAGAACCAATTTCGTATCACCACATATGAAAAAATACCCAACCCTAAGCCCTTTTTATACAAGTATTAAACCACTTTAGGGTTATAACATGTCGGCCATATGTCGGCCATAATATGTCGGCTATAATATGTCGGCTACCATGTCGGCTACTTCCCAAAAAAAAAAAATTCGGGGCGACGCCCTGAACCCCACTATTTATGAAGTATGTACAGTACTTTCCTGATCAGTCACCACAATCTAACAATCTATGGCCTAGGGACAACATGATTCTGGTTCATGTGTTCCCCTCAAGTGTCCTTTACGGTGTCAATTGGGGTTCCATTGATCTCTCTATTGAGGACAACAATACAGATGAGGAGTCACAGCAGAAGCTCGAAGATGACTTCAACAATTTCACATCTACTAAGGCCACTAATCTGGCACAGCCCCTTGTGGATGCCCATATTCCTTTTAAGATCCACATTGTCAAGGATCACGACATGAAGGAGCATCTCTGTTTAGAGGTCAAGAGGCTTGGCCTCAGTGTAGTTATAATGGGGAGTCAAGGATTTGGGGCTTCCAGGAGGAACTCAAAGGGTAGGCTTGGTAGCATCAGTGACTACTGTGTTCACCACTGCATCTGTCCTATTGTAGTTATCAGGTATCCTAATGAGGAGGAGTGTAATCTTTCTGAAGTACAACTCGTCGAGCTGCTGAAGGATTTTGAGTTGGAGATGAGGTTGTGCCTAAGGAGGATGAGGCGGATGAAGTTCATTCATAGGTAGTTTTCTATCTTTTTAGCTTTGAAATTTTGTGCTTTTGATTGACTATGTTGTTTTGTATTGCGATTTGTGTGGAGTTGACTTTGTGTGTAAGGTTTTGTATTGGATAAGTTAAAGAGTGGGCTTTTTATTTTGTTGTTCTTCCAATAATTATTTATAAATCCCAAGACATCCTAATGACACATTGAAACGACAACCATTGCCGAACCATTCTAAATGTTGTGCCGATCGAGCTGCAAATAG
Organism: Cupressus sempervirens; assembly: GCA_028749045.1. Lineage (NCBI taxonomy): Eukaryota > Viridiplantae > Streptophyta > Pinopsida > Cupressales > Cupressaceae > Cupressus > Cupressus sempervirens. The sequence goes on from CM053785.1 coordinate 1,110,029,574, forward strand.
GTGACCTTGGGGAGCTCCCGCATAGCAGTCAATCGATTGTGTGCAAGGATACACCCTTGCCATGTACGCAAGGTATAATAGTGTTGCCATATTTAGACATTGTTATACAAACTTGTAAAATCATACTACATTCTTTGATTCAGAGCTCATTTTTTCAAGTCGAGCATTTCCAAGGTGGAGAGGCAGCTGATTTAGATGCAATCACCAATATCCATTAATTTCTTTTTAATTGACAAATAGAATTAAACCATGAAAATTCAATCTTCATCTATTTATATATATGCAACATGAAATTAGACACTCAAATCAATAAATTTAGGCATTAACAACGAAGTTCAGCTATTAAACTATACAAGCAATATAACTGATTGTGTCTTGTGTCTCTATGACATGCCATTCCAAACTCCTTAACAACTAAAAAGAATTAACAGTATGTACTCTGAGATATTAAATTTCCAGTTCCAAAAAAAATATTGAATTTAGGGATACATCCAATACTAATAAAATACAGACTTGTGTTTCTTTTACAGTGTATCTTTCCAGTAGTGCCTTTTTCTCTTCATTAGTCAATAGTTGGTGCTCTAGCACAAGAACGTGTTCCTTTATGTTAACAAGTAGCTCTGCCTCCTACACATGGTAAAACACTGACAAAATGATCTTGTAGATTATGAAAAAGAAATTAGAACAATCCAGCCAAAGAATAAAAAAGAAATTCTCTATATTTTTGTCACTAAACAAATTCTACACTTAATGACTAAAATGCAAGGTTGCATAGGGACGTGGTACTTATGTATAGGTAGGGGTAAGGCTATTTTCCAAAGTAGGGAAGGGTACCTAGCTATGTCAATTTTCTTTTTAATATAATTTAATATTTTATAGAAGTTTGCAAATGTAATGTGTTGTTTCAGTTTTAGATTTGCAATATGTTTGTAATAATAATATATGCTAAATGTTTAGATGCATAACAAAGAAGGAAAACTTCAAACATAAACAAGAAGATGATAAATCTTATAACAATGACATATTTGATATTACAAATGTCAAACTTCTAACTTCAAGAGTGATAAAGTTTATTGTTAATCAATATTGTATCAAAGTTTCAAATTAATTACATATTTAATTAAGCTTGATAAACAGCAAGCTGATATGCTAACAAAAAACTGAAACATAAATCATAAATCTTAATCAAGTTCCTTGGCTATGACACAAGAGGTTCTTATGTGCAAAAAGTTCAAAAATCAAAATAGTCAAGAAGAGTCTCCTTGTTTTATTCTTAGCCCTATATATTTGAATAAGTCTTTTCTCTATCTGCCAAATTTTGAGACTATTTCTTTGGCCAAATATTAACTTGTTCTCTTGGTATGACTAAATTCATATGTCTATATATGATGATTTATTGAACTGTTTACAAGATTGCTTTCAATTCAACTGAGTGTGGTCCAAAATGTCAACTGAAAAATATACTTGGTTATATCCAATATACAACTTCATTGGCTGTGAAGAACTCACACCAGGCACCTTGAGCTGAATTTCTTCGTCTAAATCCTCTATCATGGTTGAAGTAAAAGACAAATTTATATGACAACATTTTCCATTTGAATAGAAAGATATGATGATCTTTCCCTTGTGGAATAAACCCACTTTTTCTTTTTCAGAAGAAATGAGCTTAGTCTCTCCATTGGTATGGGACCCCATACTTCAAGTGAACATTTGTTCAATTCCACCTAACACCTTGTTATGTGTCCTATAGCTGATTGGAGAATATGTGATTGCCCATGAATTCATTTTATCTGATTAAAATTAGAATCACAAAAGAAAAATAGTTTAGATATTGAATCCACAAGCATGTAGAAGATAAGATTGTGCAAGAAGAGGAAAACCAAGAAATAGTAGCAGGACGACGACTCCTACCTAGCTAGTGGCTCTTGAATGCTTTGTCTTTATACTCATTTCTGTGATTCTTGAAGACACCATTAATCACATTGGAAAGGTATGTTTTTGCTTCTCTATGTGTTCTATTTAATTCAATGACTTTCGCAATCAGAACATATAGTTTTTGTCGACATCGGGCATTGGTTGGCATTGCCGAAAAACCTGTAGATGGGACTATCGCATACGAGAAAAATAGACTATAGCACATAGAAAATGAGAATAGGTAAGGATGAATACATTCATATCTTTCCTTAATCGATCAACACGTTATTCCCAACGTGCCCTCTCTTTGGATTGGACAGGTCGACTGGCTTCTGAAAACATCATAGGGAGTAGACACGTATTTGTTTCGAGGACCTAAAAACCAATATAAATAGGCAGCGACATAATTGAGCCTCTTTAATTTGGTAGTTTATCGTGCATCATTTGATACGAAGAAAAATCCCTTGCACTCATCAATTACTTGCTATGTTGTACTAGAAATTCTTGTCATCTAAAGAAACATTCTCTGTTGTTGAGAGCATCAAGCCAAGAAGATCGTTGCCATATGATCCACTCTCTTTTCTTTTCTCTATCATCTGCTTTAGGTTTTTGTCCAATCTTCTTCTCCTCTTCCAAGCCTCCAGATTTGAGGGCATGCGGATAGAGCTTTTTTTGGAAAATAGAAATGTGAATTCAATGTTCAAAACAAACAAAAAAATCCCAAATTACTCTTTCTATACAGAGTCTATTGAGTAATTATGGTGTACCTAGTACCTGGAAGCCACCAATAACGATAGTTCTAATTCATTATATCCTCTAATCCCTTGATGTCACCATATATTTCTGTTCCCCCTTTCTTGTAGTCCATTGCAAACCCTACCCTCATAAAAATATCTGCAGAAAGCCTCCCCATATAACTGGTTAGCTCTATTTCACAAGGCCTCTGTGCAGCTTCTTTTATAATCTCATTCCATGCCTTTACCAATTGATTTGTATGCATGGACATTGTGTCAACAGAGGCCTTTAACTGTACACAACAGTTCTCATTAGTAAGAAGGGTTCAAAAGATCGAAAACCCACTTTGTAAAACAAGTCTCAAATTGAAGTAAAAGTCTATAATACAATGACAAATTGTGTCTCTCTTATCTGGAAGATTGAATTTGAATCTATAATAATTAATTTCAACAAATAATACTGATTACCTTACATTTTTCAATGTGAAAAGTAGGGGCCACAATTATGTGTTGTTGAGACCATTTATGGCCATTAGCAGTTATCAGAACATCACCAAATCCTGCAAAGCACATCTTCTGAACCATGGGAGATTTTTCGCAGTCAGCAGTGTGCTTTGAAGAGAGCCATACATAGGTCTACTGCCTAATGTTGTAAAATTTAGAACATTAGCTTCACTTCTCTTCTTAGAGATTTTTGTACATACCCCGCATATCAATTAAGATCTTAACTTCATTATTCTTGCAAATATTGTTCTTTCCTTGTGTGTGAATACACTGTTTTGGACTTTATCTTCTTTATGGTGCCATTTGTGTCAAAATTATGTGCACCAGACTAATTCTATAGTTTGGATTGATAGATCAAGGAACTTTAAAGGGTAATACATTATATGTTATCAAAATTATTTACCATCATTATCCAGAATCAATCATAAAATACAGTAAAAATAAGTTGAGAATGAAGTTACCACTGCTAGCGAAAAATGACAGCGTGCCACGAAAGTAGCATGTTGTTGTTAAGAAAATCTATGCCCTCTGCCCTCTACAACAAGGGTGGTCATCTACAAGCAGCACGGTGGCGGCAGAAGGCACAAGCAATACAGTTTCCATAAAAACACTCTGAAATTCCTTCCTCATGACTGTGGTATCCAACACTGCTCTGTGGCCTCCCTCCTCTGCATGTCGAGTGGTCTTTGCTAGCAGCATCTTGGTGGGGCAGCTGGCTGGGCTCCCTCCAAGTAGCTACGTGGCGGCTAAACAACCTTGTTGTGTTGTAGAAATCTCCATTTACTTCTCGGCCAAAAGTTTCACAGGTTGAACCATTTTTCGGGCCGAACAGGGCACTTCCAAGCAAAGGAACTCCACATATGTAGCAGCCCAAATATTCATATGACTTAGCGTCCCAGCAAAGGAACTCCACATATGTAGCAGCCCAAATAATCATATGACTTAGTGTCCCAGCAAAGGAACTCCACATAAGTAGCAGCTCGAATATTCATATGACTTTTAGAACATTTAGTTGTAGAAGGTTTAGTTGCAGGGAAGGGAAGAGTGGGTGGAGGATTTGTAAATTTTTTCTTAGGAGTAGAGGATGGAATAGTTGGTGATGAGAACGGTAGAGCTCCATCTATTTAAATATTGATTCTTCATCTCATTCTATATAGATAGAGAAACTCTATATGCCTATTTTAACATAAAGTTGTGCTTTATAAATATTATATTCTTTTATTTTCTAAATAATAAAATGTTATTTTTCAATTATATCTTTTGTGATACGATCATTAAGCAAATGAAATGAAACACATCTCTAAATAATTGTACTAATATTAAGGTTAAAAGTTATTATAGTGGTTGTTCAATATAGTTAACACAATCTATAGCTAACTACTTTGTTAAACAATTTTTAAATTTATATCTTTGCTTTTTAATGGACAGCATTTCAAAGCAAAATCCATAAAAAATGGTTTCCTTGGCATGGAATTTTGAAGGAGGAAGAAGGATACCATGAATACGTTTTAGATTTTAAGGATGGAAGATATTATATTTGGGGATAAGTTAGGCAGAAGAGTTAAATTTATATTTATATTGATTATTGTTGCTAGTTGAAAGTCGAGAAATATTGTTTCCAGCTACGTGCATTGTTATGGAATTTGATAGCTTTAAGTTTAAGGATGGTGATGACTATTCTTGGGTAGATATTAGGCTCAAAGGTTTTAGGGAATTTCATGGTGATATTATTTGCAAGTTGCTGATTTGATTTCTGTCTTGTTAAATTCATTTTATTAAGGATTTGTGAACCTATTTCCTAGCAGGATGCATGAAATGTGAATTATTTTGAGTTTTGTAGTTTCAAAGTTGTATCAAACAGATTTAAATCAGTTTATATCAGATTACTGAAATGTATTTGAAGCCCATATGGTTTCCTATGAATGCCATTTTTGGTTTGCATTATTTGATTATAATTTCTAGAGTTTTGGGTGAGAAGCAAGAGACTATTACAAATTTGTGAGTTGCATTATATATCATTTCAGAGTTCCTTTGATCTTGTGCATTTAAAGTCAAGGGTGCGTGTATATTTCCCATCTTCATCTAATTTATATTAGATTGGTGATGATTATTTTGTGTCCATATGGTTACATAATTGGGAAGCTGGATTGTGGTAGAAATCAAAGAGGAAGGAATTACTCTTCATTGTTCCTGTTTTCTGTGGACTGATTTTATGTGAAACTTATCTCATATTTTAAGTTGATTTATTTTTCTTTTACTCCGACCATGATAGGGGATTTCAATGAAGAAATTCAGCTCAGGGTGCCTGGTGTGAGTTCTTTACAGCCAATGAAGTTGTATATTGGATATAACCAAGTATATTTTCCAGTTGACATTTGGGACCACACTTAGTTGAGTTGAAAGAAATCTTGTATATAGTTCAATCCATCATCATATATAGACATATGAATTTGGCTATACGAAGAGAACAAGTTAATATTTGGCCAAAGACATAGTCTCAAAATTTGGCAGATAGAGAAAAGGCTCATTCAAATATACAGGGCTCGTAAAGCCTAGTAATTATAACTTCTGCATTTGGTGTCAAAATTTTGAATTCTTGAGAAATGGGGAAATTACCTGGTATGTGGTCAAAGAGCCGAACCTACCATTGTTTGTGTCATCAACTCTCAGCTCCCTTGTCCCTGTGACGAACAAAGAAAGCATTGTCACATCATGTGGCATTCAAATAGAATACAAAATGAGGACTATCATAAGTTGTATGGTGCTCTACAAAACCCAACCACTCTGACATAAGTGAGTTTTGAATTGAATTTTCCAATTGCCGTAACTTTTAGCTGAAATATTGCCTCCATTCATTCCTACTAGCACAAATAAAAGCATCAAATAATATCTCTTTTGGCTTTCTGATCAGTTTGTTTCATCCAATTTTTCATTACCCAATTTATCTTTTTTATTTACAATATGTCCATCTCATTATACTTTATACAATTTTCCTATTTGTAATGAGGATTTTGAGGTTTCCACAGGTAAACACTTTTGATAGCAAGGTTTTCATGAATACGATTATATCTTTTTCTTCTATTATAAGAACAAGGTGGTGGTTGTATTTTTTTTTTGTCTCGTGACTTTTGCAGGATATAATGCAATGCATATTTAACAAGCTATAAGCACCCTATTCTCCATTTTGTCTGACACTTAAAAGAATGAGTGAATTTATTTATGGGTTCAACTATGTAAGTTTTTTTTAGCATCAAAGTTTCAAATCACAGTTTGTGATCCATCATTAGAATAAGAGAATGCAAGAATAGAAATTATTAGAATATTGACATTCTGCCTATTGTCTTTTTCATTTGCCAAAAAATCATTGATCATATAAACTGGAAACATATGTTTCATTTGTGCTTCGTTATTTTGTTCTAAAATCTTCTTTTGGCGGTCTTTTACTTTTCATTTCATCTTGATAATTGAAGGATATCATGAGAGAAATTTCTTGTATTCACTGAAATGCATTTCTTTGTAGTGCCTCTGTATAGTTAAATTAACAAAGTTTCCTTAGATCCCTTTGCATGCTCCTCTGCTTTCCTTCTAGAGTGAGTGATAATCTGAGTAAATGTAAGAAGGCAAATACTTGCCTCTTGCACATTTTCTAGCCCATGTTAATGTTACTAAATACGAGTCATGAACTCACTGATTTTTTCAGTTGTCAACAGTTTTTGGTGAGGGCTATGATTTTAATTTTTTAATATTTGGGACACTATTTTGGCATTGAGGCAGCATTACAAAAGTAATATCTATTGTTTTTTGACCTGCCAGATGATGGAATTTTTTATAATTACTAGCAGTTTGGTTGTTTGCCTAGCCCGTTTTATAAGCCTTTTCAAGTAGAGATTTTCTTCTTTGCCACATTCAATGGATATATATGCCATTGATTAAAACATTCTATGGATATTTATGTGATTGAGTGTGTGGACACTAAACTTTAACTTTGCCATAACTTATCTATATCACAATTCTAACATACTCCGAAGCAACACATACAGATTATCCAAGAGGATTTCATCCCAAGTAGTTCTCTTCTAGTTCTTATTGATCTATCTGTGTGTCTCAAGCGTGAAAGTATGTATATATGATCTACTCTCTTTACTTGAAATGTCATTTTTAGTTTCTAGAATCTTGAGTATTGTATCGAGGATTTTTCATTGACAAATTCATTTTAGATATTCCATACGGGAGCAAAAGCCTTAGGTTGAACCTAATTGACTAAGAACCAACTCCATCAAATGAGTAATTCTACAGAATTCAACTGGGGCACAATTCTGGCCCCAGCTCTTATGGTGTTGGCCCCTTACACTCAAAAGACTTGATCTCGGGTAGCCTCTTTTAAAATCTCTCAATATCACCAGCAAACCAAGAACCCATTAATGTTTCTAGAAACCTATGGCTCCAAAACTCGCATTCTTTTATAAGATAATATCAACCACAACATTTTTGACTATTTTTCTCAGTTAGCAAAATGTTGACATGTGGTAAGTATTTTGTTCTTTAATAGTCATGTTGTATAGAGGATATGAAATCAGGTTTTCTTGTTTGTAGATACAGAGCTATAACAAGTGCCTACTATTGAGGAGCTATTGGGGCATTGCTTGTGTATGACATCACCCGACATGCAACTTTTCACAATTTGGAACGTTGGCTGAAAGGGCTAAGGGAACATAGTGATTCCAACATTGTGGTCATGCTTGTTGGTAACAAGGCAAACTTGTGCCATTTGAGAGTCGTTACTCCAGAGGAAGGTCAGGAACTTGCTAAAAGGGAAGGCCTTTACTTCATGGAAACATCAGCCTTGGAGAGTAAAAATGTTGAAACTACTTTTAAGAATGTACTGAATCAAATGTACAAAATCGTTAGCAAGAGGGCCCTTGAAGCAGGGGAGGTTGCGGCAGCAATACCTGGGAAGGGGCAAAAAATAAGTGTTGATGAAGTATCGGCAACAAAGAAGATAGGATGCTATTCAGCATAAGGGTCTCACCACTTATCCATCTCATGATGCTAACAAAAGAACACATGAAAGCTTGGATATGCATTTTGCAAATATGCTTGTAATATAAAAATTCATCGATAATGGAATGTGCATGGATCTTGAGATTCTTTTACAGATTGTAGTACTTAAACTTAGAGAGGGGATACACACAAGATTTCTAATTGACAAATTTTATTGAATATGATTAGGTCATTCATGGTTTGAGTTCCTGGATAATTCATTATAAATCTATATTTGAGTCCTCTCATAAATTCAAAATTGAGGCATCATCTGAAACATATGATCCAAGTCTAGCAATGAGATTTGAATACTTAATTATCAATTACTCATTGTCATATCTTTTAACCCTAGATATTATTATTTTTTAAAGCCTTAAAGAATTTTATTTCTAATGTTCATCCATCTATACCTATTTTCCAATCTAGCTTTATCAATTTTATCTGAACTTGAAGTCTTCAAATATCGTGTTAGTACTTTCCAGTAAAGGTCTATGAGTGCACAGTGCATTTTGTGTGTTTGAATATATTACTAAGTTATCTCAGTACTTTGCATTTGATAAAAATAGTTATATGGGCCCAATTGATCATGAGGACAAATGCTTAAAATGTTGATCCAGGGGATACTTTCATCAAAATTGAAGTATCTCCAAAACTCCAACAATTAGCATCAGATTAAACTCCTTGAAATTCTAGACCTAATGCAATTTGAACGGACAAAAACGGAGTCCATATGCAAAAGTTATGGTCAGTCAAAGGTTGGTCAAACCGAGAACGAAGGTCATCAAAAAGGTGAAAAAAATAATCATCTCCAAAGTGGTCAACAATGGATTTCAAAATAAAGAGCTCGTCGAGAGCTTTCTGACGGTGTTTGTTTCATCAAAAACGGAGCCCGTACGTGAAAGTTATGACATTTTAAAGTTTGGCATAAGAGATGAATATTGATGACATCATCATGATGTCAGCGAAGTGGGAAATAAAAAGATTTATGGTCGGATTTGAACCCATGACCATTTATTCCCAAAATTCATACTTCCTCCGCTATGCCACGCATGGATTTCAAAAAATATTGGCGGCAATATATTTTTAACCATAGACTTGCGCCAATTTTAAAGAAGGAAGACTCGTCGGCAGGGTTTGAACCCCCAACCAGTGGCTACCATAAAAGTTGGATGGCCATTGCGCTATTTTAGCACTTAAGAATCATTGTGCACCAATTTTTATTTAACTTTATCCAAATCCTGCCTAACCTTAGAAAAATAAGGTTATTGCTTATTTTTTACCCCAAAAATGACATGGGACCAAATCCTCTAAAATGGGTAAAGGGTTATTCCGAGAGGGAAACTGGTTAAAGAGTCTATTTTTACAATTATTTGTTATGGCCTTATTTTGGCTATTTTTTGGTATAAAAAGGGGGTTAGGAGACTCTTATGGGGCATTCAGAAAAAGGAGAGAACGTTCAAGTGCTGAGTATAAGGGAGATTTTTGAAGTGCTCATTCCTGTACTTTGAAACATCATAATGTTGTTGTACTTCAAAGGAGTGATTTTGTAAACATTTGTACCTGATTTTGGAGATAATCGGATCGGTCCCCCTATTGGAGTAGGACCTGGAGACGTAGTCCATACGGATGAACTCTGAGATCAAATTGTTTACGTCTTCTTTCTCTCATTGTCTCTTTTATCAGCTTAATCTTGTTGTTCTCTTATTTCATTTACGTTAATTTGATTCGTTAAAAGTTTTAAATTAATTCTATGTAATCAATTAGAATTCCTCTATAATAGTCCTAGATCCTAATCAGATCAAATTTGGTATCAGAGCCTTTGTTGGACTAGTATTGCAGATTTGAATGCTAACAAGATCCAGGATTGAGAAAGGCGAAGGAAAGCTTGAGGAATACAATCCTGAGATTGGAAAACCAAGGACTAAACCATCATCACAAATGGCAGATGAAGGTGGACAAGCTTTTCAAGATAAGAGTATTCAGAAGACTCTTCAGAATTTGTAGACAATGGTAGAAGTTTTGGTACGAAAAAGAGAAGAGAAGATGCAAAGACGTGCAGCTCAAAAGGACAAAGGGAAAAAGAAAGGTGCTGATCGTGATCCACCAAAGACACCTCCTTCTTCTCCTTCTTTTGCCTCTTCTCCTTCTTCCCCCTCTTCTCCTTCTTCTACCCATTCTAAGTCTTCTAATATTTTCAAAGGAGGACATAAGCCTCGAATTAAGTTGGATGTAAAGTTTGACTTACCAAAATATTGTGGGGAGTTAAATGCTGAGAAACTAGATGACTGGATTCAACAAGTAGAAGTCTACTGTAGAGTTCAAAACCTTGTAGATGATGTTGACAGAATTAAGTTAGCCACTTTTCGTTTAGGTGGTGTAGCCCTAACTTGGTGGGAGAGTAGGTCTCGGGATGAAACTTCACAACATAGTAAGTTTAATTTTTCTTGGTCAGAATTTGTTACTGCTTTAAAGAAAAAAATTTACCCCCTAGGCCATATGCAACAGTTAATGATGAACTGGCAACATTTTAAGCAAGGGAAAGGTCAATTTGTCCAGGATTACACCCATGAATTTTGTAAAAAGGCTATTTCATTAAATGTCCCATTATATACCCAGGACACTTTACTCAAGTATATAGGTGGTCTTCATTCTTACCTAAGGCATTCTATTCTCGTCCTGAATCCTTGTAATTTGGATGAAGTATGTGTCCAGGCTTCACATATAGAATCAAGGGGTAAGGGTACTTTCATTGATAAGTCTGATAAAAAGCCATCCAAGTCTGAGGAAAATTCCAAAGGAAAAGGGAAGGGTAAAAAGATAGCAACAATAAAGAAAGAGGGTGAGAAACCCACATGCTCATGTTGCAAGAAAGAAGGGCATGATGATTCTAAGTGCTGGAAGTTACATCCTGAAAAGAGGCCAAAGCGATATGGTGGAAACAAAGGTAAATAGAAAACTACTGTTGTAATTCAACAAGATCTTGGATCTGACTCCGGAGATGAGATAAAGATTATTGCTATCGGGATCCAAGGTAAAGGAAAAGGTATATCTCTTTCATCAGCTCCAAGTTCTTCTAGCATAAGTGCAAGTACAAGTAAAGAATCTTCTCCTAAGAATGATAAGCAAAGGAATGAATTATTTCACATTCGAGTTGTTATCAAGCATAATAAGGTTGATACATTATTTGATATGGGTTCCCAAGTTAATTTGATATCTGAGGAAGTTGTTAAAAAGCTTAACTTGACTACAACACCTCATCCAAAACCATACCTTCTTGGATGGGTTTGCAATGATGCATAGTTACAGGTAACTAAACAATGCAAGTTAAGATTTGCTATCACTGCAAACTTTGTAGATGAGGTAGAAGCTGATGTAGTCCCTTTAGATATATGTGGTCTTGTACTTGGGAGTCCCTATTTGTTTGATCGTCAAGCTATCTTTTATAGGGGGGGAAATAAATATCATTTTTTTAAAGACAAGATTGAATACATTGTACGGGCACATAAGGTTAAGACTAATCTGGCATTAGTCAATGCTGGTCAAATGAAAAGGTTAGTCAACTCTAGTAAGAATTTTGTGTTGATGCTTGTAAAAGCCAAAGAAGATGAAACATCTGAGGCATTTAAGGGATGTGATCCAAAACATAAGGCTGAAATAGTCAAAGTTGTTTTCGCTTACGATGACTTGTTTCAGGAATCGAAAGGATTGCCTCCTAAGAGAGAGATACAACATGAGATCCAATTGCAGCAAGATGCACCACTTCCTAATATTGGCATGTACCGCTTATCAGTGTTGCAGAATGAAGAAATCAAGAAGCAAGTTCAAGAGTTGGTCGAGAAAGGAGTTATCCGTCCTAGTACTTCTCCTTGTGGTTCTCCTATTGTATTGGTTCCAAAGAAAGATGGGACATGGAGAATGTGCATTGACTACAAGGCTTTGAACAAGATAACGGTAAAGAACAGGTACCCTCTTCCTAGAATTGATGATTTACTTGATCAGTTGAAACATGCAATTTATTTCACTAAGCTAGACTTACGTAGTGGATATCATCAAATAAGAATTGCAAAAAGTGATATTTGGAAAACTGCTTTTAAGACAAAATAGGGACTTTTTGAGTGGTTGGTCATGCCATTTGGGCTTTGTAATGCACCAACTACATTCATGAGAGTCATGAATGATGTCTTTCGTCCCTTTATTGATGATTTTGTCATAGTCTATTTAGATGATATTCTTGTATTCAGTAAGTCTTGGGATGATCATGTAATTCATGCAAAGAAAGTATTTGAAATACTGAGAAAAGAAAAACTATATGTAAAGATGTCAAAATGCGAATTTGCAAAGACATCCTTAGTGTACTTAGGCTATGTCATAGGGAATGGTCAATTGAAAGTAGACCCTGCGAAGGTTGAATGTATTGTAAAATGGCCTAAGCCAAGTACAGTCACAGAAGTTAGGAGTTTTTTAAGTGCAGTTCAATATTGGAGGAAGTTCATTGCAAACTTCTCTTACAATGCATCACCATTGCATGCATTAACCAGTACGAAGGCAACCTTTCAGTGGGGAGGTCCGCAACAAAAGGCTTTCGACACTTTAAAGGAAAAGTTGAGCACTGCACCAGTTCTGGCTTTACCAGACTTACATCAACCATTTGAGATCGAGACAGATGCAAGTGGGTTTTCCATGGGAGCTGTACTCATGCAAGGAGGTAAACCAGTATGCTACCACTCTGAAACTTTTTCAGGAGCAGTAAGTAACTATCCTGCATATGATAAAGAACTTTATGCTTTAGTTCAGAGTGTTAAAAAACGGAAGCACTACTTAATGGGAAAGGAAACTGTAATCCACACTGATCACCAACCACTACAATATTTGCACTCACAATCTAAGTTGCAACAAAGTAGGCACTTTAGGTGGATGGGTTTTCTGCAACAGTTTCATTTGGTAATTAAGTATAAGAAGGGTTCCCATAACAAAGTAGCAGATATGCTCTCTAGGCCTCCTGTTTAGAATGCTTTGATAATCTTTCAAAATAGTTCTATGGTTCATGAAATTTTTTAGGAACAATATGCTAATGATGAGAACTTTAAGGATATCTATGCAGCTTTAATCTAGGGTAAACATGTAGAAGAGAAAGATTACTATGTGCAAGATAATTTGTTGTACCACTTGGGAAAATTATGTATTCCTAGAAATGAACAAGCACGTGTAATCCGTGAAGCACACACCTCGTTCATTGTAGGACATTTCGAGGTAAGTAAGACATTAGCTCAATTGCAAAAATATTGTTACTGGCCTCGTATGCAGGAAACTGTCACCAAGTATATAAAAGGATGTGTAATGTGTGCAACTAGTAAACCAAGTAATAGGAAATTAGGTTTGTACACACCATTACCTGTACCATCCCGTCCATGGGAAAGTGTATCTATGGACTTTGTGGGAGGTTTACCTATTTCTAGGAAGGGTCGTGATTATTTGTATGTAGTAGTTGATCGGTTTAGCAAAATGTGTATTTTAATGCCTTGTAAAAAGCAAGTTACTGCTGAACTGACTACTCATTTGTACTTTCAAAATGTATGGGTTCATTTTGGGTTACCCACTTCTATTGTATCAGATCGAGATTCTCGATTCTTAGGGGAATTTCAGTCATCTTTATGGGGACTCATGGACACCAAGCTAAAGAAGAGTACAGCCTTCCATCCGCAGACCGACGGATAGACAGAGGTAGTGAACAGGACAATTGTGCATCTACTTAGAGGCTACTGCAGCAAACATCCTAAGTTGTGGGATGAAATTCTTCATTATGTGCAACATGCTTACAACCATGCGGCACACTCTTCCACAAAGAGGTCTCCTTTTGAGACCTGCTTCAGTTACTTGCCTAAGACACCAATGGATTTTGCTTTTGGGAAGGGCGATGTTGTAGATGGATGCCATGATGCAGAAAAGGCTTTAAAGTTCATCCAGAAGGTCCAAGCAATCCATCAGGTAGTAGAAGCACAATTAGAGCAGAGCCAAACAAAATACAAGGCTTGCCATGATAAGCATCGCATTGATCACCAATTCCAAGTTGGTGGCAGAGTTTGGTTACATATCAGCAAGGAAAGAATGCAAGGTGAAGGAAGGAAGCTCAAAGCTATCAGGTATGGTCCTTTTGAGATCTTGGAAAAGATCGGTACTAATGCTTTTCGCCTTAATCTTCCTCCATACATGCAAATTTACTCAGTTGTCAATGTTGAGAATCTGAAGTTGTATGAGCCTCCAATGATCTTGGATGAAGACATCAGTGTTTAGGTTCCATCAGTTGATGATCTTTCACCAGAGTATGTGTCAGAATTGCCAGAAGATGTTATCCTAGACAAGAATGTCAAAACTTCACGAAGAGGACCAGTTGAATACCTCCGAGTGGAATTGAAGGGGATGCATCCAAGCAAGGCAAGATGGATGGAGATTGGTAAAGTGAGGTATATATACCCTCACCTTCTTTCTGAGTAATCCAAACTTTCGGTGGTTCGAAAGCTCCTCAATGGGAAGGCTTGATCCGGGGGATACTTTCGTGAAAATTGAAGTATCTCCAAAACTCCAAAAATCAGCATCAGATTAAACTCCTTGAAATTCTAGACCTAATGCAATTTGAACGGACAAAAATGGAGTCCATATGCAAAAGTTATGGTCAGTCAAAGGTTGGTCAAACAGAGAACGAAGGTCATCAAAAAGGTGAAAAAAATAATCATCTCCAAAGTGGTCAACAATGGATTTCAAAATAAAGAGCTCGTTGAGAGCTTTTCGACGGTGTTTGTTTCATCAAAAACGGAGCCCATACGTGAAAGTTATGACATTTTAAAGTTCGGCATAAGAGATGAATATTGATGACATCATCATGACGTCAACAAAGTGGGAAATAAAAAGGTTTATGGTCGGATTTGAACCCATGACCATTTATTCCCAAAATTCATACTTCCTCCACTATGCCACACATGGATTTCAAAAAATATTGGCGGCAATATATTTTTAACCATAGACTTGCGCCAGTTTTAAAGAAGGAAGACTCGTCGGCGGGGTTTGAACCCCCAACTGGCGGCTACCATAAAAGTTGGATGGTTGTTGCGCTATTTTAGCACTTAAGAATCATTGTGCACCAATTTTTATTTAACTTTATCCAAATCCTGCCTAACCTTAGAAAAATAAGGTTATTGCTTATTTTTGACCCCAAAAATGACATGGGGCCAAATCCTCTAAAATGGGTAAAGGGTTATTCCGAGAGGGAAACTGGTTAAAGAGTCTATTTTTACAATTATTTGCTATGGCCTTATTTTGGCTATTTTTTGGTATAAAAAGGGGGTTAGGAGACTCTTATGGGGCATTCAGAAAAAGGAGAGAACGTCCAAGTGCTGAGTATAAGGGAGATTTTTGAAGTGCTCATTCCTATACTTTGAAACATCGTAATGTTGTTGTACTTCAAAGGAGTGATTTTGTAAACATTTGTACCTGATTTTGGAGATAATCAGATCAGTCCCCCTATTGGAGTAGGACCCAGAGACGTAGTCCATACGAATGAACTCCGAGATCAAATTGTTTGCGTCTTCTTTCTCTCATTGTCTCTTTTATCAGCTTAATCTTGTTGTTCTCTTATTTCATTTACGTTAATTTGATTCGTTAAAAGTTTTAAATTAATTTTATGTAATCAATTAGAATTCCTCTGTAATAGTCCTAGATCCTAATCAGATCAAATGTTCACCTTGCATTGAACAAATTTTATAACAATAACATTTACATGTTGCTTGATAACAAGATTCCTAGAAGAATAACGTGTATAATAGTTGCAATGTCATTAAAATCCATGAAACGCCATTTTTTAACTTTAAAAGTGCCTAAAGTGGTGCATAGACAATTTTGAAAAGAATCTTCACTACTGCACACCAGTTATATAAGCCAGTGGTTTTAATGATCTGAACTTTGCAAGCATACTGCACTCAATGAATTATTGTAAGTTGAGAAACACACAATGCATGCAGGTGGAGGGTACTTAGTCAACTTGATGATAAAGGCTTATAAGGATTAAACACATCATTAATAGGATTGAGATGTGCGTGCTAATATTTTCCCTAGATTTTTTACTCGGTTTTGAGCTTAGGATGTGTTGAATATTTCACACAATGTTCCAGTTTGCTTTAATTACTAGCATTCTTTCCTTTTCTTATCTCCTATGAATGATAAGTGTCAATTTTAGCAGAATGTATTCCTATTTGTAGAAGCATATCCTTTATGTGCTGAATAATATTGCTAGTTTACTTTGACCCGTAGGATTATTCACTTCGCTTATTATTATAATAGTCTGAGGAACTCTTGGCCTTCAAGTCCTGTAAAGGGTTCTAGTTTGCTATTATTTTAAAACATAATTCATAAATCACAATAAGATGGAGACAATTTTGAAATTAGGACTTTCTGTTTAGGGCTTTTCAAGCTTATCTATTTGTTGGTTATCATGGTCCTATAAGTTGTTTGGTCTCGTTGATGTTATAAAAATATTGATCTACCCAGGATGCAGTTCAACAGCCCTCTTTAATCATTGTATATTTCGGTGGAAATGATTCTATGAATCCTCACCCCCCAGGATTAGGTCCTCATGTACCACTTCCTGAATACATTGAGAACATTAAGAGAATGGCAACCTATCTCCAAGTACAATTTTCATTAGTATTTTGTGTTTGGATTTCTTCAAATTCATTTGAAAGATACAGATATTTCAACTTTTATGATGACAATTATCTAATTTGAGTTTGGGGTAAACAAACCAAGACCTCTCAGAGTCGACACGCTTGATTTTTTTAAGTTGCCCACCAGTTAATGAAGATTTGATTAGTAGTGCTTCAAGGTAATGTTCTTCTTGTGTGTGTGTAATGGTTCACAATTTCATGATTCTATAATCTACCTGTTTGGCCTAACTTTTTTGGATTCTATAGTAGTATTTTTGCTCCAATAGTATGGACAAATGAATTGTGTCATCAGTATTCTGAAGCTTGTGTGCAAGTCTGAAAACAGATGGGTGTCAAGGTTATAAATCTCTGGTCAGCCATACAAATAAGGCTAGATTGGAAAACTGCTTGCTTCACGTGAGTTGACAAGAACCTAAATCCCTAACCATGTTTTCAATTGTACCGAGGAGGTTTCTGTATGAGGATGATGAACTGTAGACATTTCCTACTAGAAACTTGTATTGAACTTTTTTTTGCATACTATTTCCACCTTGTTAACAAAGGGGTTTTTCTATTTATTTCATAATAATAGGCATGTCATCTAAAGATGGAGCTTCTGGTTCGAAGAAAGGAAGCAGGTATTTGCACACATACTGGATTATTGCTAATGCTTGGCATGCATTTCTCAGAAAATAATAGGCTCTTAAAACTAATAAGGGTTCATTGAAGTTTGAACATGTACTCCCACATGAGGCAGCTTGCTACACTTGACTGCTAATCATTCCTAACTTTTGAGCTATCTAACTAAACTTTAAGATTGAAAGAGGAGATGCAATTTTTCTCTAGAATAGGCAAATTTCAAATTTTTCATCATTCTAGTCATTTTTCCTAGGCATTGTTTTCCTTATCATTTTCAAAGCATCGATATGCTTTTTTTTTAATCTACATAACAATCAGCTAGTTGATGTTGGATTTCTTAGAAGCAAACATTTCTTCCTCAGATTAGGTTTTCTTCATTTATGTTGATATTAGTGCAAGAAGTTGGTCAAGCTGGTGCATTCTACAACTGTGACGGCTTATTACTATCTGATGACCAGACCTCTGTAGATCACCTTGGAATGCTATAGTTATCCTTGTTGTAGTTATTTTGTAGTTATCCTAGTTGCACACTTGAGAAGAACTCCTATTTACTAGCTCAAGGTATTGTAAAGGGATAGAAATATGGGACCCTCCAATGGTAGTATAGGTCATTATGAGTAGGTTTTACACATCAAGCTATAACTTTTCTTATACAACAAAAGTATAATGGATTTATAAAGGATATGGTTCTATACTTTTGGAGTGTTGTCATTCTGTATATATATTTAGATGATCATATGAAATAAAATGGGTGTGCGAGTAGATAGAAACTAGAAATACATTGTGTACAGATGAAGGCATGAAATGGATGGTTTTCAAGCACTCAGCATTCAGTACGTATCATCATTCGAGATCAAATGGATGTGTGGGATTATATGCATAATGAATAATAAAGGAGGGAATTGAACCCTCCCTGAGGCTCACACTTGTTGAGGTCCACTTCAGCAATGGCCCTTCCTGTGAAATTGCCATTGAAAACCATTCTAATGAGATAATGTGTTATGAGCTCTTCATCAGTGGGATCGAACGTGAATCCAGGAGGCAGTTGTGCATCACCCATATCATGATTGTAACTAAAGTTAAGAGCCTCTATTATTGAATTCTCTTCCCTATCACCCATATTCATTTCCTTTGTTATTCATGCTTCACATGGGAGTATTTTTATATGATGATTTATTGTCAATCATGTCCATTCACTACCAAACAATTCATATTCTAAAAATTTGAGATGCTAGAACTTTTTTGGATGTGCAAGCCATCGGAACATATTGTAGGGAGGATGAGGAAATTATTCTCAATTGTCAGACTTAGGCAAGTGATACAAATTGTAGAATCTTAACATATGGTTGTTCAAATTCTATATCTCCTAAATGATTTCCTTTTAGCGTATAACTTGTTGTGTAGAGTTGCCAAGTTTGCTTATTGTATTGCGCATATTAATGAAGAAGCATATTAGTTACTGTTAGTGTTTATGGCAGTTTGATTAGTTACTATCGATGTTTTTCAGGCATTCTATAAAACAATTCACATCCCTACGTATGATATGACATTTTGCATGCATCCTACACTCTCTCATCCGGCTGATGATGGATTACGGAGAGTGATTTGAAACAATGATGCTAAAAAACACACACAATCAAATCCAAAACGAACTTGCATTACAAATGGATTGTGGAAATCTGATATTGTTAATTTTGCATGCATGTCTACCAGGACAATCACAACTTAAACACACGTATATATATATACAAGGACAATCACAACCTTAGTTAGTTGTTATGGTGTCTAGCTCTTCTGCTGCTATAGTTAAGGAAGGAAAGGAAGTTTTGAGTGTTTAATTGATAAGTAATAAGATCAAGCAACCACATTTCTAGGCAATTCCTAACATTGTATATAAAGGAGACCCACCTAGTGCATTATCTATGATACCACCACAAGTTTTGATGATACAAGATGTAACGTGTTTCTACACTTGTAAGGTTGGAAGCATTGGAGACATGGAAATAATAGAGATATGGAAAATTGTGTGAGAATAGAGTATTGAAAAAAGAATACAAGGTTGTAGAGAGAAAAGGGTTAACTTGTGCCCTAGATTTTCCAAATGTGTTCAAGACAAAATGGATTAAGATTGTTCTTAGTATAATTGATGACAATTATGTATAGTTGGATGATGGCCCTATCAAAATCACAAAGAGGATCATTCATAGAGTCATAGGGTATCCAACCCTAGACAAACCTAAGATAATGGGAAGTGAGGCAAAAGAGGTAATTGGGAAGAATACAGGGGCACTATGGAACAAGAGAGGGATGACCATAGACATAATTATTGATCCCCTAATTGCATTTGTAGTGATAATTATTGCACATAAGTTCTTTCAATCTAGCAAGTTAAACAGTGTACCACGTATGGTTGTAGATTTGGGTTACAAGATAGTTAAGAAAGACCATTCTTATGACCTTGTCGAGTTAAAAACTCCATTAGTTATCTAAAAACTTTGGAGCCTTAAGGAAAACAAAAATTGTACAATGAAAATTTGGTTCAATAGTTGTTTGTATATTTTTCTATATGCAGAACACTTTTCCCTCATTTGGAAAGGTAGCTTGGAAGATCAATAGGTCAATTGTAGTACAGATTGGTGAATTTATAGAGCAACTAAGAGATAATTTTGAGACTATAATGACTACTTATTTTGAAGACTTTAAGAAGTCAATGAAATAAAGACTTAAGATTCTAGTATCACTAGTACATGAGCATTTCAATGATGTTTTTTCCCTAGTTGATGTTGATTTCACTCATGTTCAAGTTGTTGTTCCAAGGGTAAGATGGATCAAGCCATTTCCTTATGAGATTAATGTTGATGAGGCATATGCAACCATCACTACCCTACTAGTAGAATAAGTAGATAGAGTGCTACTGCTTTTGAAAATTATCATGTAGTAAAGTCAAAGATCATAATGGACTTAAAGACAACTTTTGTAATAAGGAAGAAGAATAAGCTTGTGAAGAAGTTCAAGGAAAAATTTGGTGAAGGGATAGAAGGAGATGAAGAGGAAGAAGATAATGAGGATGATGAAGATGAACCTACCTAAGCACCACTTGCTCTCACACAGGGTTAAGGCGAGGACCAAGGAGAAGAAGAAGTAGAAATTGATGAAGGTGTTGAGGCAGAATAGGCTAATTAAGCACATGTTGCCACAAAAGAAAAGAAGCTAGCAATAAGAAAAACTAAAAAGGTTGTGAAACCTTCACAAAAAAATCCTACAATTCCTATTACCAGGGCTAGCACAAGAGCTACTGCCAAAAAGACTCAAGAAGTTCAAAAGGCTAAAGGCAAGAGAGCTAGCAAAGCTACAAAAGAAGAGGAACCTAAGTAGAAGAAAAGAAGGAAATATATTTCCCCAACTGAATCAAATGAGGAAAGGACCAATTCAAATGACAACAATCAATTCAAAGTGGTAAGTCATAGTCCCTCTTCTATGTTGGACAACTTGTGTGAAAATATCAATAATAATGTTGATTTAAGTGGATTTACACATGTTGAGTTTGATAAACTTGGGAAGTTAGATATGGATAAAGTAGAAGAGTCTATATATGCCATGATGGAAACTTTTAAGATGACTCCAAATGAGATTGGAAACTCTTTACCAAAGAGCCTATATGATAGAGTTGAGCAAAGGTGGAAATATAGTCTCACAATAGAGAGAAACATTAGAGAGACTACACTTGCAAGAGTGATGCTAGACTTGGAAAAATCTAAGATGAAAAAGGCCATAAAAAAGTATAAGAGAATATTTTATCCAAAGTACCAAGCTTTTAATATTTTACAAAACAAAATTGAAATTGTTGTTCAGCAGAGCACACAAATATGGAAGGTGATCTATGAGCTAATAACACCAAAGGTTATTGACAAAGCACCTAAGGAAGTTGGTGAAGAAAAAAAAAAAAAAGAGGTAGTTGAAATAACAAATGAAGAATATCTAATGGAAGTACATGGGGAATGCTTTATAAAGGCAATAGTAGAGGAAGAGCAACAACAAGACCAAAGTGCACTAGAAGTGCACATGTCGAGTGTTAGTCCATGAGCAAATATAGAAAAGGTTAAGAACATGTATGATAGTACCACCATTTAGAACATCAATCCCCTAACAAAGGAGGATATGCATAAAATACTGACTGATTCCACCACCAAGGCAAACTATGAAGCCATCCTATTTTGGTGAGTGTGGATGAGATTGAGAAGGCAGAATTGGCATATGTAGGGGAGAAAACATAAGCATTATCCATTACCCCCTCTCAATCTATAGAGTTGCAACCTACAATGTATATTGTAGTATATCAAAAGAAGGACATAATGTCCTCACATATCAGCACCAAGGTACAAAAGGTTTCAATACCTACAATTGCAATAATTGAGAAAGAAAGGGCACCAGTCCAAATAGGTTAGGAAGCCAATCTTGCATTTACACCACAAACATAAGGTGGAGCAAAAATCAAAGAAAAGGAGAAGGATAGGACTAAAGATTTAGTCTTGAATACGAAGCTAGAGGAAATAATAGCAATAGAGATATTGGTTACCTTACTAGACACTGATACTCCTACTCCTAGTTAAGCACTTCATAGGTCAAGTACTGAAGCTACACCATTATAAGCATCAAGGCCAAGTCCTAGCACATCTAAGGTTGATGAGGTAACATCCTATGATGACATCAACTTAGATGAGGTGATTGAGTTGCCAAAGTATGATCTTACAACAATAACAATAGAGAAAATGAGCATATTGCAAGATGCTCTACCAAAGAAGAAACACCAAGAACTACTCAGAAGGGAGATTAGGCAGAAACAAGCACTTCATGACATCAAGGACATATTTCTTGATGCATTCAGCGTACCTATACCTAATGAAGTAATCATTGGGAAATTAGAAAATCTTGTGGAAAAGATTAATGATTAAAACCTAGATTCCAATGTCAAATTAATGGAATGGTTTGAGAAGAAATTTCAAACAAAGGTGGATGAACAAATATCTAGTGCCATTGAACTACACCAGGTTGAGTTAGCAACCAAGATTGAGGGTGTGAAGAAGGTGTTGGAGAACATTTTATCTCTTCACACCAAGTGTGTGATATTCCCCTGATCACACAAGAAGTGTAGAGACATATTGACCATCTGGAGGGAGATTTGAAGAAAAAAGGTAACATTCTACAACAATCTCCTAGTCAAATTTAGTCTTATTTCAAGAATTTATTATTGGCACAAGGTCAGTTAGTAGCTTTACATGCTCAAGATGAAAATATTAGGGCTACAATAATCAAAATCCAATCCATCTTAATCCCTCACGTTGAGGTGTTATACAAGGAACTAACCTATGCAGAGACATTGTTGAGAAAGATCCCCATCTTTCTACACATGAAGGCTTAGTCACCCTTGTTAACGAGTTAGATATATAGATAAAATCTCTAGAGGTAGCATGTGACAACTGGGATGCATCATTGAAGATAATGATGGAGGTCCATAAATCTTTCTTGGAAGAGAATGAAGCAAGGGGAAGAATGCATGAAAAATAAGACAAAAATAGAGTCTAAAAGGAGACAAAAATAGAGCCAACGTAGCAAATCTACTCAGTAGGAGTATTCAGTTTTAGATTCAGAATGGAACAATCAACTTAGGGGGAGTTATAGAATTTTGAGGTCTGACTAATAAGTCATAAGTTTTACAAATTTTTGATATTTTGAAATTTTGTATAGAGATTATCTAAGTTATGCTCAAGAGCTAAGGTTATTCATGCATGAACAAGTGTTTTTTCCATTCATGTCAAATGGGGAGATTGTTAATCTCATATTAGTTTTGACATATGAGTGACAATACACTTAAGTCATTTTCTTAGTTCATATCGAACAAGTAATGTATGTCGAGCATAAGATGTCAGATAGTGTATGCCGAATGAGATATATAGTATATGTCAAGTAACTAATAAGTCTCGAGTCACTCAAGTGCCAAGTAGATAGTAGATGATGACTCATTCAGATATCGAGTGATCAATGGATGCTAAGTCATTCAAAGGCTGAGTTACAGTATTGAAGAGATAGTGGATGTCAAGCATTAGACACTTCAAGTCTTGAGTAAATAGTTTTGGACATAGTTATTTCTAATGGCACAAAATTCTATGTAAACCATTTTATAGTAGACTAAAGGAGCTTTTTTGATTCTAGATGATAAGGATGAATCTATATTGAGGATCCATATACAAACATGCAACCAATCATTTTAAGGGGTGTTTTAAGTGGAAAAATATGTGAATCACAATTGTTGGTTTATACCTAACCCTAAGTCACCTAGGTCTTCTTAAGGAGGAAAAACCCTAAACATTGCATGGATGGAAAAGAGTGGAATGTGTAAAGAGAGAATTTTTGATGAAGGATGCTCCCCTTAAACCCATAAACACATAACAGAAACAAAGAAACAATAGCAAATGCAAGAACCAAAATATGGACTTCTTATTTGTGTTGCAAATGCAGAATTACAAAACTCACAAGTACAATATGCTAACCCACATGGGTACCTTCATTGCAGTAATCTGTAAGACTAAGCTGCAAGCTACCATCAAAGTTGTCCTAGACAATGTTTGGGCCTTTCTTAAATAGGCAATTTTATGCCAGTCGGGAGGTTCTAGACACTAAAACTTAATACTTAGGGCTGACAGACCCAAACAATACATATAGAGTCGACCAAATACATCTTTGATAATTATTTTAGAAATTTCAGGTAGCCCAATTTTGAAAGGCTAGAACACTCAAACTATTGCTCTACTTGGCTATTATAACCACTTTTTTAAAATGCCAGCTCCTAATCTACAGTCTCGAAGCTATGCAAGTGCCCTTCCATCAAGTTTTTGGACCTCATCCGAGCACTCTAAGGCCTCCAACGATGAGCTTGAAGAATTTTCTATAAAATTTTCCACCAAAAATTTGCAATAACTTCTCTAATACTTAAGTTGGAGCAATAAGATTTTTATGGTAGGCCTATAACTCTAAAATGAAACTTCATGTAAAAAATGAGAACATTCTAAGCTCATATTAAAAACTTAATAAAAATAGCAACTTCCAAAAAATAGAAACCCCTTGTCTACTAGTCATTATTAAAATAGAAAAGACTAAAAAGGAAATATTTTTAGGTGATGCAAGATTTATCTTACACCCAGGATGCTCCTAGATCAGACACCAAGGGTAATTTGAGAAGTGACTCCATCACATCTCAGGTGTTCAAAGGAAAACCAAGATGGTTAACCTCCTCCCTTGCTAGCCATGATGAATCCTCTATTGGCATCCCTTTCCATTTGACTAGGTATTCCTCATATAAAAAATTCCTTATACTTTTGCTAACACAACTATTTAGTATCTCCTCAATCTCCTTTGTAGTCAAACTAGCTATTGAAATACTCCATTATGCTTCTGCAACTTCATCTCCATCACCGCCTTCATAATACTCTGTCAAAATTGAAATATTAAATGCTAATGAAATATTCAATTCAGTAGGCAACTCTACTTCATAGGCATTTCTAGAATCATGTATTTTCACCATATTTCACAATCCAAATTTCTTCATCTTTAGCTTATCATATGTACCCATTGAAAAATGCTCCTTTCTCAAATGAACCATGACTTTATCTCCAATCTAAAATTCCTTATACCTCCTTTTCACATCTTCCTTAGCTTTATATTGGGTATTCATCTTCATAATGTGCTTCCTCACCTCCTCATGGATGTTTTTCAAATGTTTAGCAAATTCTTCTTCTTTAGCACTACTTATCTATCCTTTATCCAACTACCACAATTCAAAAGCATTTTTGGGACTACTCCCATATACAATTTGGAATGGTGATTTATCGATACTCCTATTGACAAAATTATTATATGCAAATTTCTCCTATGGTAAAATCATATCCCATCCTTTTGGTTTGTCTCCAACCAAACATCTCAATAAATTTCCCAAACTCCCATTCATTTATCCATCAGTTTGTGGATGATGTGATGAACTGAACTTCAACTTTGTCTTCAATTTCTTCCATAATGTATGCTAGAAATACCCAATAAATTTGGTATCTTGATCTGAAACTATATTCTTTGGTAAACCATCTAGTCTCACCACTTCTCTAAAAAATAACTATGCTACATGAACAACATCACTAATCTTCTTGCAAGGAATAAAGTGTGCCATCTTTGAAAACCTATTAGCCACCACAAAGATAGAATCATGCCTATGTTGCATCCCCGATAATCCAAGAACAAAATCCATCCTGACTTCCTCTCACGGCTTCTCTAGTATAGGTAATAATTGATACTACCCTATATTCTGCCTCACTCCTTTCACCTTCTGACATATTGTACAATTCATTACAAACTTCTTCACATCTTGTTGCAACTGTGGTTAGTAATAATTTTCAGCAACCAAAGAAATGGTCTTATCTCTACCAAAATGTCTAGTCAATCCTCCACTGTACTTCTCCTTGATGAGATTCTCTCTCATTGAACTTATGGGAATGCACAACTGGCTTCTTTTGAACAACATATCATCCTAGATCATGAAATCCAACCATTTTGTCTTGTCAAGTGTAACAAG
This sequence comes from Cupressus sempervirens, assembly GCA_028749045.1. Lineage (NCBI taxonomy): Eukaryota > Viridiplantae > Streptophyta > Pinopsida > Cupressales > Cupressaceae > Cupressus > Cupressus sempervirens. Next base: position 1,110,055,715 of record CM053785.1, read on the forward strand.
TTCTATACAAGCCTTCTACACTTCACCAAAATCAAGATCATCTGGATACAAAGTACTGAGTTCCTTGAACCCAACCACCTCTATTTGCATTTATGTTAGCAAAAGTTGTCTTCTACTAAGAGCATATGTGACTTTGTTAGACTTCCCACTCTTGTATTTCAAAATAAATGTATAACTCTGCAAAAACTCAACCTATTTCAAATGCCTTTGGTTTAATTTTCCTTGACTATTCAAATATTGCAAAGCTTGATGATTAGTATACAAAAAACTCATTAGGAAAAAGATAGTGTTTCCACTTATTCAATGCTTGAACTATAGCATAAAATTCCTAATCATAGATAGAATATTTTCTTTTTGTATCATTCAACTTCTCACTAAAATAAGCAACACGTCTACCTTATTGGTTCAAAACAACTCCTATTGTAGTACCACTAGCATCACAGTCTACTTGAAATACCTTGTTAAAATTTGCAAGTGCTAAAACAGGTTGCTTAGTAACTTTTTGTTCAACAAATTAAATTCTTTTCTATCCCCTCTCATTGTAGTCAGGGGTCCACAAATACAACTAAAACCTCTTATGAACTTTCTGTAAAAACTAGCTAGTCCATAAAAAGATCTTACCTTTGTCATACTTCTTGGAGTAGGCCATTCAAGGATAGCCTTCACTTTCTTTGGATCCATTTTTAGACCTTTTGTTGAGACTACAAATCCCAAATACATCAACTCCTTTACAAAACTGCACATTTCTTCAAGTTTATCAGCAACTTTTCTTCCCTCAACTTATCAAACACCTTGTGAATATGATTCAAATATTTCTCCAATGTCTTACTAAAGATCAAAATATCATCTAGGTAAACAATGAAAAACTTACCCATAAACTCCTTCAGTACCTCATTCATGAGCCCCATGAAAGTGCTCAGTGGATTGGCTAGCCCAAAAGGCATGACTAACCACTTGTATAGTCCTTATTTTGTCTTGAAAGTAGTCTTCCACTCATCACCTTCTCTTATATGAATCTGATGGTACCCACTCTTTAGATCTATCTATGTGAAATACTCAGCTCCACTCAAACAATCCATAATATCATCCATCCTTGGCAATGGAAATATGTACTTGATTGTGATCTTGTTGATAGCACGAGAATCTGTGCACATCCTCCATTCTCCATTCTTCTTTGGTGCTAACACAGTTGGTACAGCACATGGACTTAGACTCTCTAGAATCAACCCCTTCTACAACAACTCTTGAACTTGCTTGTTCAAGTCTTCACTTTTTGCTAGTGTCAATCTATGTGCTGCCATGTTTAGAAAATTGGCTCCTAGAACCAAATCCATCTGCTGACTAATCTTTCTCATTGGGGGCAATCCATCAGGTACATTATCTGATACAATATCAAAAAACTCTCCCAACATATATGCAACTTTTGCAGATACCTCCTCTACTTCTTCTTTACTGTCTTTTGAAATTATAGAAAAACACATATATTCATGCTTCATACCTTTGACAAACTTGTTTCCATCAACAAAACATATTCTAGCAGCACTACATACCTTTTTTGCTTCCTCTTTCAATGGCTTCAACTTATGTTTCACTCCATCCTTGGTCAGAGTGTAGGTATTTGCTCGTCCATCATGTACAGCATTCTTGTCAAATTGCCATGGCCTACCCAGCAATGTATGACATATGTTATAGGTATGGTATCACAAAGTACCTCATCTTGGTAACATCCAATCTTGAACTTCACTAAGCTCTCCTCATTAATCATGACCTTGTGGCCATCATGCACCCAAGCAATATGGTATGGACGTGGGTGTTTCTGTCTCTTTACCTTCAACTTTGTAACCATCATTTTTGACACCAAATTGTTAGTACTTCCACCATCAATGATCACATCACAACAGTTATCTTCACATTTGCACCTTGTGCGAAACAAGCTCCTTCTTTGAGGAAGTTCATTCTCAACACTTAACAGGACTCTCCTATTAACTAGGACTTCTCATCTTTTAGCATCTTTATAATGTGATGATCTAGCATCTTCATCAACATCTACAACTCTAGGCTGCCCTTATGTTCCTTGATTTTTCCTTCCTTGGTGTTGGGAACATTCAAATGCTCTATGCCCTTCTTCTATGTAGTGAAAACATTTCCCACAAAAGCCTCATCTTCCAGATCCTTGTCCTCTGCCTCTTCTTCTCTCATCTCTATTGTTCTAATCATGGAAATGATTGGAATTGTTCCCCCTCTCATTCTAACTACTACTTCCAGCCTCATCCTTGTTCTTCTGATCATCATTACGGCCTCCATAAGATTTTCTTCAAGATCTTCCACCGCAACCTCTTCCACTATTCTTGTTGTCAAACTTTTGGCTCAGTTTTTCCTCAACTCTTAGGGAAAACTAGTATGCCTCCTCAATATTGTGCATTCGAACCAGACTCATCTCATCCTAATACTTGGCCTTAGCCCATTAAGATAACAAGCCACTTTCTCATTATTAGCTTATGCATGGCTAGTTCTAATGAGAACTCGATAGAACTCCTCTTGGTCCTCATTCTTTATTCAAACAAAATCATATTTTATTTTTGCTTCTCAAATCCCACTTGATCACTATTCCTCCTACACATAGGCTCCATGATAGGCATGATAAAGAAAAATACTCTTTTTGTGCATATCATCAAGTGCTTAGTAATTTCACTTGTGATGGAAAGTCCTTGTTGGATAAAGTAAAACTCCATGAATTGGGTATCATTAATGATTCACTTATTGATAGGTTTTCTTATTTTTCTATGCATGACAAGTGATACTAAGGTTTACCTCTATCCTATCTTTTTGGCATATCTATCTTAATATCTTATCCTATTTTTCTTTATGGGACAAATCCATTTTCTTATCTTATTTATCTTTGTAGTGTTAAGTTCACTTTTGAATTATTATTTTTTCCTTTAGGGGAACCAATCTACTATCTTATCTTATCTTATATGCCTTTGTGGAGGGAAATCTACTATCTTATCTTATCTTCCTTTGTTGATGAAGTAGCATTAGTCAAATTATATTTGATTTGATGGATATATGTGTTGATAACAATTACTCAATTGTATATTGTCATTGATGTTACACAAATGTTATACTCTAACTGAGCATTACTAGTTAGAACTGAGTTTAGAAGACTCTCGTATACATCATTAACATAAGTTTAGAAGAAGAGAACTACAAGGATTCTTGTGTAAACTGAGTTAGGTTAGTTACCAAAGGAGTTCAGTGTAAACTAAGGTTGGTTACCAAGGAACTCAGTGGTAACCAAGTGCCCCATTTTTAGCTAACCTTTATCAGATTAGTTTTATCTATTAGTTGGTTCGTGCAAGCTGACTCAGTGGATTTTATTTTTTTATTTGAAATTGTATTCAAGCCAACTTGATATTTTATTTCATATATATGAAAGTTCAAGTTGTAGATTGAATAATGAGAAAAAGTGGAGAAGATGATAAGATGTGGATAGAGAAGGATATATGATTAAGAGAAGAGTATCCAAAGAGTTGCAAATAATTTTTTGAAAAGGGAGGACCTAGAGGATAAGCCATAATAGTGATATGAATCTACAATCCAATTGCTTCATTAATCAAACCAATCATTGTTACTCTCTAACAATTGTAGTAGTGAAGAAATCTCTTAACGGAGTTGACTTAACACTCATTTTGTAAATCCTCTAACTATGTGGTATTTCTAGATTGAAGTTTCTTAAGAACTCTAACAAGACCACTCCTAATAGGGTGATTTAAATCCTTTAGCAGGGTCACACCCAATAGTGTATTTTGTAACCATTAATAGGGTTGGCTCCTAACATGGCTCACTTCTGAAGAGTGAAAAGTTGTAACTAGTTGCATTGGTGGTTTTCCAAAATTGGGTTTCCACATTAAATCTTGGTGTCTCATGTATTAATGTCATTTTATTATTGCTTTATCTTTATGCAACTAAGTTACTAAATGTTAATACACATCATTATCTTAAGATTGCTTTGTTGACCGAGTTATAGTGAATATTTAGTTCTAAACAAGTTGTGAGTTTAAAGAAAGTTTATATTGACATCTATGGAATTTGTAATTATTTTAGTGGTAACTGATTCATGCCTCCCCTCTCAGTTAGTCCTCTTATATTTCCAAAAATTGGTATCAGAGTCGTTGGTGCTAGCAGAAAAGGTTTCAAGGACCTAAGCTAAATATCAAGATGTCTTACATAAGAGAGATTCCAAAGTTGAAAAGAGAAAACTTCAAAGCATGGCAGGAACTCATGAGGCTGCATTTGGGAACCATTGGAGATATAGGCCAAAAATTTCTAGAGAACTAGTATGTGTCACCTCCTGATCCTTTGATTGTGGATCAGACGACAGATAAAAAGAATCACAACACAATGATGACATTGCTTATGCTCTTAATTATGTTGAATTTGATGAAGTCAAATATTGTCCTACTTCTAGTGAAATGTGGAGCAAGCAATAAAAGAACTATGGAAGAGATGACAATGTAAGGAGAGCCAAAGAAGAAATTTTATGAGGTCAATTTGATCATATGAAGATGAGAGAAGATCAAAACATTACAAAATATAGTGAGAGAATCAAAGCAAGTGTGAGTGCAATTAAAGCCTTGGGAGGAAACATAGAACATGAAACAGGAGTCAACAAGGTATTAAGAACTCTTCTTCCTATTTATGAAATTAGAGTTTTAGCTATTCAAGAAATGAGATGTGATCCCAAAAGTGATATAACTTTGGATGCACAAGTGAGAAGGTTAACAACTTTTGAGTTGGATAACTTTGATAACTATCTTCATAGATCTCGCAACATAGAATCAGCATTCAAAGAAAAACTAACCCGTGGTAGAAAGGGAGGAAATTCAAAAGGAAAATAGTCTAACAACAAAGAAGAAGAAGAATATGATGATGATCTTGAAGCCATTGAAGATCTCCTTGAAAGGAGGTTACCAAAAGGCAAAAGTAAATATAAAGGCAAAATTCCGTTGATTTTTTTTTCTTGTGAAGTTGGTCAAATTGTTGCAAGGTGTTCAAACAAGGAAAGTAAAGATGAAAAAAAATCCAACAAGTTCAAAGGCAAGAAAGATTTTAAGAGCTACAAACACTACAAAGACAAAGGTAATAAATTTTGTTATATTGCTAAAGATTCAAACAGTGATAATGAAGATGAAATGGTATATATTTTAAAGATGATGAGGATGATGAGGATAATGAAAAGATGGTACTTATTTCTCATGTTTTAACACTTGGAACACTATAATGGTGGAAGTGTTAAATTTGGAAACAATGAACCACGTTATGTGAAGGGAAAAGGATGCAGTGCACTGACTGATGGAATCATATGTGATAATGCTTACTTGGTTGAAGGACTGAGATGCAATCTTCTAAGTGTGCCACAAATGAACAACATTGGAATCAAGGTAGAATTCATGAATGGGAAGGCCAGGCTTCTAGATGGTGAAGAAAATCTAGATGGAACTGGCAATCAAACAAAAGGTAATATATTCTATTTTGATCTCACTGATAGTCATGCTTCTTGGAACATATAGAAGAAATTTGGTTATAGCATAAAAGGATGTGTCATGTAAACTTTGATAATCTAGTTACTATAAGAAAGAACAGAAGATTAAGAGGTATTCTAAATCTAAAGAAACCTGAAATGGCCATATGCAAAGAATGTCATACTAAAAAGATGGGTAAAACTAGCTTCAAAAGTAAAAATTTCAATACTAAAGAAGTCCTAAAGCTAGTTCATATAGATCTTTGTGGACCAATAGGTACAAAGAGCTATGCTAGAGAGAAATTCTTCATTTTATTCATTGATGATTATTCGAGGATGATGACACTAATGTACTTAAAGGATAAATCTAAAGCTTTTCAAAAATTCAAGTGGTATCTGGCTACAGTTGAGAAAGAAACAGGTAAGAAGTTAAAATACTTAAGATCAAATAAAGGAGGAGAATTCATCTCTAATGAATTCAATGATTTCTTCAATGAAAGAGGTACATGTTTTCGTATTGAATTTGAACCTAGAACTATTAATGATGCATTAAAAAATGAAAGTTGGATATAGGAAATGAATGAAGAGATTGAGTAAATTGAAAGGAACAATACTTTGACTCTTGTTTATAGACCCAAGGATAAAAATATAATTGGTACAAAGTGGGTATTCAATTAAAATGGTGAAGTATCAAGGAATAAGGAAAGGCTAGTGTGCAAAGGATACGCTCAAGAAGAAGGCATAGACTTGAAGGAGTCAGAGTACTACTTGCATATGTTGCATTTAAAGGATTCAAAGTGTATCAAATGGATGCAAAATCAGCTTTCTTGAATGGAATTCTAGAAGAAGAAGTCTACATTGATCAACCTAAAGGTTTCATTGATCCAAACAAAAGAGACATGGTTTATAAGTTACACAAATCTTTATATGGTCTGAAGCAAGCTCTTAAAGCATGATATGAAAGACTTCATGGATATATGGTAAAGATTGGTTTTCAAAGAACCAATGATGACATCAGTATGTATATTAAAGAGGGACCATAGAACAAGATTTTCTTAGCAAAAATATTTATAGATGATATCCTACTTACAGGTCATGATGACTTATGCAAGTCATTCTCTGAAGAAATGAGGAAAGAGTTTGAGATGTAAATGTTTGGAGGAGTAAAAAATTTTGTTGGTTTACAAGTTCATCAAATGAAGACATTTACATTACTCAGTCAAAATATGTCAAGGAGATATTGAAGACCTTTGAATGGAAGATTCCAAACCAATTGGAACACCTATGTCTATTGGACATAAGTTATCCAAGAATGATGATTTAAAAGAGGTAAATCAGACTATCTATAGATCAATAATTGGAAAACTTTAGAATGTTATTCATAAAACACCCGATATTGCATTAGTAGTTCGTATAGTTGCAAGATTCTCTACAAATCCTAGAGAAAATCATATGATGGTAATCAAAAGAATTATGAGATATCCAAAAGGAATTCAAGACTATGATCTATGGTACAAGAAAGGAGGGAACTTCAAGTTGAAATCATTTACTAATGTTGATTGGATTGGAAGCATTGATGATAGGAAGAGCACTAGTGGAGAAGCATTATTTCTTAGAAAGAGGTTAGTATCTTCGATAAGTAAGAAGCAAAATTGCATTTTTCAATCTACAACAGAGGAAGAATATGTTATTGTAGCAGTTAATTGCTCCAACATAATGTGGTTCAAAAAAAATTTATCATGAATGAAGGAAGAAATCAAGGATCCAATAATTATCTATTGTGATAACATAAGTGCAATTAATATATCCAAAAATCCAATGATGCACACCAAGAAAAAACACATTTCAATCAAGTATCATTTTCTAAGGAATTAATTGAAGATAAAGAGGTAAGATTGGAATTTGTTAACACAAAGTAGTAGGTTGTTGACATATTTACCAAACCATTACCTAAGGATGCACTTTTGTATCTAAGAGGAAAGATATGGGTCATTCCCTTATCTAATGCTCATTAAATTACAAACTAGTAATGCATCAACCAAACTATGTTGAAGATCTATCAAGTTGATGCAAAGAAGTCAAAGCTCATTGCGTATGAATCAATGCATCAAGTACATTCTAAAACCCCTATGTCAAGTATTTGGCATTTGATGTCAAAGATAGAGAGAATCATGTCATGTACTCATTGAGAGAGATTGATGTAATCAGAGAAGAATCAAAGGAAATAATTCATAACTGGGAGAACTTGATCTGGTGGAGTCTAAAGATAAGATGGCAGAGGGAGAATCTCCAAGGGAGTTCTCATGGATGGATAGAGAATCAAAATGAAACTAATGATATTATAAAATCTTATAAATCATTTGATTGTTCTAAGTTTTATTTTTTTAATGTCATGTTGTGTTTTCATCAATGCCAAAGAGAAAAATTATTGATAACAATTATTTAATTGTATATTGTCATTGATGTTACATAAATTTTATACTGTAACTAAGCATTGAGAGTTGGAACCGAGTTCAAAAGACTTCAATATATGTCGAGCATAAATTTAGAAGAAGATAAGTTCAAGGATTCTTTTGTAAACTGATTCAGGTCAATTACCAAAGGAGTCCAATGTAAACCGAGTAAGGTTGGTTACCAAGGAACTCAGTGGTAATCAAGTGACCCAATTGTAGTCGACATTTAGCATATTAGTTTTATCTATTAGTTGGTTTGTGCAAGCTGACTCAATGGATGTTATTTGTTTATTTGAAAGGGTATTCAAGACGACTTGACATTATGTTTCATATATAGGAAAGGTCTGTTGGGATTAAAGATAGAGTAACTGAGAGGGGGGGTGAATCAGTTACTAACGAAAATTAATCCACAGATCCCTTAAATGTCTTAAAGATCTAGTTATTGCTGATACTCGGTAAACAAATGTTGTAACTCAGTAAATTAAACTATTACTTATCTTCAAGCATTCATGCATGTAACTGAAAGCAAAATGAACACAAGAGACACCAGATTTAACATGGAAACCCAATATGGGAAAAACCACCAATTAACTAGTTACCAATTTTTCACTCTTCTGAAGTGAGCCCTATTAGGAGACAACCCTATTAAAGGTTACAATACACACTGTTATGTGTGACCCTGTTAGAGGATTTTGATCACCCTATTAGGAGTGGCCTTGTTAGAGGTCTTTAGAACAATTCAACTGAACTGTCACCTTGTTAGAGGATTTACAAAATGGTTGTTAAACCAACTCTGTTAAGAGATTTGAAATCACTACTACAATTGTTAGAAAGCAACAATGAATTAACCTGAACAAGATGCAATTGAATTTGCTGATTACAGGTTTCTATTTTGCATCATTAGATCCTCCTTGATCAAATATGGCTCTGTTGCTTCTTAATGATCTCTGATCATCCTTCAAATTCACTTCCACAATAATCAGCCCTCGTATCTCATTAATTCCACACTTCCATCTCACATTCACTTAGAATTTAACTTGACCTCTTAATTATACCATTCAGATTGTCAAGTCAGCTCATTCACATGTTACATTTACCAATAAACCATACATCAATTGGCTACAAATATTACTCTAAACAAATAAATGTTATTTCATAAAACAATGAAATCCTTTACTGGCCGACCCTACTCGGTAAATATTGCTTCTAGAAATTTCTTGAGTTAACCTTTTTGACTCAGTTAACATTGCAATATCTATAAAATCCTTTGGCTGCCAAGTTTACTCGGTAAGAACTGAATTCCTTCATGAGAGCTTGGTAAGAAATGCTTCTACCACATTTCCTTTGATGACCGAGTGAGCTCGGTAAGAACTACTTCTGCCACATTTCCTTTGATGACCGAGTGAGCTCGGTAAGAACTAAATTTCTATGATTACCTTGAAAGCTTGGTAACAACTGTTTACTCTGTAGATACTGCAAGTTTTCTTTACTAACCTTCTGGGCTCGGTAGATTCTATCCTTTGCCTCGCTGACCATCTGAGCTCGGTAGACTTTGTCCTTTGCCTTGCTGACCTTCTGAGCTCGGTAGACACTGTTCTTTGCCTTACTGACCATCTGAGCTCGGTAGACATTGTTCTTTGTCTTACTGACCATCTAAGCTTGGTAGACTCCATTCTTTGCCTTACTGACCATTTGAGCTCAGTGGACTCTATCTGATGACTAATATGACATTTGTATGACATCAAAGACAACACACAATTGAACAATTGTATCCAACAAGGTCAAGTTATGGATTGAATAATGAGAGAAAGTGGTGAAGATGATAAGATGTGAATAAAGAAGAATATATAATTATGAGTAGAGTATCCAAGGAGCTACAAAGAATATTCTAATTAGGGAGGATCTAGAGGATAAGCCAGAACAATGATCTGAATCTGCAATCCAGTTGCTTAATTAATCAGGTCAATCATTTTTACTCTAACAATTGTAGTTGTGAAGAAATCTCTTAACATAGTTGACTTAATAGTCATTTTGTAAATCCTCTAACTAGATAGCATTTCTATATTGAAGTGTATTAAGACCTCTAACAAGGCCACTCCTAACAGGGTGATTTAAATCCTTTAACAAGGTCACACCTAACAATATGTTATGTAACCTTTAATGGAATTGGCTCCTAACAGGGCTCACTTCATAAGAGTGAAAAGTTGTAACTAGTTGCATAGGTGGTTTTCCCAAATTGGATTTTGCTAGTTGGCGTTTTAACCCCAATTTTAAAACTTGATAACTTGGCCCCCTTGATAACTTTTTTCATATTTTGCCTCTCAGTCTCCCCTAATCCATATTGAAAAATGCTTTATGGAGTATTTTTTTCAAGAAGGCAATGTTCAAATTGATTGTTATAACAACAAATCTAGTAATACATATGCCAAAACTTAAGATTGAGAAAATAGGTTCATATGGTACAAAGTGGTTCCGAACCTCTTGTACCTATTGAATAGATTTCAGTGATTCAATGGTTCAGAGTTTGAGTTTGCAAAGCCCAAATTCCCACTTCATTTTTAGATGTACACCATTTTTAGACTTGGAATGTGAATTCAAAATTCACTGGTTGGCTTTCAATAGGTTCAAAGTGTTCAAAGGGTACAAAGGTTCAATATGCTTTTCAAATGGATTCATTGATTCAATATGGCTCAACAATTCAAAGTTCAAATGTAGATCCAAGTCAAACTTTGATATGCAGATTCAAATATCCTAGTTTAAAGTTCAACTTCAAATTCAAAGTTCAACTCAAAGACATAATTATGGGTGTAATTGAGTGGTTCAAGAGGTTCAGCAATTCAAAGATTTAGTTTTAACAACTATAACAAGGTTTCTAAAAATGAAAATATTGGGTCTTAGTATGGGGGTCATAAATTTCAAATCCACCGTTGGATCAGACTGCATTTAAAAAAAAAAATTCCAAACCTAATTCTCTAAATCCTCTCCAAATCTTTTTATCAATTTTTTTATGGATCAAAAGTTATGAGTTTTTGAGTGTAGCATTGTTGAATCAGCACTAACAGTCACAGAATGCAGATCACAGAAAATCAATCATATTTTGGGGGTCATAAATTTTAATCTAATAGTTGGATTTAGCTAATTCTTGGATATGTTTTATTAGTCCTAGTCTTCTAAATATTACCCAAACGATTTTTTTAGATTTTTTACGGATCAAATGTTATTGGCATTGGAGTGGACTATCAAAATTGTCATGACTATTCTGAAATGATGACACCATTGCATCACTAGTAAATGCCACATGTCCAAGTCTTCTTATAAACATTATAAAATGATATCCATAAACTCTTAATTATAATGTTTATAAATACTTTATGCTATAAAAAGAAATGTATAAAGGAAAGTGATCGTGAACATTGATAAAAAGAAACGAGATTTAAGTTATGATAATTTCCAAGAATTAGTTATGAAATTGAATAAAGCTCTTGAGAAGTTTATTTAGTGGGATAACTTTGGAAGAAAGGGGCTTCTTCTTTTTCTGAGTAGGCAGACTATGCCCTGCATGTAAGGGGGATTTAGAATGTTTAGGGTTAGCAATTATTAATGGATATCAGACTGTGAACTTCTATTTAAAGTTTTAATAACTATGTAATGTTTTAGTTTTCTAGCATTGTACCTAAACAAGATTGTTTCTGGAATGAGAAAGTTTTCTTTGGATTGTTTGCTGTCAATTCAGTATTGAATTGGTATCAAACTGTTAAAGTCTCTTTCTAATGTTGGATAATTATATTGTGCATATGTTAAACAAGTTGTCCATTTTATCTTTTATATTTCTTTTAGTTGTTGTTTAGCTATTTTCCCGCTATCCAAGAATAGTGAGGGTAGACTTCGCTTTCAAGTTAAAAGCATTGTAAATCTCATTCTTTGCATATCTAATTGGGGAGTTGTACCCTATAAAATTCAGAGGGTGCTTGCTCAATCTAATGGAAAAATGACACAACTGTTGGTAGATTATTGTGGCTTCGTTTTGGGCATTCTTAAGTCATTTTTGTAATCATTTTGTGTGAAGAAAAATCTATTTACTAACAGATTTTTGGCAACTCTACTGGGGAATTAGAATTGATAGACCAATGTTTTTCTTTCCTTGGTGAAAATTATTATCTCTGCTTGCAGAAGATTGGTGACTCTGTGTAAAGACCATGCCGAATATGAAAGCCATGAGAAAGTCAAGGCCAAATCCTTATCTCGTGGAACTTTATCACATGGATGATAAAGTGTTGCATGAATTCATGGATAGCTACAAAGAAAGTGTTTCTTGAGTTGTAAGGAACAACATAATCCAGGAAGAGGACTCCATGTCTTGGCTTTTATGGAAAAGTCTCTATGTGAGATTTCACAAATTAAAAGACTTGCAAGAATGTGTGAAAAGAGTGGTAAAGTTGAAAGAAGAATTGATGGTTGATGACAAGAAACCTCTAGTCATAACCATCTCTCACATTTACTCAATCTTTGATGATCAAACTCACCCCCATGAAGCTTTGAATAAAGAGGGAAAAAGTGTGCCTGAAAATTCATTGTCTTCTGATATAGAAAATTTTGGAAATGAAGATAGTTGTTTCACTTTGGAGAATTTTAATGGCAAAGTATTACAGAACAACATTAAGTTGGAAGTTGGAAGTTTGGTCTTTACTGGAAATGTAAATAAATAGGGTCCTCTAGGCACAAAGATTCATTACCAACCTATGGAAGAATCTTTTCATTGTGGTGAATATTACAAATGAAAGTTATTTCATCGACCAAGTTTCTTTGCATGCTGAAAATATTTTTTGAAGAAAGAAATATTGAAGTGAACTTTTAGCTTATGTCTTCGCCTAATGAAGATTTTTATTCCATTTCAAGAGAGGATGTTTCTTATGCTAAGTTTGATCCTATGGTCATTGAAAGTAGTTTTGTAAAACCCTTGCCTTTAACTATATGTCATAAGAGTAATTCAGTTTGTAACATGAAGGAAGAAATTGCAAATTCTAATTTTTCTTTTGCATGTCAGGGCAAGACTGTGGCTAATGTAACAACAGTAGAGAATCAATCAAAAAATCTCAATGATGAGATTATTTGGAGCAACACATGTATTATACTCTCATGCTGAACACATTGATGACTTTGAAATTAGGCATAATTCTCTCTTCATCCCTCGTGATCTTTGTGATATTAATGAAGAAGAAGAAATTCATAATGGAATTTTCAGCGGTATGAACATACATTAGCAAAGCAAGGAAGCTACAGCCAATCCAAAACATGACAGCCAGTTAGAAGCTCCTTCAATGAATAATACATGTCTCCTTGAGACAACTGAAGATGACTTGGTGAGTGATGTCCAAAGGATCATTGAGGATGGCGAAGATGACCTATTTACACTTGAAGTAAATGATGCCTTAAACTTGATGCTTTCAATTTCCGAATATAAGGATATTGATGCCTTCTTTGTTGAGTCCCATGTTGTCCATGATGTGGTAATTGATGAATCAGAATTTAAAATTTATGCATTTGATGTAAAGGTTGAATATGAGGCTTTCTTGTTTGGTCTTACTACAACTCAAGAGAAGAGGTTTCAACCCCAATGTTGGAAGCATTTGGTTTTAAGAATAAAGTTAGTGATGAGCTTATGGAGAGTAAAATTTCAGCAAGCTTAGATCCAAAAGTTGATTCACATACTTCTACAAAGCTCTTCCCCAATGCCTTCCTCATCCATGGTTTAACTTGCTTTTCTCAAGAGAAGGACATGGTTATATGTGGTAAACATTGTTTTATTCAAAATGATGTTGAGGTACTGCAGCTTGTTATTTATAATGAGAATTGGCTTTTTGGATCTGAATTTTTTTTAACATTTCGGCATATGGTTGTTGGATACCTTGTTGCAACAATTGCTAAATATTGGTTGGGAATGACACACCTCAAGTACCAATCTCTCTTCTACAATGGAAGATATTTCTCATAGCCAGTTGATGGTTTCACATAAGCAGCTAAATGATCCTTTAAAAGTATGGGCTCTCAGCCCTATCTTGTGTAAATAAAGTTTTTGGTTGTGCATAGTTTAGTTTTCCTTATTTCTATTTGTTGTTGCCTTATGCTTTGTTTAGGTTCTTAGAGTAGGTTGTTTTTCCTTCTATCTTCTTTTTTTGTTCTCTACTCTCCCTACAAGAAGCCCCTCCTCTTTTTGTCATGCACTTTAACTCTATTGTCCAATGGACTAAGCACTGATCTTCTAATGATAGATGCTAGATTCTTCATGTGCCTTTCAAAACATGCTCCCCAGTAAGAGCCAATGTTAGTTGGTGTTTTAACCCCAATTTTAAAACTTGTTAACTTGGCCCCCTTGATAACTTTTTTCATATTTTGCCTCTCAGTCTCCCCTAATCCATGTTGAAAAATGCTTTATGGAGTCTTGTTTCGAGAAGGAAATGTTCAAATTGATTGTTATAACAACAAATCTAGTAACACATATGCCAAAACTTGAGATTGAGAAAATAGGTTCATATGGTACAAAGTGGTTCCAAACCTCTCATACCTATTGAATAGATTTCAGTGATCCAATGGTTCAGAGTTTGAGTTTGCAAAGCCCAAATTCCAACTTCATTTTCAGATGTACACCATTTTCAGACCTGGAATGTGAATTCAAAATTCACTGGTCAGCTTTCAATAAGTTCAGATGGTTCAAAGGGTACAAAGGTTCAATATGCTTTTCAAATGGATTCATTGATTCGATATGGATCAACAGTTTGTAGTTCAAATACAAATCCAAGTTAGATTTTGATATGCATATTTAGATATCATAGTTTAAAGTTCAACTTCAAATTTAGAGTTCAACTTAGAGACATAATTATGGGTGTAATTTAGTGGTTCAAGAGGTTCAACAATTCAAAGATTGAGTTTCAACAACTATGACAGGTTTTCTAAAAACTAAAAATTGGGTGTCAATATGGGGGTCATAACTTTAAAATCCACCATCAGATCGTGCTCAATTTTGGATGTGTGTGAGTAAACCTAATTTTTTAAATTTTCAAAATGTGTCTCGATTTGTGAGACACGTATGACTATTCACAACACTGTCAAATCAGCACTAACAGTCACAAAATGCAGATCACAAAAAATCAATGATATTTTGGGGGCCATATCTCTCAGTCCGACTGTTGGATCAGGCTGCATTTCAAAATTTTTTTGCCAAACCTAATTCTCTAAATATTTTTATCAGATTCTTTATGGATCAAAAGTTATGTGTTTCTGACTGTAGCACTGTCAAATTAGCACTAACAATCATCACAAAATGCAAATCACTGAAAATCAGTCATATTTTGGGGGTCATAAATTTTAATCTAACTTTTGGATTTGGTTGATTCTTGGATATGTTTTATTAGTCCTAGTCTTCTAAATATTCCCCAAATGGTTTTGTTAGATTTGTTACGGATCAAATGTTATTGGCATTGGAGTGGACTATCAAAATTGTCATGACAATTCTGAAATGATGACAACATTTCATCACCAGTAAATGCCACATGTCAAAGTCTTCTTATAAACATTATAAAATATTATCCATAAAATCTTAATTATAATTTTTATAAATAATTTATGCTATAAAATGAAAAGTATAAAGGATAGGGAGTCTGAACATTGATAAAAGGAAATGAGATTTAAGTTATGATAATTTCCAAGAATCAGTTATGAAACTGAATAAAGCTCTTGAGAAGTTTATTTAGTGAGAGAACTTTGGAAGAAAGGGGTTTCTTATTTTTCTGAGCAGGCAAATTGTGCGTTGCATGTAAGGGGGATTTAGAATGTATAGGGTTAGCAATTCTTGATGGATATTAGACAGTGAACTTTTATTTAAAGTTTTAATAGCTATGTCATGTTTTAGTTTTCCAGCATTGTACTTGAATTGGATTGTTTTTGGAATGAGAAAGTTTTCTTTGGATTGTTCACTGTCAATTTAGTATTGATATTATATCGAACTATTAAAGTCTCTTTCTAATGTTGGATAATTATATTGTGCATATGTTAGACAAGTTGTCCATTTTATCTTTTCTATTTCTTTTAGTTGTTGTTTAGTTATTTGCCTGCTATCCAAGAATAGTGAGGGAAACCTTCACTTTCAGGTTACAAGCATTTTAAATCTCATTCTTTGCATATCTAATTGGGGAGTTGTACTCTATAAAATTTAAAGGGTGCTTGCTCAATCCAATGGAAAAGTGACCCAACTGTTGGTAGATTATTTTGTCTTCGTTTTGGGCATTCTTGAGTCATTTTTGTAATCATTTTGTGCAAAGAAAAATCTATTTACTAAAAGGTTTCCACATTAAATCTTGGTATCTCATGTGTTCATGTTATTTTCTTATTGCTTTATCATTTTTCAACTAAGTTAATAAAGGTTAATACACATTACTATCTTAAGATTCCTTTGTTAACCGAGTTATGATTAATATCTAGTTCTAACTTAGTTGTGAGTTTAAAGGAAGTTTGTATTGACATCTAAGGAATTTGGAATTATTTTAGTGGTGAATTATTCACCCCTCCCCTCTTAGTTACTCTTCTTATATTTCCAACAATATGTTGACACACTTAAATATTGCATTCCAAGAATATCATATTGAGATGATACCTCTCCATATACTTGAGAGAATAATGTGTTCTATAACAATCCTCCCTAGCTAAGAGGGAGTGTTAAGGTTGTAGGTTTAGTTGGGTTGAATTGACCTGGAGATAATTCTTTTATGGTAATTGGTAAATCATTATTTAGACAAATACTCTTATATCTACTTGTGTGTGTGTGTTTGTGTGTGTGTCTTATTATTAATATATTATATAATGGTGATTAACCTTATAGACATGTCTCCTCCTCTCATATTTATAAGTTATTCAAATCTTCATTTGAAACACTGCGATAAAAATGGAAATGTTTTTACATTTGTAGAAAATAGTCTTTAAAACACAACATGGTATTAGAACCAAACTGTAAATGTAAGAAAGAATGAGTGCCTGGATATCTTTCATATGAAAAAAATATCATTCTAGATTGATTTAGAGTAAAATACAAAAGAAAAGATATTTGACATGGGGAGCATAAGCTAGATGTATTAAATATTATCTGGATATTATTATGACTAAGAAGAGACATCTACGTAGAGAGATCTATGGTCATAGTTATAAACAGGGTATAAAGGAAGACATAAGAATAAAAATGAAGGTTCATAATACAAAACTAGTCATATGAACAATTGAATATCATGCCAATAAGTGGAAGAACAATAGCTAATCTATGCGCAGTTATCCAACACAGGGCATCATTTTAAGTCAGAAAAGGAGAGAAAAGTAAGTGGCACTTAGGAAAGTATGATTATCAAATGGACCAATCCAATTCTTGTGGGATATATAATCACATTGAAAGAAGGAAGCATAAGCAATAAATAGTGTCTCAAATTTAAGCATATATTATTCATACCGAGTGTTAACATGAAAAGAATGGTAGACAATGAACATCAAAAAGAAGAAGAATACCAAAGAAAATCACAAGAGTTTTAGCCATAGTGAATACAATCATAATAACTTACATGCAGTCAATGTCTTGTGAATAAGGATTCATATTGAATGGGGATCATCGAATCCACAATTCAATATCTATAGTCAACAACAACATTAGAGGGAGCAGTGACTATGAAGGAACCAAATACTGACTAGTGAGAATTTGACAAGATTTGTTTCATTGTGACTAAGATTCAAGGATTAACAATGAGGGAATCTTGAAGCACACATGCGTGGCACTTAAACTATTTGGACAATGACTATCTCAATGTCAAAAATTCAACATCTAATATACATCCTCTTCCAATGCTATTGATTGCAAAGAAAATGTGAGAAGTGTTATTCAATTGTTGTGATTGATCGAGCTACGTATATGGAAATTGAGTATGTGACTATAAATAAGGAAAATGAAGATTAATGATGGTAGTTTAACAATCTAACTTAGATGTGAAACATTTCTAATGTTAGAATTAGAAAGTTTTCACAACCTGTATGATCATGCATATTAGCAATGAGTACAATGCTTGGGTATGGAAGAGTAGATCGACATTGATTTAATCCAAAAAATAACCAATCAATTAATGAGTATGGAATTCAAAGGATTATGTAACTGTTAATATCTTGCACATATGCATTATTAAGAACCCAAATTTGATAGTGAAAGAGCAAGATGAATGTACAACATTGTCAACTATTTTGTGATGTTGAGCCCAAATCTTGGCATCTTAAAATGCTTTAAGATGTCATCCATGTGTTAATAGAAAAGGATGGGGTTCAAACTATGTTTAGATTTCCAGAGCACCATGCTTGGGTTGTACGCTACACAAAATGGAGTGCAGTGTCTAGAGGAAGCCTGAGTTCATGGTTCAAAAAATAGAGTTGTCAAGAAGAGTTGTGATTGTCATGACATGATAGTAAGGAGGTAGTTTGTTCTTGTTTATATGATAATGCTAGAGAATCAAGTGTAATAAACATGATAAAAGGACAAAAAAAAATTTTAAGGAAAAAGTTATAGACTAATGTGATGTCATATTTTTAAAAAATCGATCGACGGTGTCATTGCCCAACCACTAAGACATGAGCATGTGAAAGGTAGAGAGGGGCATTACAAAACCAATAAAGTAGGGATTCATTCATATCTATTAATTACCATAGATTATTATTTGACTAGTATGACCATTAACATTCATTTAGAAGGCATCAACCAAATATAAATGTTAAGCAAGCAATATTAAGTCTTCCACGATAGAAGTTGATTGTTATCAAGTAAAATATCTATATGGTATCAATGCTTATTGCGACATATAAAACAATGACTGATGCAAGAGCATCTTGGGTCTTGGAGCAATCTTGCATCAACCTGAAATATTTTTGGTTTTCTATACCAGTCTATTGTTCATAAAGTAGTTGTTGTTTCTTGTAGTTTTGTTCTATGCACAGTTAACGTAATGCAAAGGACCTATGCTATATCTTCCTCCTAAGTGCACAAGCTTTGTTTGTTGGTTTTTCTCGAGTTTTGTGTCATTCTTTGTGGTCCCTGTCTCATGTGATTCTCATACTGTGAGGTGCGATGTTTTCTTTGGTGTGGTTTCATATGTTGACTTGGCATGTTACAAAGTTAACAGTCGACTACCAAGACTCGTGTGAGCCTCCTATTATGTGTGCATTTCTTCATGTTTCTATTTGCTTTGGGTTTGGCTAACACTTGCAAGGTTGGACCTATAATGTAATTAAATGTTTGACTAGCCAACTTGTGGATTAGATGGCTATACAAGAACCTCGGTTAGATGTGGAAACAAAAACAGTTTGATAGTAGAGGAATTGGAGAACCTTCGAGAGAAGATAGAATGCAAACTTGGACTCTAATTTAATAATTTCATTGTATATGGTCGTAACCCAAAAGAGCTCGCAGTCAGGCATGTTTTCTAATTTTGAATAATTACCCTAGTGTGGTTCACAGTAATCTAGCCATGTGTACATCATGTTTCCCTAATTTGAATGTTGGTTCTATGTGTAACTCGGGGGATGTTTTTAGGTTTAAGTTGATTTAATTATACTTGAATCTCCTAGCTCCCTAGATCAATGACTATGTCACCTAATGAGATGATAGTGCACGTAGTGAGTAATAAAAGAAAAGACTTATCATATTTATGATCATGCTTATACCAAGTTTGTATAAGAATCATGTCAAACTGACAAGGGGTTTGTAACTCTTGTGATTATTTAAGTAACGAGTTGGAGAAAAAGTTGTCAAGTGTCCAAGGGGTTTAGCTTAGTTGGTTGAAGAAATGAGTTCTCATTATGGAGACCCTAGTTCAAATCCCAAGAGGGACATCTTTTTGGAACTCTAAGTTGTTCACTCTTGGTCTTCTATTATTTATATTTGTCTCATTATAAAAGGTGGATGCTAAGCTGTGACTCTTGGTCTTTCAATTGTTGTTTCTTGGTCTTGAATAAGATTGTAAGATGTTGTTTCTTGAATAAGAACAAGATTTGTAAACAATTTCAATATAAAAGAAAAAGATATCAACTAGCAAGAGGGATAATTAAGAAAGCTGGTAAGTATAAAGAAAACATTGACCAAGGAAATTTGCAAATATTAATATCCACCATGTTTTACCACCAAACAAAAGTCTGAGGGAGAAGATTAAGAATTCATTAACAATCAAATTTGGAAAATTGTATAGCCACGGTCCTTAATTGCATGTACCAAAATTGGAGCAAGCACCTAATTGGAATTAATCAATTTTGAGCACGTAAGCACAAATCAGGGATAGTGCTAGTGATTGTAGCATAAATCAAAAAAAGATAGCTCCAATATTTCTTAGCAATCATCAGTCTAAGAAAATTTAGTTAGTGGGAGCATTTCATAATTGACCAAATGCTCAGCATCCTATAGCATTCAAGTGTGAATGAGTCAAACATATGGATGAATATGATATGCTATCATATCTAGAGATCTACTATTCTTTGAGTTAAGAAATCTATATATTCTCTATGATATGATCACAATCCTACAATCTATCTACACTAAATGACACCATGGGCTGGTTGTTACAATGTATAACATACATTCAGTGATCCACATAAGAGTGGATCTTCCAATGAAGCAAGTGTGATCTATACATCAGCAATCTTGATCAATAATTGGACTACTCCTCCATCAGATTACCACCTTCTTGGATTCAAAAGAAACCGGTTCAATTTTCTTTGTGATCTGTGATCCTCGAAAAATCACAATCTCTGAGCTAAAGAGAAAATCAAATGTGTCATTCTAAGATACACAATGGAGATATTTATGAGTTGCATTAAAATCGGTTATATGCAATATGTATCTAGTTATGAAAGTGATGAATCAAGATGGAGTGTGGTTGTGTGGTCAAATATATACATACCCAAAGACTTGATGTTAAGCATGTGACACAATATAGCATGTTATGTAATCTGAGAAGTATAGTTCATGCCCCCCAAATTCATACTCCCAAAATAAGTGGGAATTTACATTGTAGGAGGGAATAATAACAAATGTTTAATTCCCACTTGAACCATCTTTAGAAAGGAGATGTTCCATTCTCAAATATCCATGGACCCTCCTATGAAAATAAGTATTCATATCTTTTACATTTATCCACTCATTGTAGTCTCTCTCTTATTTGTAATCATATACGTACTATAAGAGTTATTTTCCTTGATCTTTTCCTTTATGTTTGAGGATGTTCTTGTAGGAAAAAAAGGTTGGTACTTTACACATGCTACCAAATATTGTGCAGACTCAATCTTATGACAATGGCTCCAAAGAAACTTTGATCTAGAATATCCTTGATAATTGAGATTATGAGTATCCTTCTATATTAAGAGGGAGTCTAAAAATACATGTTTGACTACATGATTTTGATGGACATACTCTTGTGTACATCATGAGGAATTAAAAAATTGTCACCAGAAAGTTTGAAGATTGATATCAGATTCAGAGGGCGTCGAACAGTTTATAACAAGCATCCTTGGACTAAGAGAGCCTCTAAGGTAGTAGCTATAGGATCTAAATTTCCATGATATCTGTTTAGAGAGAGAATTTCCAGGTGCAATTTCTTGTTAATGAGTTCTACTATATGGAAGGAAAGTTTGAAGTGAAATTCCTTGTAATGCATTCTTCTCTATAAGAGAGAAGTTGAGATGAAAGCCCTTGTTTCATCCTCTAACTTGGTTGATGGTGGTTACTATTTGAATATGTGGATTATGCCATCAAAGTTGACAATCTTAACAATAGCTTAACCTTTTATCATGATTGACTACATTAAATTGTTGTCCCAGAGTGTCAGATATCATGATAACAAACATATCATGATAGACTACATTAAGTTGTTGTCCCAGAATGTGTCGGAGATCATGATACTATATTTTTTGTTCTTGTGTTCTTGATTTATTATCATGACAATCTTCACTAGCTGCTTGTCTCGGAATGTGCTAGAGATCATGATAATTAACGTATCACAATAGACTACATTAAGTTGATGTCCCATAATGTGTCTAAGATCGTGATACTTTTTATAATGGAGACTACTTTATTGTCCCTAAGATCAAGGTTGTTATCTGATAGACTGCAATTAGTATTGTCCCAGGGTGCGTCAAAAATCAAATAACTCATATCTTTCTAGGATATGATAATCTTATTGATAGACATCTTGGTGTTGATACTAGTGCTCATATCACAAGAATGTGAAATTGATAAGATTGTTCAAAATAGTATCATCATTTTGTGAGATGGTTGTGTTGTTTAAACCCTCTCTCAGCAAGAGGGGGTGTTGATGAAATAGCATTAGTCATATTATGTTTGATTTGATGGATATATGTTGATATCCCTAAATATCTCATTCCAGGAATATCATATTGTGATGATATCTCTACATATACTTGAGAACATAATTTGTTTTATAACAATCCTCCCTAGCTAAGAGGGAGTGTTAAGGTTGTAGGTTTCATCAGATTGAATTGACAAGGAGATAATTCTTTTATGGTTATTGGTAAATCATCATTTAGAAAAATACTCTTATATCTACTTTTATATATATATATATATATATATATATATATATATATATATATATATATATATACGATGTCTGATAGTTTATAATAAGCATTTGTGGACTACAACCTCTAAGGTAGTAGCTCCAGGATCAAAATTTCCATGATATTTGTTCAGAGAGAGAATTTCCAAGTGCAATTCCTTGTTAATGAGTTCTACTCTATGAAAGGAAAGTTTGAAGTGGAATTCCTTGTAATTCATTCTTCTCTATAAGAGAGAAGTTGAGGTGAAAGCCCTTGTTTCACCCTCTGACTTGGTTCATGGTGGTTACTATTTTGTATATGTGGATTATGCCATGAAAGCCGACAATCTTAACAATAGCTTTACCTTTTATCATGATTGACCACATTAAATTGTTGTCCCAGAGTGTCGAATATCATGATAACAAATGTATCATGATAGATTACATTAAGTTGTTGTCCCAGAATGTATCAGAGATCATGATACTATATTTTTTGTTCTTATGTTCTTGATTTATTATCATGATAGACTTCACTAGCTTGTTGTCTTAGAATGTGCTAGAGATCATGATAATTAATGTATCACAATAGGCTACATTAAGTTGATGTCCCATAATGTGTCTAAGATCGTGATACTTGTTATAATTGAGACTACTTTAGTGTCCCTGAGATCAAGGTTGTTATCTAATAGACTGCAGTTAGTATTGTCCCAGAGTGTGTCAAAAATCAAACAACTCGTATCTTTCTAAGATATGATAATCTTGTTGATAGACATCTTGGTGTTGATACTAGTGCTCATATCACAAGAATGTGAAATTGATAAGATTGTTTAGAATCGTATCATCATTTTGTGAGATGGTTGTGTTGTTTAAATTCTCTCTCAGCAAGAGGGAGTGTTAATGAAATAGCATTAGTCAAATTATGTCTGATTTGATGGATATATGTTGATATCCCTAAATATCTCATTCTAGGAATACCATATTGTGATGATATCTCTCCATATACTTGAGAACATAATGTGTTCTATAACAATCCTCCCTAGCTAAGAGGGAGTGTTAAGGTCGTAGGTTTCTTCAGATTGAATTGACATGGAGATAATTCTTTTATGGTTATCGGTAAATCATCATTTACAAAAATACTCTTATATCTACTTATATATATATATATATATATATATATATATATATATATATATATATATATATATATATATATATATATCAAATTCAGAAGGCGTCTGACAGTTTATAACAAGCATCCTTGGACTAAGAGAGCCTCTAAGGTAGTAGCTACAGGATTTGAATTTCCATGATATTTGTTCAGAGGGAGAATTTCTCGATGCAATTCCTTGTTAATGAGTTCTACTCTATGAAAGGAAAGTTTGAAGTGAAATTCCTTGTAATGCATTCTTCTCTATAAGAGAGAAGTTGAGGTGAAAGCCCTTGTTTCACCCACTGACTTGGTTCATGGTGGTTACTATTTTGTATATGTGGATTATGCCATGAAAGCCGACAATCTTAACAATAGCTTGACCTTTTATCATGATTGACTACATTAAATTGTTGTCCCGAAGTGTCAGATATCATGATAATAAATGTATCATGATAGACTACATTAAGTTGTTGTCCCAAAATGTGTTGGAGATCATGATACTATATGTTTTCTACTTGTGTTCTTGATTTATTATCATGATAGACTTCACTAGCTTGTTGTCTCGGAATGTGCTAGAGATCATGATAATTAATTTATCATGATAGACTACATTAAGTTGATGTCCCATAATGTGTTTAAGATCTTGATACTTGTTGTAATGGAGACTACTTTATTGTCCACGAGATCAAGGTTGTTATCTGATAGACTGCAACTAGTATTGTCCCAAAGTGCATCAAAAATCAAATAACTCATATATTTCTAGGATATGATAATCATGTTGATAGACATATTGGTGTTGATAGTAGTGCTCATATCACTAAGAATGTGAAATTGATTAGATTGTTCAGAATCGTATCATCATTTTGTAAGATGGTTGAGTTGTTTAAATCCTCTCTCAGCAAGAGGGATTGTTGATGAAATAGCATTGGTCGAATTATGTCTAATTTGATGGATATATGTTGACATCCCTAAATATCTCATTCCATGAATATCATATTGTGATGATATCTCTCCATATACTTGAGAACATAATGTGTTCTATAAAAATCCTCCCTAGCTAAGCGGGAGTGAGGGAGTGTTAAGGTTGTAGGTTTCATCAAATTGATTTGACATGGAGATAATTCTTTTATGGTTATTGGTAAATCATCATTTAGAAAAATACTCTTTTATATATATATATATATATATATATATATATATATATATATATATATATATATATATATCTTCTTGTTAACATATTATCTAATTATGATTAGCCTTATAGACATGTCTCTTCATAAATAATGTCTCCTTTCTTATTTATAAGTTATTCAAATCTACATTTGGGACACAGCAATAAAAATGACAATACTATTACATTTGCAGAAAACGATCTTTAAAACTCATCCTTTGTGGGGGCCAATCCACTTTCTTATCTCATTTTCCTTTGCGGGGTCCAATCCACTACAGTATCTTGTCTACCAATATATCTTAGTGTACAAATGTTGGTCACGTGCATTCCACATGTCACTCTTATCGGAAGAAATAGTTGAGAATTGTCTAGAAGTCTCGTGTGTCATCTTGTCCTCTCTTTAACTTGATGTCTTTACTTCATCGAATCTCTCTAGAAGTTCTTTCTTTCTCATTCTAGGAAACATCTCTCTGTGCTCTTGTACTATCTTAGCTTGCACAACTCTCTTGTTACAATGATCTCTTACAAAAAAACAATAAAATCCTTCTCACTTGTATCTTTGAGTACCTTGGGATCTATCGCATGGTTTGTCTATAATATATTATACATCTCATGCAATAGGGGTTTTCTTCCACTAGTGAGGTTTGTTGTTATTTACATATCTCACATACTAGGAGTTCTCCATCTAGTGGGGCATTTTTTTTATTACGTTGTCTCTTATTTATAATTGATTCAATCTATATATTTATTTGGCAATAGTAGAGATGGAAACAACAAAGTAAACTTGGCTAAGGTAAGTCTCCAAACAATCCAAAGCATTTTTTCTCTCTTGATTGTTTATAGGTTTATTGGAAGCATTCAACAATACAAGGGTTTTCATACATTTTATTTATTTTATTTCTATTTACCTATGCTAATTATTATATTTTTATATTTGTAACTTTATATTTTGTGAGTCACCTAAAGTAAAGACCTAGGTTTTTGTCAAACTCTAAAGTATTTTCTGTCGTGGTCCATACAGTTGTATGATACAATGCACAGACACCTACACGTCGCTTCTCATATCATCAACCAAGACAATCAGATTTGGACTAAAACCTCTTTGTCCCTTGACCTTCCCATTTATGTAATCAAAATATTATTTTTCATCGTCGATAATAATAATTTCCACTGGTTTAGTTAGCTTGAGATGTTTGAATATATGTTGTGAACTTGGCTCTCAAGGAAAGAGAATTTTCCTTTGGCAAGACTAATTTACACCATTAAACGTTTCAAATTTCCAAAATACCTTTCCTAATACATTATCACTCAATCAAATGATATAGTCTTTAACAAAGCACATAAACATTTATATTATTTTTTATTAAGGAGAAAATAGGTTTTGAAGGGACCCTGAAACCCTTCACAAGGTGGTTTTGAGAGGGGTTAGAAACCTCATAGCTAAAGATATTCAAGACTACTCACTAGATGAATAAAGGTAGAAAGTAAAAAACACCAAAAACAAGAAGTTGTCTGAGAGAAAAAATACAAGAGATACCCATATGTAGCCAAAGCAACCAAACACGTCTAAGCTTTCCCTTTTAACTTAGCCTTGCAAGAGCAAAGGGTCGTATTAAATGATGACTAGGGAGATTTAGATTTCTTGCTTTTAACTATAATCTAGCCCTCTTCCACCCCAACAATGACATTCTACTAGGATAACAAATCCAACATTAATAGGAGGGAGGACAAGGACCCAAAGAAGGGCTAGCGAGAATAGTAGGGGTAGCATAAGACAAGATAGGACCCATAGAACAAACACAATCATTAAGATATTTATATTGTTGTGATCCGTCTTCTGAGTTTTGTTTTTTGCACAAATTTATTTACAATCCACTTTGTTATAATGAAGGAAAAAAGACATTTAAGACTATGTCTATATAAGGAAACTCTCTAATAGTGTAGAGTGGTAGTTCTCAAGCCTCCTTTAAGCAAGCAATTACAAAGTAAATAGTAGGAGGAATGGGAGGAAAAATTTTATTTACACAACCCAAACTTTCACCTATTAGCTCATTATTGTAGAATATGTACTTATAAAGCATGAAAAAACTCTCATACAATTTGTCAGGCATCTACACCCTCATAGATTATTGCACTAATGTAATATAAAACATTGTACCTTAGTGTCGTAGACTTAATGGTAGTTGTATTGGGTTCAACTTCCTTTTGATTACTATCCTCGTTTTATTTGTGAACATGAAAATTCAAATATGATATATCATCACATGTTCCTAATCAAAAGTGTTCACAAAAAATAGTAAGCCCATATTCAAATTAAACCCACAATCAAAATATTTAATAAGTTTAAAAACACAAATTCTCACAACCTATTAATGGGATCTCTAAGTTTGATCCTCCTCCCAAGAGGGAATAACTTGTAGAAATCCTTACAAGAAGGAAAAATAGAAGTCGAATTATGTTGGCATCTCCCAAGGCAAACTTGGACCTTCTTAAGCAAGATATGACAAAACGGATTCTAAATATTCCCCAACAAGACTTGTTTTAAAGTAACTTAGGGATACAAAAAACAATAAAGTTTAAGCTTCTTGGTTTACAACTAACTCAATTACATAAAAACGACATGATTTTGATTAAAAGGGGCTATATGGTTGTCATCCTCTATCAAAACATCAAAATTAGAAGTTCAAAAAATTAATCGCAATACTTAGTGAGCCCCAACCAATTCTTGATTATTTCAAACTTATACTCAACACAACTACTATTGAGGCAACTAATTGGTAAATTACTTATCATACAAAATCAACAACTAAGTTGATTAAAACAATTGTCGATGGCACTTGATCATGATAAGGACTCTTCAAGGAATTATCGCTTCAAGCTATATCACACATGATTGAACATTCAAGATATCCACAATTCAACATTTACAAGGTCCTAAAGATACTTAATTTTTTTCCCACCAAGACATCCACACTTCAACATGTACAAAGTCCTTAAGATATTTGAGTTTCTCGTTCACCATGTTAGTTAAAACTAAAGAATTAGATATCATAATAAAGGGTACCATATTTGTGTGTTCCTTGTTTATATGGTCGATGAACCTTTGTGAGAAATCCAAGATTTTTGAAGCCCAGCTTAAAATTTCAAGACGAACTACCCACATAAATCCCTTATTTTGAGGTGATGAATTATATGTTTTTGATTAAGGAAAACAAGTTTTGAAGAGTGCTTGAAACCCTTTACACATCAAAATATTTTCAATGGCGCCTGAACAAAAGATACAATAGACAAGAGGTGAAATAGGTCACCAACCACAATAAGGTGACTAGGGTGGCCTCACAGATAACACAGTACACTTCTGACACCAAATAAAACTTAATAAAACCATTTACGACCCTTTGATCCCAAAGAGTGAGCTCTAAGAAGTCAATCAAAGGACTATTGGGAACATTTGTATTTTCTTTCTTTAACCTTTGTCCAACCTCCCTCCACCAAAGAAGCCTCCTTCTCCCAAACCAAAGCATCAACATCTAACCCAATCAAAGAATCAAGCAAAACCATACCAAAAAAATTGCCCACAACAACCCGACCTGCAGAGGGAGGGGTTACTGCGGCATCCACATCCAACAAAGGATCAATAGCCTAGTCAAACAGGGCAAAGCTACAAGCACCCGCAGCAACCAAAGTCACGGTGGAATCCATAGGAGTAGAGTCTTTAAGGACACAATAATGCTAAACCAAAGCCCCAAACCACCAAGGTGGTCTTTTCTTTGATTTCCTCAATTCTGCAAAACAGCGCGCTACAATATTTCTAGTCCCAGAGCAGACCCTACAACGGAAAGGAATTCCTTCATAGTCTACAATCTGGATCTAGGAACCATTAGAGACCTCAAGTTTGATCTTCTCAGGGAGGACCTTCGAAGTATCAACCACCACGAAGATGCGAGCGTAAAAAGTATACAGAATATCAAAAGATTTAGAATCCACCATTTGGAAGTCACCAATGGCATCTCCCACAACTTCAAGAACCGAATCCAGCCACCAATGAAGAGGAAGATTCGAGAGCCTGACCCAAAGAGGCATATGAGATATATGTTGCTTGTAGTAGTAGATAGACTCAAAATATCTAAAGAATTCTAACACTTTTACCAATGTGGTATGAGACATATGTAGCTTGCACACGTAGATAGATCTAGAGAATAAAAACATTTTCATCAATGCCATGTGCAGGGATCCGTAACATTTACTTCTCAAATAAAATTAAAAAATAAACAAGCCCTTAAAACAGTAATACTAGTTAATATTAACCCCTCGATCAAGACAAACTTCAACTAGTCATTCTCCCATGCTCCAAATTTTCTCATAAAACCAAACCTATGATATTCCTACAATTATTATTTTACCTAAGCAAAACTCTTAAACCACCATTATGTTCAAGGTTTGGAAACATCCCAAGAGTACACTCAAGTAAACAGATTCAACATCACTCTTTCATCACTTCTTATTTAGCACCTATGTTCATTGTTTCACAATGAAACTTTATATAAATCTCCTTTTAATTTTTATGGATCTTTCCTTTAGCATATGCAATTACTTAGTTGCACTCTAAATATGATTGTTAAACAAGAAAGATCAAAGACCACAAATGGAGAGCATTAAGCGCTTTAGACTTGCTAAAAAAACATCGTAATATCACTGGTTTAAAAATATATTGAGATGAAAAAAGAACAAAGACCAAAATCACACTACATCTTTACACAAGAAAGTTGTTCTTTACCGCTCATCATAAGTTTGCTTCTCCTATCTATTTTATCACCATATAAGCTCTTTAATACAATAGGCATAACCAGTTAATAAAAATATATTAATTCTTTTTTTCCTGCACCTTAATGAAATAGTCAATCACAATATCAGCGTGACGTAGGGGTTGCTAGGTCTAAAAGGGATAAACTCAGCTTAAACCTACTAACACCCTGCTTAGAGTACACATGGAAGCAAAACATAGAATTGTAGCAAAGAGATCGCTGAATTTGTAGATTTACTGATTGATTTGATTTGATAACAGCAACCAACATGCCTGGCTGTGAGGCCTTCCAGGTTGCGGCCTTATACATTACAACATCAAATTCCAAATGCGCAATCTTTGTCTGCCTTCTACTGATCATGCCACTACTCTACTTCTGTCCAACCTCTATATGCTACTTTCCTGCATCAAATCCAAGTGTTTATATAGCCAACTACGCCATAGGTCGGCCAGTCGAGCATTTAATTACAATATTGGTCCAATCTTAGATGAAAATCATAGGCCAAGAAATGGGCATCAAGTGTTCACACTCTGGAGGATAAGTCCAAACACACGTTAGGAGTCAGCTCCCAACTGCGCAAGAGACCACATCATCATAAGAAACCGCGCCAAATGAAACGATGCACCTAGCAAAATGAAATCAGCAAAAAACAGTGACAGGAAAGAATGGTGCAGAATTTGAGAAACATGGCACATCAACATTGGGGCTCTTAGGGAGGACTGAAATTAGGTCCTTTGCAACATGCCAACTGCGTGTGGCACAAAACTCAAAGTAGCAATGGCTACATGGCAAACAGCAAACACATACAGAAAACACGAAATATTTCTAGGTGATGCAAGATTGCTCATTGACCTCAGATGCTCCTGCATCACAAGCTATGTTTATTGCTAAGCTATTTTTAAAAATAAGAAATATGGATAAGTATTGCTGGTCTAAGCTGGTGGCCAACAAAGAGTGAGAGTGCACAAAAAATTTGTGGAGTAAAAAAATAGTAAGTAGTTGAACAAATGGAACATTAAACCTCAGGGGTTCTTGAACACCAATATAGAGATTGAAAAATAGCTATTAGAAGACTCGTGAACAAATCAGATAGGTAAAACAAAAACTTATTCCGTCAGAATTTAATCACGTGATCAATGAAATAAAGTTTTTTTTTTAATATATGTAATTAAAGATAAGGCCAAAATTTCAATTGTTCAACAAAGGACCAACTCTCATCATGTACAATGTGAAACTGAGAGATGTAAGGTTTCTTAAGGATGGAGGGAAAGAATATGTACTTTTTGCAACAAGTGGTGGAAACAATATAGCACTTTGTCAAAGGTTGTGCTGCATATAAAGATATTCGTAGCCAATTCAAGGACAGCCTACAAATGAGAAGCATGAAGGAACTTTTCGAGGTGACAAGATTACACAAGATGGGATCCACAACAAAAAGAACAACCTGAAGAAACTACAGCAGGCTATTTGACTGGCACTTCTTTTGATCCTTTGGACCCATGGTCTCATGGAGATCATTGAAACCCTCTCATTTCATTTCATTCCTCTAAATATTCTTATTGTTTACTTTTACACCTTATATTTAAACAAATATTGGAGCGTTGATGATGAGCTTTTTCGCTTGAAAATTCACAAGTTTTGGCAAGCCTAATTATGCAGACAATGTGTAAGAAAATGTACAATGTCAGCAACCCATTTCAAAGATGTCCTTCAAAAATCCTTACATGACTATGGGTATCGTAGGTCTCCTGCACTAAATTTATTTTCTCAAATATTTAAAAGTCTCCTAAAAACATCAACCAAAATTGAGATTAGCGTTCTCCTAAACATTAGCCAATTTTGGGTTGATAACAGTACACTTTATAAGTAACTATCAACTTCGCCACAGAAAGAAAAAGGAAATGTAAAAAGGCAGTCTTAACCACCATAAATTATGCACCTCGATTGGCGGACCCTATAAATGTCAATACAATGAAATGTATCACATCTATTGTTGCATCACCAAAAAAAAAGGTTGATCCACAATTAAGCACGAGCAACCCAAGCCAATTTAGAATGGGATCTGTGGTCATTCTCGAGAGCTACTAATTCTATACACAGGAAACACCCCAGTATACCGTACAACAGATCATCTCCAGGACAGACATTAGTCCAAAAATTTAAAAGTTTGCCAATTACAATTTAAGGTTAGAAAAATGCCAATAAAGAATAAAATATACAACAGTTCGATCTGTGAGGATTATGGGTCCTGATTCTAGCCAATTTTGTTAAGATTTCAAGTTTTTTTGATAAAAGGAACACTGGGTGCAATCATCAGAATTGTAATTCCATATTTTCTACAAATTGTTTAAATTAAAATAGTGTGCTTAGTAGGGTTTTCAGAGGAAATTGTCCGAAGTCAAATAATATTTGCAAGTAGAACCCGTCCAGCAAGATGTAAAAAATGAACATTACGGCAGCCTACTGCTCACCGGGATTTTCAAAACATTATCCTACGGCAAATTATTTCAGACGATGATTAAATATATGTATGATATCCATCATGAGCTCTCCCAACACTTCTAGTCAGCAGTTTAAAAGAAGAGAGGTAACATATCAATGAGCCAGAGTAACTTCAAAATTGTTTCTTAGTTGCTAAACACAAAAAGTCTACAAATAAAACATCCACAAAAGCACTTTTTACCATGGAAACCAATTTGAAGCATATTTTCATCATATAGATGCATACCCCACTTTGTTACAAAGAAACAGTTGCTCAGAATATGAACACTGAGAGTGCAACAGCTGTACCAATTAATAATTCTTAGACCAGGGCTGGATACAAAAGTTGCACATTAATAGTGCACTGATGCCACGAGTAATAAGAAATTGGAAGTCACAGCAGATTTAAAATTCTATGAAAAGAACCTGAAAATACTCTTAATGTGCAATTAATGTAACCAGGAAACTAAAGCATAACCCAATTGAAAGTTTGAAATCAATTAACTGAGTTCACCAAAATACAAATTAAAATTTTCAATTTCTGCCCTCAGCTTACAGATCCACTTGACCACACTCCTGCTGTAGAAAGAATATGAGAACATATTAATCTTTTAATCGTCAAATGCACTATGCCCACGGTATTTCCTCAATTGCTCCAAGGAATTAAGCAGACTCTACTAGGATATAAAGTGGTTTCCCACCTAACCTCTCCCGGCCCTGGACAAGTAAAGCTAAGGTCAATTAAGAAATAAATAATATTTTGATTCACCAACTCCCTGATAAGTGATGGTGTTAAATCAACAAAACTTAATACATCTTTATTAGACGACGGTCAATGCTGAAATGCAACACATAATATTCCTAGATAGAATTGAGCATATTACTAACAACTGCAAAATAATGTTGGTTTTTTCAATATAATAGGCATAATTGAAAAAAAACAGCAAAGATTTAGAATAGAAAAATGAGAGAAACAGAGCATTTACTACACCTAAAAACAATTGTCTGGTTTATTCACCTTATTTTCTACAACAGTGAGCTCAAGATTTATTTTTACCCTTTACAAAAAGCCATATAGATGAAAACTTATAGCTACGTGAGATAAAATGGATAAAAGAAAAAAAATTCTTCTACGGATCATTCCATAAAAGTCAAGTACTGCATTTGTGAAGGCAGTAACCTAGTTCAATTCTCCACCCCATGTTGTAATCCATGGTCCAGTCTAGGTCCTGTCATTCCATAGAACCAGTCTATGTCCAGATGTCCCCAGTTAACCTCAACAGAAAGCAATGCACTGCTACATGAAACAAGTGGATTTCAAGTCTGGATGAGCATTATTAAATCTATCTCCGTAAGAATGAGTACCTGGGAGATGGGGCCAGATAAATATCACTTTTATCTTCTCTGTTAAATGTTTCCATTAAAGTTGATCAAACTATAATCTAAGTGACAAGGTTCAAATTCAAATTCGAGTTCGTCGATCATAAAATTTGGATGAGATTTGGCAAGGGTAAAAATTTGGAAAAAAAACCGAAATTAAATTTAACTTGTATAAATTTATCTATTTTTTTTTAAAAAAGTAATATATCCACAAAATTGTCAAAATAGTTTGAGATTTCTAAATAATTAAACTAAATAAAATAATCTTATTATAAATAACAATATTATATCAAATATCATAAAATTAGGATGAAGTTCGGAAAGGGTAAAAATTTGCTGAAAATTGGACTTCTTGGATGAAATTCAACATATGCTGTGACTTACAACTATAATCATAACTATTAACATATCTGAATGCAAATCTTGCTCAGCTCTGAAACCATCAAGCTTATCTTTGGCCTGTGCAATCTTCCTGGTCAATGAAACGTGACCCAAACTCATAATGGCTCATATCTCCAATTTGGCAACAAAAACAAAAGAATACGTAAAGCTTTCAAGAACACGAGCAACCATGAATATGGTTTACAAACTACAAGTGAATGCAATGTGATGTTCAATCTTAATCAAGCTGATGAATTTCAAGCATATCTCCAATTTGGCACTAGAAACACTAAAACCTGTAATGCTTTCTAGAACATGTGCAATCATGATAATGGTTTGTAAACTAATATGTGAATGTGATTTATGTTCAGTTTTGATTCAGCTGAGATCACTAAAGGTCAAATGTACATCAGCCCAAAAAGAAGGTACAAGTAACTGAGTGTTCCTCAGAATCAGAAAACCCATCTAGAGTGACAATGTGAAAATTTTGTAGATTCAAAATCTGTGGCTGAAAAACCATCTGTAGCAACTAAAGAACCAATCCACCAAAAAAAAAATATGTGACTGGTGATAGGCCTAGCTCAATCCTTCAAGCTCATTTTGATGTTCTATGCATTATGGCCATGGAAATTGATTCAGGGTTCTAAGCATTATGTGAGTGCATTCTATACCTATATATCAAAGCAATCCATTGTACTCGTTGCAGGTAACCTCAGCATAAGAACGGCAGCTTGATGACATGGAATTGTAAGAGAGAGCAGGCAAGATCAAAGAGTAATCTGTAAATTTTCTTCCTAGCAACTAATAAACTTAAAGCTGAGTATACTAATCCCATAAGCTAAAAAACACACAAACCAACAGATAGATTCAGTAACCGAGGCACACACATCATCCATCTTTAGAATATGTGTTTTGTCCAAAGTAACTTTCTATATTCAGTTATTTCTTTTCTTTTCCTTTTGGTAAATTCCCCTTTGTGCTTGCAGTGTGCCTGCCCACAGGCTAGGGTATTCATTGAGAATATGAGCTCAAATGTTAATTCATTGAGAACATCACATTAAAGACATGTTACGTGCTTAAAGTATTCTAAATATTGAATCCATTTTAATACCACATCTAATTCTAGATGTATGTGTCCCAAAGTAACGAGAATCGGAATCGGATCGGAATCGGCAAGGCCGAATCGAATCGTGAATCAGCCATGAATCACCCATGAATTGGCTATGAATCGGCAAATTAAAAAAAAAACCCTTTACTCTAGAGATTTTAACAATTTAAAACTTATTTCATGCACCCTTTATTGAATATAACTTAAACACATTATAACACCATCAAATAGAAGTCAACATACATAAACATGGAACATAAATGATAAATCCATCACATACGTAACTACATAAAATGTAATTTGTAGTCTGTAGCTGAAGTAAATAGAAATCATATGATCATAATGATTCAAATCGTAAAATGTATGTAAGATAAAGATCCATAAGACATCAGGCTCGAAGTAACATCTCTGATAGCATATCATTGCTCGAGGTAACCTGGTGAAAACATAGATGATCATATCTGCGTGTGATAGTGGTGATTCATTATCCTGCCAACTATTTGACGTAATCCGTTTGGAAAGCGCCATTCAAAGGAGGGAAATCAAATGTTTGTTGTAAGCTCTGAAATGGGGGAAACACCATCTTAAAAAGGAGAAATGCAAACCACAGATATATAAGATTCCTTTTCCATTGGCCGAATTCCATGAAGACATGTACATCCTCAATATAGGGGCACGTGTATGGTATTTGTTTGATATAATGTTCATCTGTATATGACAGTCTCCAAGCATTTGCTAGAAAAGCTGGAAGTCTTGGTGAACATATGGAATGACCCACACTTGTCTCTAGCTCGAAGTCATCACACAGAGTTAGAAAATTGGATACCCATATCAACAATGAAGTTGGTGTTCCCTCCGTTGGGGAATCATCTTCAACATTTCACACTCCCATCTCTGGCACACGTGGACATTACATTGTTTTAGAGATTGGTAATTCATGCCTGCAATGAATTTGGTGTTTCAAATCTGTGAGGGTTGCTCTGAGTATTAATATAACAGGGACCACAAAGCATGTGAACTGCTTGACAAAATTCCATTGTACCGATTTTTGCTGCCGATTCAGGCGATTTTTGCCATGAATCACCTGAATCGGCGATTCAGGCGATTCATGGCAAAAAATCGGCCATGCTGATTCGCGGCTCCAAAAAAATCACCTGGCCTGAATCAAATCGCCAAACCAGCGATTCAGGCGATTTTCAGGCGATTCTCAGAACTATGGTGTGTCCCAATAGAAAGGGGCAATTGCAAGTCCTGGGTAAATTATGTTATGAAATTGAAGCTAATTCCTACATGACCTAAGTTATGAGAGAAACTACTAAATAAAATGTAGGATGCATTCAAAAATGATAGTCACACATCCAAATGCACAACAGATAAATAACAATATTACAACATTATTATGTAATGTGTAGCTGTACAGCACATTTTCCAAGAAAATCCCAATTGTTTGCATTGCATGAGACATTGAGAGGTCAAAAGAAAATGAAACAACTCAGAGCAATCTTACTCACAGCTACCAGGAAACTTGCTACCAACTTCCTGGTAAATAGAACAGTTACATGGTGATGTCTATGCAGCCGAAAAGACGCACCTGATTTGACCATTTTCTTAATCTATTATTTAATTTAGAAGTCACAGAACTACTGTTCTGTGACTTCTAGATTTATTAATAAATTAAGAAAACGAGTTCTGTGACTTCTAAATTAATTAATAAATTAAGAAAACGGTCAAATCAGGTGCATCTTTTCGGCTATTTAGCCAAGAGCCAGTTACATCACCATGCACATCTTTAACAATCTTAACATCCATCTGTTTAAAGCCACAGCTACACAAACAATCATCCCATAAAAAACAATCCAACTGCAGCAAAATAAGATCTAGGAAACTGACATGCCAAAGCAGTCCAAGTCCTTAATTGAGAAGGACCATCCATCTCCAACCAACAGAACCAAAATATCTACATCATGTCAAAAC
Source organism: Cupressus sempervirens (assembly GCA_028749045.1). Lineage (NCBI taxonomy): Eukaryota > Viridiplantae > Streptophyta > Pinopsida > Cupressales > Cupressaceae > Cupressus > Cupressus sempervirens. The sequence goes on from CM053785.1 coordinate 1,110,092,757, forward strand.
TTCCATTGCAGATCTAGAGTCACCAAAGTACAGCACTACACATTCTCAATACTAACAGAACCACAAATGTCTAAATCATGTCAAAACTTGCACTGTAGATCCAGAGTCGCCAAAGCACAAACAATACAGAGTCTGAAAATGAGAAGTCCATTTTCTAACTGAAAAATCACACAAATCCAGGAGTTTCTAATCACAATGATTTACATCTTCAAAACACCGAAGACCACACATGACCAAATCTCAGCCAAAAATCCCACTACATGCAAATCAAGATCTCCTTGCAGCAGAAAAGACACATCCACTGTGTACAGCTTGAAAGATATGTAGTTTCAAAAATAAGTGTCAACGGACTCCATCTCCAAAACCTATGTTATCCCAAAAATCGGCCTCCAAAGTAAAGTTTACGAGGCAAGTACCAAATCCCTTTAGTACACCATATAACCACAAGGCTGCTACACAGTACATCCAATATGACCAAGGGGCTAATTTCAAACACACATCTATTCCAAGCACTTAACAAATCCACCGTATGTTCATCAGCTAAGAAGAATTGGGCTTCACCTTTTTTATTAAAGGAATAAGCATTTTTACAACTTCCCACACCTCTATACAATTTGAATCTACACTCCATCAATGCCATACGTATTGTGGTGTTACTACTTCCCACATCACGGTGCTTCTGCTGCCCATATCCTATCATTCAAACAACAATTCTAAACTCCTCTAACATACTTGCATGTAGTTCTTTGCTACATCTTGCATATGGGAGCTTCAAAGGTAGCTAAAAAACATGACTCCACAAAGTTTGGCAAAGTGGAGATAAATTTTGGGGGCTAGGAGACCACTGACCTTGATTTGGAGATGGCAGCTAGTGGCACATCTCGCATGCGTAGGGTCAAAGGGGAACCACTCTTGCAGCACTTGGAGGCAACACATCTCATATGTTCTTGTTCTCAGTTCATAGAAGGGTCAAGAGATGGAGCCCACCACCAAGCACAGATTAATGCCTTCAAAACCACAAGAACCTTCATGGCACACACCATTATTCGTTATTTTTTGTGGGGTGCACATTCCAATGGAACTTTGATGCAGGAGCATCTTGGCTTGCCTTGTTATCCCACTCATCTTTGGTCATTCTGCCTGTTAGTACCGAGCTGCAATTGTTGCAGACTTGTTCAGTGTTCGCTGAGTTTTCCTTCATGTGCTGAGTGAACATGATGTTTGCTGATACTCGATTCCTTCTTTGACCAAGTTTGTTTGTAATTGGCTCCTAGTGTGAGCCGACTTATGTATTTAATTCGGTTCGTGAATTTAATGTAATGATCTTGTCCTGGGATGTGTGCGGAGCGTTTTGAGGTCAGCCTTCTATTATGTAATGATCTAGAATCTTCTATACGTCGTTTTGGCAAGTATAAGTAGAGGTAAATAGGTTTAGGTTAGAGAGAGAGAAAGGGAGTCTAGACAGAGTGTGAAGTTAAGGGAGCTAGAAGTCAAAATTAAGGATCGGAGAAAAAATCTTTGTCTAAAAATTTCGTAAATATTGTTGGCGGTAACCCAAAAGGCCTTACAGCCAAGCATGTATGTGGATGATTGGATGAATTAATAAACTAATTGTTGTTTCTTCTCTCCTTGGTGTTCTCTGTTTTGTTTGCTTCCGTTGTGTTTACTCAGCGAGGTGGTTGGATAGTTAGGTGTGCCTTTGGCCCTAGCTTTTCAATTTTCTTCTCTTTGCGTCAAGCTTTACCAAAAAAATGGTTCTTCTCAAAATAGTTGCAATCTCATCTCAGTGCACAAAGGCAATGCCAAAACAATGGCAGCTGTAGTGCCATGCTCTCATTGCACTCACAAAGACACAACCAAAAAAATATGAGGTTTACAAAACCACTTTCCAAGGCAAATAGCCCTCCTCTACATAAAGAGCCCACAACCCAAGCCTTGAAACCATAACACATGCAAAACCTCAAAATAAACTCACGCGAATTTGAAACAGTCTCTACACAGACAAATGATAGGAGCATACCTAAAGAAAAATCATCTGCAGATTTAAATCACCACAGATCCAAATGTACTATCAACCGCTAAAAGTATAAAACCATACATGCAAATTTGAATACCTCCATAATCTAAAACCACCAGATCTATAACCACATCAAAAGAGTACCTCAAATCCACATCGTGCAGATAACAAAACCACAGATCTCCAATAAAAGAATATTTATCTTGAAACCACAGCGCAAGCATCCCTCATATAGCTTGAAACTTAGCTCTAATATCAAATGCTAGAAAATTCATGCTATGTTGATGAACAAAAAATGCTGATTCCACATAACCTTCATGAGATGAACAATGCTAAATCATACACAAGAATAAATTAGACATAGCCTAGGAAACCCTTTCTAGAGAAATTCCTACAAAAAGCACCACACCACTCAATTTATAACCAAACAAACATGGTTGCTAAGACACTGCTACAAGAGACAAGTACTCATACGAATATGTCATTTTAAAAAAAAGTTGGGAGAGAAGAACCAGAGATTGCAATTGTTTCTATACTTAATATATGCATTGAAACTTTGAAAATACATCTAGCTTGAAGAGAAATATTAAGCGTTTGATGAAGTTCCACCCATCCATCAACTATGTAGTCAATATCTACGTCCCTGGTAATGATGAATTTTAAGTGCTCATCGTTGACAAGCTCACGTTCCTTTGTAGGCAATAGAATTGCAAGTATATTGTTGAGACAATCTAAATAGACCACTTTCTTTTCACAGGAGTAATTGCTCCATTAGAAAAATTCGGAATCCATTTTGGTTGAGGGGTATAAAAGAGAGAAGGCAAATTGACCCATGAATGCAGAGTAGGTTCTCTATTTTCTTCAACCCTTGTCAATTCCTCTTCAACGAATGAATGAATGAAACCATAAGTTTGCCAATTTGTCCCACCAAAGGTAGAGTGGTTACTCATTGGAAGCAAACTTATTTCAGATGATTGCAATTCTAGTGTTTCACTTCCATGGTTTCACCACTACACTATAGGATCTTTCTTTGCATGCATGTCATTGTTGGTCTTAATAGAAGAAAAATCACATTTCTCACATTAAAACTTATTCCATGGAATCCTTATTATTGAAGGATGCATAACTCAATTGTAAATGTTTTTCCAATCCAAAAACCTTTCATTATTATGTCCTCGTCTGAAGACCTCTTTTTGGTCACTTTTGTATCATACCACTTCAGCATGATGAATAAATGAGCTTATATTTTTCCATCTTTTGTTTAACTTTTCTTCTATCAAAGAACATAGAGGAATATCTCAAACCTCTTCTATTTTCTTAATTCTTTCACACATAATCCATTTCTTCATAAATTTCTCCAAATATGATTTGTCTGAATTGGCAAATTTGATCAAATTATATATGAGTTCAATAAAATCAAGAACAAATTTAACATCAGTCCAAAAATTGTCATCAGGGATCTTTTCTATCCCAACTGCAATCTCTGATGTATATTCTCTCAATGATGTCCATCCATCACAAACTAGTATGGAACATAATGCTCCTTTGACTACATAGAGACAATTAAGGAGGATAAAATAAGAAGCAAACCGCATATCAACATGTTTGACAAGTTCTACCTCACAATTTTTTTATTAATGGCTTGTGTCTGATAATAATTACATATGAATATTTGTATTTTTCTACCCCTTTCAATGAGATTTTAACTCCATTGAAACTTGCCAATATCTTTGAGAGCATTATTCAATGAATGCAAACATGTCCAAAAGAGTTTCCAAAAAAAAGTTTCTTAGATTGTATATCTTGTACTTAATAGTGAATATTTTGCTTCTTGTTTCATTATTGACTTGAAAATCTATTAAGCACATCTTCCTGGGTTTAAACTATTTGTTTGTTTCCTTTCACCTGGTGTCAAACTTCGTTCTCCTTAACCTACAAAAGGAATTTTGGAGCCATAATAATCATTGTTTACGTGGAACCTTTGTTTAAGTGAATCTAAGTTTTGTGCATAGGGAGATGCCAAGCAACTCTAAGATAATGAAGATTGAAATGGACAAAACATTGAGCTATGTAAGCTCAAGATGAAGGATCTCTTTGTCAATGAAGACATATGCTTATTGAATATTATTTGAGAAAGGAAACCATTAGATATGGTTGCAAATGACTGGGAAAAAGTTAATAGGAAGGCAGGAAGTTTAATCCTGCACAGCCTTTTAGATTCAATGTTGTTAAACACCTCAAGCAAAAGCACAACGCCTAAATGCATCAACATCTATATTAAGCTCAACTTTGTTGATTAAAAAATTAAGGAAGAAAATTGTATTACCTTGTTATTCTCTTTGCTAGATTCATGCGCCAACTTAGTTATGGCAATCAATAGTACCTCTACTAACAAAGTTGAGTTTTGACAAGGTGGTTGTAACATTGTTATCAAATGCAACGACGCAAGAATCCACTATGGCTAGAGCAAAAGAGAGCTATTTGTGAGAAATCATTCACAACAAAGGCATGAATAAGTTGAGAGGTCAACAATCAAAATATGTAAATACATCCCATATAAAAGTCTAAGGCGAAATATTAAAAATGTTGTAAATATGAGCATATTAGAAGGTATTGCAGATTTAACACAATTGATAAAGAAAAGACATCTAATCATCCCTTTGATTTAAAAAAAATTCGCTGACAAGGTAAAAGATGTGTTCTTGCAATCTTTGAGTACACATAAATGCAATCATGCAAGGCTAATTGATTCAAGGGCTTATTATCAGAAGAGGCATCATCATGAGTGGCTCTCTAAATATGAAAATTGTAGTGGGGTGACATCTTCCTAAGAGAGGACTAATAGGATTATTGACTAGGATAAGGCCAATTTAATTCTTAAAGATGGGAGGCATAGTCAGTCATTTGGAGCATTGCACATTCTAGGTTTAGCAAGAAGTTATAATCTTCATTTGTAAGATGAATACTATAGGTGTGCAAATAGTCTTTGCCAAAGATAATTGCAAGATGGTTAATGAGCATTGGTACTGGAAATAGCAATTTGAACAAAAACTATATACAGTTCCTTGCTAGCACAAGTAGTAGATGTAGCCTTATAAGATATGCATGGGAAAGGTGATTTTTCTTTTGTGGAAGCCTTGAATGATATGCATGCAAGAAAAGAACCTACTTAGTAATGGAAGAACCATGGAAGTTAAAACACCTACAATGCAATCATTTGCAATAAGATCGCTCTCACATATGGCCAACTCTTCATGTTGGAGTACATATGATTTCAATCATTCATTGATGAGGAACCTATTAGGATCAACGAAAGCAAACATTCTAATCTAGATTCACAATTGACTTTGCCTTCACTCCGATGTACACCTTAGGTACAAGGAGTGTCCTTATACAAAATTACACCAAATTCTCCCTAACTGGGCAAGTAAACCCTTCAATAATGAAGTGGTTGATGTAGAGCCTCAATGATTTACCCTTAGCAAGCCAAAAAGAATTAATTCATGGAGTACTCGACCAAAATCAAAATCTTTGAAAACACTAAAAACGTTGAAGGAAAAAGCTCTATAATATATAACTATAAAATATGCCAAATATGCCACATACGTTTGGTGGGGGATTAGGTGCAATGCCCCAAGTAGGCACGAGGAACAAAACCCTTAACGAGGGTTTGGCAGCAACATTACTTGTGAGATCTAGGTGCAACACAATAAAGCCCTTGCCACAGAGCCCAAATTAAGAACTTCAAAATCACAAACACCTTCATAGTGTGGACACCATTTTCATAATTTTTTAAAAGATCAAAAACAATGGCTTATAAATCCGATAAAACAAAGCATTTTCTCTAACCCACTTTTTTTTACATTTTAAAATGTTTTGGCATCAAGAGTTAAATGGAAAACCTTGCCAATTTTTTTGAAATCCCAACAAATACTCTCCAAATAAAACTTAGAAATCTCACAATAAAGCTTAGCAAGTAAACCTCACAAAAACTTGCAAAGCAAAAGAGATGGTGAATACTCACAACTTGTGCAATATGCAAATAATGATATTGCCTATAAAAGAAACTAAGCTTAAAAGTGATAAGTGTTCGGAGCAAGGATAACTTTAGTGGCTAATATTCACCAATTGGCTAATCTCACTCATCGAGGACCCATGATTTGACTAATTGTTTTGCACTTTTGGGGTGTCCATGTCGCCTGCACTTTACCAAAATTGGGTCCCATACTTAGGCTAATCGACAATAACAATATAGAACTATTTATATTTTAGTAATGACTTTGCCAATGGAATCTAATTTTTCTACGTAGTAAATTAAATAGTTTTTCCCATAATTTTCAAGGCTTATTTTAATTGATGGTCATATTCACCAATATTTGGTAAAAAATTAAGTTACACTACAAATTAAGTATGTAGATTTGACATGTGTCTCTATTCTAAAGACTTTTCATGAAGTTTTTTTTATCCTTTCTCACTTTTCTGCAAAATAGATTTGATAGAGGACATGTGTCTTTACTTTCTTTAAAACTCGATTTCCTTTGAAAACTTTGGCTTGAAATTAGATTTAGGTCATTGATTTAGGATCATCCAACGGTTAAAAATAATAGGGGTGCTTCCCCCAAACCACCATTCAATACTTTGGAGGGAAACTATAATGATAAAAGTGGGCTAAATTTAACCTTAAAATTTGATAATTAATTAGTCCATATAATAATAATAATAAAATTATTGTTTCTAGGTATGTGTACTTTTTTCCACAATTTCCATCAAAAATGAAAGATTCGCCAAGATTTTATAGAATTTTCATATGATTGAAAAATAATCGCCAATAAGATTAAAAAAAAATTGCTACTTAAAAATAAAAATTCGACAATAGAAATTAAATTTTTTCCTCTAAACTAATGTTTGATTCGCCAAAATATTGTACTTTTTTCTAAAGGTGGGTTTCTTAAAGTTATCCCTGGTTTGGAGAGTGTCATAGCTAAGTCTTGGAAATTGAAAACAAAGTTGATGCACAAGTGGAACTCCATCCATTTAATGACATAATATGATAACTTAGATTTATTTTCATTTTTTGTTTTTGTGCATTTAAACTTCAAAGATTAAAGTTATGATACTGATTGTCAAAGAAGCTAAAATATCAAATATTTAATCTTTTTTAGTTTTCATTTTGTTAAACTTGACATTTTAAAAAACTCTCTTCTCCAAGTACAATATATGGTTTTGACACATGTATAGCCCCAAACATTTCTTTTTTATGGTGATGATGTAATAATACGTTGTGTGGCTAATGGTAGAAACACCAACTTAACTTTCCCATACATCAGTATGTGCAATATTCACACAATGAAGTGTGTTGCGAATTCACTCTTGATCCTTGTGCATTCATTCTTCTAACATCTCTTAGTTTGCCAATTATCCTTTATGTATCTTAAGTTAGGTACAAAACAATCTAGAAAAAATTGAAATTGGAATTGGATTAGCAATGTAATTATTGTGAATGTCATGCTCAACTTAAAATTAATAGTTGCTAACTATTGGTTGTAACTATTAACACTAATTAGTATGTTATTACATCATTATCAAAAGCAATAAATGTCTATGCATGTGCATTAGTCTAATCCTGAAGTCATTCAGTATCACAAGCAATAAATGTCTATGCATGCACATTAGTCTAATCATAGTCATAGTAACAAAATATATATTGGGAATAACTACCTAAAGTGAACTGTAAAAAGTTTTTCAATTTGTCAAGAATTGATTGGACAAAATCAACAAATTAAAAAAACAAAAATATTTTAAGATATAGATAGTAAGGAAAAAAATTAAATGCAGATTTTTTAAAATTAAATTAAATTGCAAGTTCCATTTTTTTCCCAATTTATTGCAATTTTTTTGTTCCTGAGAAATGGGCCTTTTTTATTTTATTTTTTGTGTATACTGGGGGAGGTGGAGAGGGAATTCTATAACCTACAAGTGTTAATTAATCACAACTTTAGCTCATTTTTGCTTCACTACTTTTCATATCCAAATAAATGTAGAAACTTACCATAATTCACTTTACTTACAAAATTTAACAGTTTCTCAAAATTGCACAGAACAATGTGCATAATTATACAATACCTAATTAGGAACTCAGATTTAGATGGTTAATGTTATGATTGTTATTTTCAATGTAACAAAAGAAACTGAAACATACCATTTGCCCCAGATTTGGAAGAGTCATGCAATAAGTGACTAATTTATATTTAAATTCTAACTATTGAAAAGTCCTAGAAATTTATCCACAAATTGGGTAAAGACCATATGGCTGGATGAAATGGCACACAATGTGCTATAGTTTGCACAATTATTTAGTATTTACAATACCACGTCTAAAGCCTGACTGAAAATAGATAGAGCTGAACCAAAATTCAAATCCACACAGTTCCATTACGGACAAGTGACAAAAACAAAACAAATTTGAGGTTTTGAGCAATGTAGCAATGAAACAAGAAACTACAGGCATTTTGTCATGCAATACAAATTAAATGAAAATATGGAAATTAGAAATTAAGGGTTGGTAAAATCAGAAACAATCATAAGAGAATAGGAGAAGTTCGTGTTGATGTTATTGTAGCTATGATCGGATTAGTTCGGGATGACCTAGAGGTTGTGATAATATAATTAGTCAATACATAATTATATCATATATTATATTAATTGAAAATATAATTATTATATCAATAATAATTATTTTATATTATATTACATAACAATATAATCATTGTTATATTATTATAAATAATTATATAATTAATAATTATTGTAATATATAATTATGTAATTAATAATTATCATTGCATATAATTATATATATATGAAAAAGTGGCGCCCCTTGGTGATGGGATCAAAGCAGCTCAATCTTAGGGATCTTTTAAATGTTGAGTCGTTCCTATGTTTTGGAGCAGTTAACAAGAGGAGGCGTGGATAAAAGTTGATAAATATTTTTGGATATAATAGTTCCATTCTAGGAGACTTGGATAATAAGGATCAATCCTCAGAAGTATTAATCATCAATACTATTGTTGTGGATACAAATCAACAATCCAGACATCAAGTAATATCATTTCATTCACTCAATGGATGTTCCTATAGAGGCGAAGTGGTAGCATGGGAATCATTGCATATTTGTTTTAGCAAAAATAATTGAGTACCATCACTAGTTGTTAGCATCAACAATCTATATCCTTGATAAGGAAACTAGCTTTGGCAATTAACGCAAGCTCTTTGCAGTTGGAGCGATCATCTCATAGAGCAAATATCAAACTGAACTATATATAATGCAAATCTAGTACAAAGCGGATCCAATATTTACCCAATCATGTTTTGTTCCCTATGAATCCTTACTATGCACGACTCTATCACCACAGACTTTGGACTATATTTAGCGATACTTGATGTTATTGGCTGCAATGGAATCGATAGCATTAGCTTGCAATGTATGAGTGCACAATTCTTGTGATAAGGAGTGGGCATACATGAAAATTTCCAGTGTCAATGACAGTATCATATAGTATCAGAGGATAACCATCCATACTCATCAATGAAAGGAGGGCCAATATAACCAACATGGAGAAGTCAAACAGAAGAAATGAAGTTGATTCCTTTGGTCAATAGTGGTAGTTATTACCTTCAAGTGAGGGCAATTAATTTGCTCCAAGGTTTCAATGACAAGTGGGAATGAAAAGTCGAGCTCAAAAGTGAAACATTCATCAGGAATTGAACATTAGAGATCTTGTCTAGACTCATCTCCCTTGAGGTTTTTTTTTTCGTCCAAATCTTGTGCACCATAGATGAATAAAACCCTAATAGCAATGGGTGTTCAAGGTGCACCGAAAGATTTAGACAGAAAACAAGACAAATACACTCACCGATTAGGATCTATCCCCATTGAATAGCCTAGGATAGTAAAGTGATACTTCACTACATCCTATACATCATTGTATTCATTGTGCAATAACCAATTACAGTCACATTATTGTGATTGAGCTTGGTCTCAGAGCCTGTAATATATAGCAGAGGCAACATTATATATTAAAATATGTCAATAAATTGTTATCCTCGTCAAATACATAGGAAGAGTCAAAGATCTACATTTGAGTATCAATAGAGAAAGAACGGTTGGAAATTTTATCACACACTAGGGAATGGGCATTAAATCATTGGCTAGCAAGAACGTGTGGGAAACAAAATAACGACAAAATCATAGGTCAAGGAGAAAACCAATCTATTTTTGGCAGTTCAAGGGTGCTCAAGGAAGAAAAAAATAATAACTGAGGTCTTCACGATAATAGCTGTGAACTATTAACATATTAGAAGAATATTCAAATCATAGAAGACCAGACCTGAAGGTGGTGAATATGCATTGAAGACTACTAAGTTTTATATTGAATGTCAAGAAACATTGCAACATTCAAGATTCCAGCAGCAGATATCACTGTGATTTATGAGATCTGGCATTCAATTAAATTGCTGGCTTGAAGACATTGGGGGAACCAAGATGTCAAGAGATATATTGTGTACGTACAATGTGAATGATGACTAACTCATACTCTAAAAGATATGATTAAAGATATAACATTTAGAGAAGTGTGCAATGGCAAACTCAGGAGCAATACGATAAAGTAGTGATAATATGTAAATAGCACTTCCTTTGAAATTGTCAGGTGTACAGATTGACAATATCGTAGTTTGCCTTTGTCTTGAGAAGTTATGATGATCCATTATGGCTTATTTCAAAGACATTACATACTGTCATATAAGCGATTTGCTACTGCCACCTGTGCATTTAGATTTGCTGTCACTTATTCATCAGCACATATATATTTGTATTGACATCTATTGAGAAAAACAAATCCAAAGCCAGTCATCTATTGACATAAACAAATCCTCATAATAAGAAGACGTGATGACGAAGAAGATGGACAGTTTACAGTTTGCAACAGTTAAGAAGCTGAGCAGTTTGCAGGAGTTGGAGATTAGTTATAATTGTTTGAAACCTCTGAACTATATGCATTTGATCAGTCCATTTGAAGACTTCTATAAAAGCTCACTTATTCAAGTGATTAGTGGTTAGCAGTATCTGAGGTGGAAAACTTGTTTAAGAACAGTAAGTATTCAATGCTTTGATGATAATAGCAGAAGCCTTAGCGCTCAGCTACTGTTCTTGGAAATCACTATTGGTCTAGACATTGGGAATATTGCTGCAATGAAATCCTTGTCCATAAGATTATAAGAATCAGGGTCCATTATCAGTATAGTGGGTTTGGCTTCCCCAGTATCTTGTTTGTTTTGAGTGGAAAGAATCTATTTGGTTGCCAAAGGCTAGATATTATACAGTTCCAAGCTTTAGCTAATATGAAGTATTTTTGTATAGCTCTTTCCTAGAATCAGAGCATATAGCAATCAGGTTATAACAGAGACATTAAATGGTGCAGTATGGTCAGCAGAATGTTGTAAGTTTCTAATGATTTCACAAGGAAGATTTGACAATAAGAGATAAGTTGGATCAAGAAGCATAAGAGATTACATTCAAGGGTTAAGAAGGAAAAAAAAGAATCTTGATGCATGCAGTCTTGTCAATGAGCTGACATTTCTTTGAAAATGGAGGACATAATATTCAGAGGGAGTCTGCAAGAAACCTTCAGAAGCAACCTTGGACAAGGAATTCAGAAGGTTTTTATTAGATTCAGAGGGAGCCTGATAGTTCATCAGAGCCAACCTTAAAAAAAGAGGTCCCAAGGTTGTGATTCGAAAAATTGATGGTAAAAATCTCAACACAGTCTAACTCAGAAACCAATCACTATAATTGTAATGGATTGTGGAAATCTGATCCCTCTGAGATTCAAAGGGAGTCTGACAGTTCATCAGAGGCGGCCTTGCACGAAGAGGTCAGAAGGTTGATATCAAATTCAGAGAAAGTCTGACAGTTCATCAGAAGCAATCTTGGATGAGGTGAAAAGCTTGATATCTGCTAAATAAGTTCTTCTATGAGAGAGAAGTTTAAGGTGAAAGCCCTTATTCCACCCTCTGACAAGGTTAATGGTGGATGTCATGTGTGTGACATAAGACAATATGTGATGATTTTCCTTGTACCAAGGATATGAATATCCTTGTGAGGCAACGATCTCATAATAATAAGAGTCAAGACACTTGTACACTGTTACCTTCATTGTGAGTTGATGATCTCACAACGATGAGACACTTGTATATTATTACCTAATTGTGAGGTGACAATCTCACAATGATGGTTGAGAAATCCATTATGGTGGGTAGCGCATGTGGTGGTACCTAAGGAAATGTCATAATGGTAGATATCATAAATCCATTATGGAGGATAGAGCATACAGTGGTATCCAAGGACATTATAGTAGATATCTTAGAACCTTTATGATGGATAGCGCATATGTGGGTATCCAAGGATATGCCCTAAAGGTAACCTTTCAAATCCATTATGGTAGGTACCACATGTGGTGGTACCCAAGGACATGCCATAATCATAGGTATCATAAATCTATTATGAAGGATAGCACATGTGGTGGTATCCAAGGCCATAATGGTAGATATCTTAAAACCCTTTAAGGTGGAAAGAGCATATGGTGGTATCCAAGGATATGCCCTAAAGGTAACTTTTTAAATTCATTATGGTGGGGTAGTACATGTGGTGGTACCTGAGGACATGCCTAATGGTAGATATCATAAATCCATTATAGAGGATAGCACATACAGTGGTATCCAAGGACATAATGGTAGATATCTTAAAACCCTTTACGGTGGTATCCAAGGGCGTGCCCTAAAGGTAACGTTCTAAATCCACTATGGTGGATATCACATATGAAAACATCTAAAATTCATTGTGTTATTTATAGTAAACCATAATGATACATTCATTATGACTTAAACCTAATATGGAAGCCTAACTAAGAGGGAGTGTTGAAGGTAGCTTGAGGCTTACATATCCAGTTCACAATGATGTCTCAAATGATACAAAGTATTTTTCACACATTAATAAATCAATTATTTTATCATGACTTATCCAATATCTATCCATTATTAAAAAAATATTTTAACATGCTTATTCAAGGATAGTCATTGTGACACAACCTAAATGGATTCCTCCCTCATTAAGAGGGAGTGTTGATGTTATTGTAGCTATGGTTGGATTCCTACAGGACAACCTAGTGGTAATCTAATTATTGTCAATACAATAACTATATTATATATTATATTAATTGAAAACACATTATTATATTGATAATAATTATATTATATCATATTATAATGTAGAATTATATAGTTAATTATTATTATATGTAATTATATAATAGTAATATACATATGAAAAAAGTGGTGTCCCTTGGTGAAGGGGCACCACCCACATATATTTAGGAAGAATAAGTCTTCCTCCAACAAAAGCAAATTGAATGAAAAAAGATATTCAGTTTGAAATATATTTAATAATTTGAACTCCACTAAACCAAATAAATTAACGGTGCTGAGAAGTAAAAGTGTAAAATGGAGAAACAAATCAATCCTCTACAACTTTACATGCCAGACAAACCAGTGTGAATACCATGTTTTGCCCTACAGCTTATTATTAGTTTTCAGCTGTCAATAAAGCTTTACTTGAATATATTATATATACAGTCCAAACATATAAACTGACCTTCAACTCGGGAAGCTCAATGACACATGCGCATTCAACCACCTCAGCACCAACACGTTCTGTACAGGAAAGCATGGTTCAGACAGATTAAGCTGATGCTTAATAAATAGTAAAAAGTTACAAGTTAGATCAAAGCCCTTTTTTAAGAGGCAACATATTAATAAACACCAACAATGACTTAACATGTTAATTCAGAAAGAAAATTTCCCCAAAGACATCCAAATGGTAAAGGGTAGATTCATGATAGAATAACACCATAAGCCACTGTACTATAAAAATAATAAAATTAGATGACCATTCATGTAAGCCAGGCATTTAAAAGCCTATTCTAATCTAAGTTTCAAATAATCCCCTTAGTTTCCACCTGAATTTGCAAATAGATTTATGCATAAAAACACCTAGATGCCTCTGATCTATAATTAGAACAAATAATTAAATATTAATTCACTAACACAGGTTTTTTAATTTTCAAAATTCAAACATGTTAATTGATTTATTTATCTGTTTAAAAAATTACTTGTTTAAGCACTGCAATAAATTTGTTGACATCAAAAAAGTACAATGAATCTGAAACACATCACAAAAACAGTACAATAAGATGAGATTACTTTAGAGAAATCCAATAAAAGAAAGCTTCATAAGATCTTGTTTTCTCTTGCTACTACCTCCTTATAAAATTTCAAGCTTAATTTCATTTATGAGCTTCTGAAGATACCAATAAACGGAAGTGGAACACTAACACTACGAAAAATGGTTCTAGCGTGCTGAATTCATAAATTTAATAGTAGAATTGCCCTATCATTAATATGACAATTGTGTGCCAAACACTCATTTTAAATCCTAAAATGTATTTATCCCCTCAAGAGATGCACGAAGATCATTGTAGCTATTTGAATTGGACCATCAATTTGCAAATGAAGGGCAGTTGATCTCATCATCCATCTTTTCCCACAATGTAATCTAAGTTTTCCCTAGAAACCTTGAATCCTTATTTTAAATGATAAAATTACATAAACCAAACATGATAAAAATACAGCATTTCTTGTGAGAATTTTACATGTCCTGACCATGTGCACATTCTGCTAGACATACATAATCAAGCCAATAATGCTCTTAAATAAAATCCTGCAAGGGCTTGACAAATTTTTGGCATCTTGTTTTTGGGTGGATGATAGATGGAACATCAACTCTGAGATTTTTGACTTGAGGAGTTCTGATCATTGGTCTATTATGCTCTCAGCTTCTTCCTTCAGAACTACTTAAAAAGTACTTCTCTCAAGTTCTAACTTATGTGGCTTCGGGACTCTTGGTGGAGAAGGGGAAGGCTAAGTCATGGGACAGCAATATTCTCATTCTCCAAGAGATTACAATTTGTTAAATATATGAAGCGATGGAATAGATAATGTTTTTGTAACATCTTCAATGCTAAGATTGTTGCCCAATCCCGTCTTGATGAAGTTACCTGTAAGATCAGAGACCATTACTTGGGAAGATAGAGTTTTTCCACAGCTCTATCTTAGAGTTTTCCCACAGCTCTATCTTCGAGTTTTTCCACAATTCTATCTCAGAGTTTTTCCTCATTCCCACTTAATGTTTGTTGATAGTGCTCTGATGGGGCTTGTTAGAGTTAGTGAGGACCTTAGACATTTATTTGATTGCTTCTGGACAAAGAATTGATGAAGATAAGACCTCTATCTTTTTCTTTAATACTCCTAAACCTATTCAGATTAAAATTTGCTAGAATAAAGCGCTTCCAAATCAAGATCCTACCTTTCATGTATCTTGGCATTCTGTTATAATTTGCTCATTAACAAATAGGTTCAGGTAGGAAGTCCTTGAAAGTTTCACACAAAGATCTCTTATTGGACTTACTGGTGGCTATCCTTAGCTCGAAGAGCAACTCTCCTGAAGCCTATAATTCAAGCTCTTCCTCTTTACAGGTGCTTTGTGCAGGGTGCTCTTAGCTTTATCCAGGAATTCGATTCCATGTCCCATCATTTCTTATGGGTTGGCAATTTGCTTACTAAGAATAGAATTTGGTTAAGTGGGAGTCGCTTTGTAGAACAAAGAAAAAACAGGGCCTTGGACTTCGGTGGACCAGATCAATAGGCCAAGCTCAGGTGGCTACATTACATTGGAGTTGGTGATGTCATCAAGATCAGGACTAGGCCAAAATTATCACTATGAAAATACATGGTTGGTGTTGTGGATAGGGAAGTCTTAAAATACAATCTTGTAGGTAAAGGGTCATTTATCTAGAGCAACCTTAAAATATGGGCCAAATTAATCAAGCAAGAGTTCTATTAGATTTGCAACAAAGGCTCTAAGGCTTTATTCTAGACTAACTCATGGGATGGCTTCCAGCCTCTTCTTCCTATGTATCCTAATCTTCGACCCCTGAGCCTCTTCTTCCTATGTATCCTAATCTTCGACCCCTGAGTAATGTTTTGCGAAGCCAAGTTGGACTAAGGTAGCAAACTGTAAAGCAACTTGACATTTGGGGCTGGAATGGGGTTATATTCTCTACATGCAGATCAAAAAGGATTCAAGGGGGCTGGAAGACGTTATATTCTCTACAAAACAGGTGTAGGAACGCAAAATTATGGAATTGGATGACCATGAAAACTCTTTTTGGTCTGCTGGTCACTTCAATTATTCTATACGGATGTGAAGTTTGGGGCGGCAGTATGTCCGAACAGAAATGGCGACACATAGAAAGAATTCAAAAACACTCCATCACTGTTAAGTTTATAACAGTGATAAAATACTGGTCTGAGAGTGTCGACAGCACCATATTCTTCTTCCTTCTAATACCATTTAAGGCATTATATATATATTACACCACATGAAAGGATGGGCTGCAATTTTTGGGATATGTTAATGTTAACACTAACTTAACAAGTTATGTTAGTTTATGTTTATGTTTATGTTTACTCATCTCCATTAGTCGCCAATTTTTGGGAGAGGGATATGAACCGACCTAGAGAGGGTCATGTCCCTTTGAGGGACATGCCCTTTGGTCATGGTATTAAAGGTAGGTATTATTGTAGTTTTGAGAACACACAATAATCACAAGTCTGCTCCCTCAAGCAATAATACCTATTCGAATATATTGCAAATATAAATAACATTCAAATCAGAGTTAAAGGTGATAACTCCTCCTTAATTCCGAATATTAAGAAGATCATATTCAGCTATAAAAGGATATTACATAAGTCTAAGTTTTTTAGTACAAAATTTGCAAAAACTTTACATGGTATCAGAGCTCTGGTAGTCGAACCTAGGCTTTGCAAATTAACTAATCAAACCTTATATATATCTAGCATCATTCTTCTGTCTTCAATGGCATACACAATCAAACCCAAGGGCAGATTTGATGGGAAAAAACACTTTGATGTCTGGAAATTCAGAATCATGATGATTCTTGAAGAAAATGATGTAAAAGAATTTGTTGAATCAGCATCCAAACAACCTATAGTTCAACTGTTAGAAGTTGTAATCTTTCCTTGGTGTATTTATAAACCAAGGTTAGAACTCCTTTCTTTATTGTTGTAATATATTAGGATATAAGCCAAGGTATCCTAATATATTTCTTTTTTGTCCTTTTTCCACTACATCTTATTTTGTCATCTAGTGGAATATGTGAGGACAAATATATATTGTAATTTCTAATTTTAGATTATTCCTCCTTAAGAGGAATCTCACACTTGGCCTCACACACTTATGAATGGTGGCATTCATAGACATGGGAGTTACATTCTAACTCCTCTCTCTCATCTCTATTTAAGAGATGACCCTCTTCTCTCGTTTCACAATGAGGTTTCTTCCTCTTCTCAAATATTGTATGAGCATTGCTCTCTATCTCTCTCTCTCTTCCTTCTTAGGCTTTTCATGCCTCATTCATAATATCACAAGGGGTTTTCTTTGCTTTCCCCTTTCCAAATATCTTGTCTCATGGTGTTGGAGATTGAAGCTTTCTCTCTCCTATTTTATGGTAATATCTTTTCATGCATTTACTCACTTAGATTCTTTCCTGATATTGCTTATTTACAGATTTCTTTTTCCATTTCTAACATGGTATCAGAGCAGTTTAATCTTTGTTTTGAGTGTTTGCATGAAGGTACGATTCGAAGGAGACTCTTGAGAGAGATTTCACTAATTTCTTCTTTAATCTTCTTAAGATGGAAGAAATTGAATTTTTTTTGAGTTTGGTTGGTTTACCGCCAAACCTGATTAACTTCTGTTTGCTCTAATTTGTGCAGGTTACTTCTTATTTTCTAGTAATTTTCATCTAACCCCCTTTGGAAGGCTTGCCGCCAAAGGGTTTTCCTATTCAATGTTTGTTAAAAATTGTGATTAATTTTTTAAAAAATAAAAATAAAAAAATGATGGGTACAGATCAACACTAGGCCATGGCAAGTGCAATTTCACGCTCTCCTCTGCCACTAAAGGCAGCCTCAGGATGCCCCAAAATCATATATGCACAAAGAAAGACACGTGCAGGATACCTTAAAGGTTCCTTTACGTCAATTTTTTCCTTTTGACCTCTATCTCTCTCTCTCTTCCTTCTTAGGCTTTTCATGCCTCATTCATAATATCACAAGGGGTTTTCTTTGCTTTCCCCTTTCCAAATATCTTGTCTCATGGTGTTGGAGATTGAAGCTTTCTCTCTCCTATTTTATGGTAATATCTTTTCATGCATTTACTCACTTAGATTCTTTCCTGGTATTGCTTATTTACAGATTTCTTTTTCCATTTCTAACATGGTATCAGAGCAGTTTAATCTTTGTTTTGAGTGTTTGCATGAAGGTACGATTCGAAGGAGACTCTTGAGAGAGATTTCACTAATTTCTTCTTTAATCTTCTTAAGATGGAAGAAATTGAATTTTTTTTGAGTTTGGTTGGTTTACCGCTAAACCTGATTAACTTCTGTTTGCTCTAATTTGTGCAGGTTACTTCTTATTTTCTAGTAATTTTCATCTAACCCCCTTTGGAAGGCTTGCCGCCAAAGGGTTTTCCTATTCAATGTTTGTTAAAAATTGTGATTAATTTTTTAAAAAATAAAAATAAAAAAATGATGGGTACAGATCAACACTAGGCCATGGCAAGTGCAATTTCACGCTCTCCTCTGCCACTAAAGGCAGCCTCAGGATGCCCCAAAATCATATATGCACAAAGAAAGACACGTGCAGGATACCTTAAAGGTTCCTTTACGTCAGTTTTTTCCTTTTGAACTCTATTTGTTGCTTTAATAGATCCTTGAGAAGCAGTCCTCTTTGCAATTCTATTACCATTCATGGGCATTCTCTTATTTCCCAGAGAAATCCGTTTAAGCAGATGGTCTATACTTGCAATGTTGGAATGACTAGGTTGAGACACCATGAATCATCTCTCAATACGAGCTAAAAGAACTGTTACCGACTGCAATGTGGATAATGACTGTATCCGAGCTGCAAACTTCTCAAAGGGAAGTGAGTTAACAGTAGAATGGCTAATTTCACAGGCAGCAAACTCTTCTATTAATGTATAGGTTGTGCGGCTAGACCTCTGGAACTGCCTCCAGACCCTTGCTAGCTTTCTTGACAGGCATTCCCCATGCTTGACCATTTTATGGCGATTAATATGACTGGCACCTCCAAATCTTCCTCTCTGCCTCAGAAGTTCGGCTCCCTTTCGCTTTGCCCTTTGCAACGATTTTCCAGTGTCTCCTTTCGCTCTTTGTATTTGTCTTCCTGCACCATCCGCTGCAAATGCGAATTTGCCATCCTCTCATGAGCAGCTGCCCTCCGTTGCTTCTCTGCTTCAAGAAGAGCCATCCTGTTTGTTTCTACCTGCTGCACACGGGATTCAACTTTTGATTCCAGTTCCTCGCGTTCCCGCTCTTAACGAGGACGGACATCGACCTCGCTCATGTATAGAAACCCTCGGTCATTTCTCATGAATCTGTAGTCGTGAGCCAGAGCGAAAATGAATCCAGCTGCGCAAGCGTGGCCATAGACGGCTGCAACCGACGGCAATTTTATGCTCATGATGGCGGCCAAGAGCTCCACAAATTTGTTCCCCACGGCTCAGGATCAAGTCTCCTTGTCTTGCCGCGAGATCCATTCGAGATCGAGGCCGTTGGAAAAGTATTTGCCATCGTTTGTTACAATGATCGCAAAGGCTTTGTCAGCATTCTGATTGACATAGGTGATTGCAGAAATAATGGAGCCCATGAATTTAGGGTTGAATCGATGCTCTCCATCACCTGTCATCCTCAAGATGAATACATTCTTTTGCAAATCCAAGCTGCACATATCTTTATCTTGATTATTGTCGCTCAAAATTTTTGTTACCAAACCCCTGCAAATGCTTTCATATTTGCCTAACTCTGATACCTCTGCCACAAATTCTGAACCCATCATTACTTTAGCTAGGAATCTTCTGCCATGGCTGCACATCTTCTAGGTATCGGAACTTTCATTCCAGCTGTGACTGTCTTTTACTATTCTTGGAGTTCTTTACAATTTTTTATATTAAAGCTGCCATTACTAATCTTTGGTGTAGGTCCTTTTCTAAATTATGAATAGTCAATGGCTGCTTGTTACTATTCTAACAATATTTATATTATTTTTCCATTTTAATTTTTGATCAAGCATCAAGGTAAGTACCTCAAGTCTATTTCTTTTAGAATAAGTATTTATGTTTCATCAATAATTTGGCTTCATGTGAGCTAGATATGACCTTGATTCATTGTAGGATTTCATATTTTACGTATATTTATTCAAGTATATATGGGTGCACACGTATATACCTAGATAAATATACAAATTATTATAACTACAATGATTATTAAAGTCTCTTGTATATTCTTATTTCAAATGAACATGTTCAAATTTACAAATGAATTAAGTACCCATGTTACCCTCAATGGAGTTTTATACCTGATATACATATTTTGTTTATTTTGATCGACCTTGATCTCTGCATTTTAAAAATAAAGTCCATTTCATTATGTATGGATTATGAGTTATCTTACACAATTGCCTTCAACCTTATTGTGATATTTTGATGTGCACATAGTTGCACTATTATGCGTTTATAGCATCATTCTATGCCCATGTTGGCACTTTATGGTTTTATACCATTAATATACATGATTTATATGATTTTTTTTTGAGGTGCATAGGGAGCTTAATATTTTTTCAAGGTTAACTATGTAGGTCCCCTCAGTATAACTGATACATAGTTGCCTTATCTAGCCCATGGAGTATCCCTCCATCCTATATTGGTATGCACTCATTTTATATGGAGTTTCCCTCCATTTGATCCTATATGTTCCATTTTGATAGGATAATATTTTTATGTAGTTTCCCTCCATGTTGTTCCATTTTCTGTTCCTCATGAAGAGGATGTTATTATTGGAGTTTTCCCTCCAAATTCAGATGATTTGATCCAATTTGAAGGCAATATGTTGTTCTATCCTCATAATCTATTCTTTTGATTATCCTAACAAATCATGATAATTCTAATTTGATTAGCATGTCTCTCCTTTATGTTATTTTCCTATATTAATGTGATAATGATCTGCATACATTATTGCTTAGATCATGAGTCATGCATGTTATGGAGGGACGCCCCCATTAGCTTGCAGTGGGATGATTCATTAAGTGGACTGTCTATATCCACGTGATTGATGCAAGATTGATGCAAGTATCATTAGTTGGCCTTGACTGTGGTCATTTGTGCATTAGTATAATATTCTTTTCATGAGAGCATTGATCAAGTTTTTTTTACTCAATTTGTCCTTGTTGACAATTTTTTGAGCATATACTTTATCTTGATATCAGGTTATCTCCATTGTTTTGTGGTAACATGTTTTACTCATTGTTTCTCTATGAGACTTTTATTATCCTTATTCAAAAGGATTTCGAATTTCCATTTCTAACAATTTGCATATATGATGGCATTCTACTTGTGGATATTTGTCTTGTTCTTTTTTTTCAGGTGATCCATCAAGGAACCTTCTCCTTTTTTACATATGAAGATGTGTCTATGCTTCCACTTGATCACATTCAAAGGACTCATGTACTTCTCTTGGATCTACAAATGTACCATATGGCTTGAAGACAATCAAATTACTTCATATTGAAGATTAAGTTGCAAATTTTTGTAAATTATGGGTTTAATACCCTTTGATGTAATTACCCCAAGTAAAGATTAAAGGGGGGTGTTAGAAGTTGTAATCTTTCCTTGGTGTATTTATAAACCAAGGTTAGAACTCCTTTCTTTATTGTTGTAATATATTAAGATATAAGCCAAGGTATCCTAATATTTTTCTTTTTTGTCCTTTTTCCACTACATCTTATTTTGTCATCTAGTGAAATATGTGAGGACAAATATATATTGTAATTTCTAATTTTAGATTATTCCTCCTTAAGAGGAATCTCACACTTGGCCTCACACACTTATGAATGGTGGCATTCATAGACATGGGAGTTATATTCTAACTCCTCTCTCTCATCTCTATTTAAGAGATGACCCTCTTCTCTCGTTTCACAATGAGGTTTCTTCCTCTTCTCAAATATTGTATGAGCATTGCTCTCTATCTCTCTCTCTCTTCCTTCTTAGGCTTTTCATGCCTCATTCATAATATCACAAGGGGTTTTCTTTGCTTTCCCCTTTCCAAATATCTTGTCTCATGGTGTTGGAGATTGAAGCTTTCTCTCTCCTATTTTATGGTAATATCTTTTCATGCATTTACTCACTTAGATTCTTTCTTGGTATTGCTTATTTACAGATTTCTTTTTCCATTTCTAACATCAACCTCATAAATCCTTCTAGATTAAAGGAAATAGGAAAGCCATTCAAATCATATTAGATGGAGTGAAAAATGATATCATACCTTTGCTAACAAAACATCAGACAACATTTGCTATAATGAATGTACTACTAAATGCATATGAGGTCAACAATGCGACCAGAGTTCTAGCCCTAAAACGGCAACTAAATCACATACAAATAAAAAAGGGAGAATTGATAAATTCTTACTTCCTAAGGGTTGCCAGCCTAAGAGATGAACTTTCAAGTATAGGAACCATCATTAGTGACATGAAACTAACATTGATGGCTATAGATGGATTACCAGATTCATGGGAAACTTTCGCACAAGAAGAAGTGCCAGAGATAAACTTCCTAACTTCAACACACTTAAAGGGAGATTGTCTTCAAGAAGAATCCATAAAACTAAAGAAAGGAGGGAAATTGAAAACAGAAGATGAAGAACTTCATGTTCTTAATACAAACTCCAATAAGGGCAAGAAGAAGCATTTCAAGAAGAAAAAGGGTAATCAAAAGAATGACAAATCTAAGAAAGATCTATCCAAAATAAAGTGCTTCAAATGTGAAAAGTTTGGACACTATAGATCTAATTGCCATAAGAATTCTAAACAACAAGTGAACTATACAAATGTTACTAGGAAAGAAGATAACTATGATCCCGAGAATCGTGTATTGTATTCGTCACTATCAAATGAAGTCTCAAGTAAAGCATGAGTAATTGATAGTGGATCTTCTACACATATAACAGGATACAAAGAAGCACTAGACTCTATATCAGGAAAGGTTAATGGCAAAGTCACCGTTGGTGATAATTTAGCACATTTCGTCGAAAGAATTGGAAATTGCACATTGAAACTATAATCAGGAAATTCTCTTCTTCTCAAAGGAGTACTCTATGTACCAAGAATAAAAAGAAATCTAATCTCGGTTACAACACTTGAAGATGATGGACATAATGT
This sequence comes from Cupressus sempervirens, assembly GCA_028749045.1. Taxonomy (NCBI): domain Eukaryota; kingdom Viridiplantae; phylum Streptophyta; class Pinopsida; order Cupressales; family Cupressaceae; genus Cupressus; species Cupressus sempervirens. Next base: position 1,110,116,260 of record CM053785.1, read on the forward strand.
TGCATTCATGGACGGTAAAGTAATAACCTAGGCTAAGAACTCTTCAATTAAGAAAGCGAAGTTGATTGGTCAAAGAAAAGGGTATTTGTATGAATTAAATTCAGAACCTAGTCAACCTATTCAAGCTTTAATTCATGAAGCTGCAGACATATATGAAATATGGCACAAAAGGTTAGGACATCTAAATTTCAAAACCTTATCAATTATGGAGAAGATGGTTATTGGTTTACCCAAACTAAATAAAGACCACTCAAGCATATGCAAAGGGTGCGCTCTAGGTAAGAACACTAAAAGTCCATTTCATGATAGCACTAGAAAAACCAACAATGTTTTGGAATTATTCATTCAAATTTATGTAGACCTATGTCTATTCCTTCTCTTGGAGGATTCTGGTACTATATTTTGTTCATAGATGACTTCTCTAGAAAAACATGGGTTTACTTCTTAAAGTGCAAAGAATCAAAAGAAATCCTAAAGAGATCTAAAGAATTCAAAACATTAACTGAAAACTTAGCAAGACATAAAATTAAAACTCTTAGAACTAATAATGGAGGGGAATACACCTCAGATTTGTTTAAAAAGTTTTGTAAAGAAACAAGAATTAAGAGGGAGTACATCGTTCCTTATAATCCAAAATGAAACGGGGTAGCCGAAAGAAAGAATAGAAGCTGCTAGAGCTATGATATTTGATTAAAATCTAGAATATTATCTTTGGGCAGAAGCCTCTTATACTGCTGTCTATATTCAAAATAGAAGCCCTCACTCCTACCTTAGAGATAAAACTCCTAAAGAAGTCTTTACTAAAGTTAAACCCAATATAAGTCATCTTACGAATTTCGGATGCCCTGTATATATCCATGTTCCAAAAGAAAAGAGAACTAAAATAGAGCCCTCCGGAGGAGAGGTATTTTTGTAGGGTATAGTGAAACATCTAAAGCATATAGGATTTTCATACCTGGACAAAAAAGTATTGAACTTAGTAGGGATATAATTTTGGAAAAAGATCTAGCATTTAAAAAGACCCCTAAGTTCTAAAGAACTCTCTCCTTTACCTAGTTCTGAAAGAAATACTGAGTCCGAGTTTCAGAGAGAGAACACAGAAGAAATTGAAGATGAAATTCAAAATCTTAATCCTGGAGAAACTCAAAATTCTAAGAAAAGACCACCTTGGGCCATTAAAACAGTCGAGGAAGCACAAGACTTTGTTGCACCTTCTAGAATAGTCAGAGAAAGCAAAAGATCCAAAAGATTTTCTGTTATACAGCAAACATGAATGATTTGTCCAAAATAGAACCAACCAATCCTTCAAATGCTATTAAGTATACAACTTGGAAAGAAGCTATGACAGAAGAATGCCAATCTATTATGAAAAATGATGTTTGGGAAATTGTTCCAAGACCTAAAGAAAAATTTGTTGTTTCTTCGAAGTGGCTATTTAAAATAAAGCATGCTGCTGACGGTAGCATTGAGAAATATAAAGCCAAATTTGTAGCCGAAGGATTCTCTCAGAAAGAAGGGATTGATTATGAAGAAACTTTTGCTCCTGTTGCCAGATATACCTCTATAAGAGCAGTCCTAGCCATTGCAACATCGAAGGGATGGAAAGTACATCAAATGGATGTAAAAACAGCATTCCTAAATGGAGAGATTACAGAAGAAGTATATTTGGAGCAACCTAAAGGATTTGAAACTCGCGATCTGACATTTTTGTTCGCAGTCTCAAGAAAGCTCTCTATGGGATTAAGCAGGCTCCAAGGGCTTGGTATGAAAGAATTGATAAGTATCTCACCGGCTTTGGATTCTCCAAAATAAAGACGATATGGTAATTTTGATACTGTATGTTGATGATTTACTAATAACAGGTGATGATCATCTCGTAGATCAATGCAAGAAAGATCTAATCAGAGAATTCTAGATGAAAGACTTGGGACTCCTTCATTACTTCCTAAGAGTAGAAGTACGACAAAATTCTGACAGCAATATACTTAATCAAGGGAAATATATATCAAATATTTTGAAGACATTTGGAATGTGGAATTGTGAGTCCATGTCTTCTCCAATGGAAACTAATCTATATAAACTTTAAGAAGCAACAGGAGAATCACCTTCCATTGATTCAATAGACACATGATCGGATCCCTTATGTATTTGGTAAATACAATACCTGATATTTGCTATGCTGTTAATGCCTTAAGTCAGTTTATGTGTGAGCCAAAGGGGATTCACCTAGTTGCAATTAAACACATTATGAGATACTTGCAAGGCACTCTTAATTTTGAGCTCAATTATGAGAAAGTTTATTTAAATCTATATGGATTCACCGACTCAGATTGGGGTGGAAGTGTTAAAGACAAAAAAAGTAATTCAGGATGTTGTTTCAATTTAGGATTAGCAACGATATCTTGGATATGCAAAAAACAGTCTTCGGTAGCGCAAAGCTCCACAGAAGCCGAATACATTGCAACAGCGATGGCCTCTCGAGAAGAAGTTTGGCTTGGAAAGTTACTTGTGGGATTATTTGGACAAGTCATGAATTCTACAATTATTCATTCTGATAATCATAGTTCCATCAAGCTTCCAGTAAATCAAATTTTTCATGACAGGTCCAAGCATATCAAAATTCCTTACCATTATGTAAGAGTTAAGGTAGACAGGAATACTATAAAATTAGAATACATTTGCACCGCAGATCAGATAGCAGACATTCTCACCAAACCTCTCTCTAGAGTGAAGATCACTTCAGGAGAAAACTTGGTATGGTTGAATTGTAATTCACTTGTATTCTTTAAATTATTAATAAAATAATTCTTGTCAGGTTATTGATTGATTGATTGTAATTCCGTATTCATTATTTAAGAGGTGACGATCTCTGAGGTAATGAATACTTGTATAAAAGACATTATGAGAGATGACGATCCCTCAGATAATGTATTGAATAGTATAGAACTACTGTTAGATCTAGGTGAGTTCAAAATCATTTGTGACAAGCATTTCTATGCCTATTAATCACAACTTGGATAAAGGAAGAATTTATTCTTCAGAATTTATCCTATTTTCTGGTATATCTTAACTCAAGATCAAGTTGTGATATAGGATTACCAATTCCTATGAGTCACAACCTGGATAAATGAAGAATTTAATCATTCTTCAAATTTTATCCTGTGTGTATTGCATCATATGCAATACTGACATCACTAGTGTAAGTGATGAGTCATATCACAAGATGGTTATATGACAGTATCATGTGTTCCATGATGCTATTTTCTCAAGAAGATTCAGATAGATATAGAGTATCAATTTATGCTTATTCATCCTAATTGATGATGCTAGATATGTTATCTCTCAGTATGATTATCAAGTTAAGAGGGAATATTAAGTTTATAACAGTGATAACATACTGGTCTGAGAGTGCAGACCACACCATAGTCTTCTTCCTTCTAAATTCCATTTAAGGCATTTTATATATATATATATATATATATTACACCTCATGAAAGGATGGGCAGCGATTTTTGGGATATGTTAATGTTAACACTAACTTAACAAGTTATGTTAGTTTATGTTTATGTTTAATCATCTCCATTAATCGTCGATTTCTGGGAGAGGAGTATAAGCCAACCTAGAGAGGGTTATGTCCCTTTGAGGGACATGCCCTTTGGTCATGGTACTGAAAGTAGGTATTATTGTAGTTTGAGGACACACAATAATCACAAGTCTGCTCCCTCAAGCAATAATACCTATTCGAATATATTGCAAATATAAATAACATTCAAATCAGAGTTAAAGGTGATAACTCCTTACTTTAGAATATTAAAAAGATCATATTCAGCTATAAAAGGATATTGCACAACTCTGAGTTTTTTAGTACAGAATTTGCAAAAACTTTACAATCACATGCAATCTTAAAGTCAAGACCACAGTGCCTTATGAGATCTTATTGGCTGAGGTGGGTTCCTTTCCTTTAGAAGCCGTCACATTGGTCCGGATGCTAAGCTATTTAAAAAAACCCAAGGTCTGGAAACACATCGCTGGCCCAAGCTAGTCGTAGATGAAAAACTTGTCTGGCGAAAAAGCACGTGGATGAAGCAAAATGACAAATGGATGCGAAAATGGGATATCAGCATCCATACTTGCTCGGATAGTATTAAAGAAATAAAGAAGTTTGTCATGAAAAAATTTTGCACTATTTTATGGACAAGGCACATGGGCGGAAAAGATCTTATTACATTAAAGAATTTAACCCCACTTCTAGTCATGATGAAAACTACATAAGAGCACCTATTAATTGGAGAGCAAAAATGTTGATAGTGCAACTTAGAACTAGTTCACACTGGCTGCGACGTGAAACTAGTAGATGGCAAGTTCCAAAGGAGGAGTGGGCAGACAGAACGTGTCTATTCTATAATATGGAAGCGGTAGAGACGGAGCAGCACTTTGTCAAAGATTGTCTAGCATGCAATGACATCAAATCTGGTTATATAAAGATGTTACAGAATAGGGACTTGAACTACTTATTCGAGGAGGATCAGGTGAAGAGAACAGCGGCTTTGATTATCAAACTTCAACGGAGAGACAAGTTAGCCAAAACTATGCAGCTAGATTAGTTCCGCTCCTACCTTGGGGGGTGATCGTGTGGGTCCCATAGGCTACTTTAGCCTCGTGGATGTCACTAAAATCTATCATATCATATCAGGTTGATGTTTTCAACTAAAAGGGTCACAAGAATGGCCCCCAAGGGGGTCAAGGAGGATTGCCTAGAGCTTGCAACAATCTTGGCTGGTAGGATTTGTAGCTCTTCTATGGAAAGGAGTAAATCTTGCCACGCCATCCTCGTGCCTTGAAACATGCAGTAAATGCAGTAGGACAACCAACTCTCATAAACGAGAGAACATTCTCCAACTCGCAAACTACTCCCTCTAGTTCTTAGTTTTGCACAAAAGATCACCACCTGGCGACCTCCAGTAACTACATTTGCTAAGTATGCCTCAACATCCTCCCCCAAAACCGCGGATAATTATGATGTTGGTTGCTCCTGTGTTCCCATAGACATTTCTACTACCTTCAACGTATTTCGAGTGTTATCCATTGGTAGTGGTTGCTCATCTGCAAGGGTGGGGTGGCTCTCACCCTCCTAAGGAGCGGGAGGAGAAACCACCGGCTCCCTATTCTCGATCGCAGGTACCTCCCTCATGGGTGAGAGGATGCTAGATGCTCATGCCCTTGGGGTTCTATTGAACCTCCTCCTCGAATAAGCACACAAGTCTTCTGTTGCATGTGTCTGATCGATATCCTCCCTAACTAGGTTGGCTAGCAATGCATCATCTGATATGACAACAGCATCAAACCTAATCACCTCCAATTGAACCTATGGCTCTACCTCGCTATCGCGTCGCTCCTATATAGACACCTCCATCACCTCTTCCAACAAAGCCCTAGCTGGCCAGGTGTAGGACTCTATCTCTGGTACATGAATGGGTACAGATATAACTACTGCCTCAAGAATCACTATTGACTCAAGAGTCACTGCAATTGGCTCAAGAATCGCTATGGGTGTTTTCTCAACCACTACTACAGTCGAAGTCATGTCGATGGGTTGTCCAATATGTCTGAACCCAAGAATGTGTATGCCCCCAATAGTCAAATGTGTTGTCTGGGAGAGAAGGGGTCATGGAAATAGTAATGGTCCTCTTCCTCTTCCTTTGGAAGTCCACATCATGGCTTGTTTCTCCAGGTCAGAGAGGTCTCTGCATACCAAGGTTACCAATTGTTCCTTTGTCTCTTGTGACAATTTCTTCGACTTTAGATCAATCTTCTTGCCTCGTTCAGCATATCCAGATATGCCAAACACTGTCGTGAAATCTTGCACTTTGAAGAGATCTCTATATCATGGTTCAAATATGAAAAGGTACTCGTTTTCGAGTGCCTCTCGTAGGTATCAATCATTATTCGCAAGAAACCTTTGAAATCCTTAATGCAGAAAGCAAGCATTTTAATGGCCCATTCCACCTTCGCTCTCCTTATTTTTCTCTTTACTAACTTGTTGTCTGGAGTTTCTTGTATGTTTAATGAATCCAAGTCATCATCTGGGCATCCTTCCAATTCGAGAACCCCTTCCTTATTAGGTTCCATGCTTTTCTTCCTTTCATCATCTTCTTCTTCTACTTCGGAATCAGACGAGTATGTCAAGTCTTCACTCACCATTTGCATTTGCAAGTCAATTGTAGACTTGCGACCTCTTTCCATTGAGAGAGTATTTCGTTTCCAATCGTAATTCACCCTTTGTTGCACCAACCAACCCCTTCCTAGGATTGCATTGAATCCTTTCTTTTCTGGGGAATTACTACAAAGTCCAGAACGAAGGGTTGTGTTCCAATCATCACTCTCTGCACCATTAGAGTCCCAATAGGTTTAATTTCATGCTGGTCAGCGCCTTCCAGCTGAAATGTTGGCGGCGACAGCATTGGCCACCCTAACTTCTTCCATATTTCCTCATATAATACGTTCACACTAGAGCCTCTATCAGCAATGGTGTCCGTCAAGATGGTCCCTAGGATGCCCATCTCCACTACTGCAAGTGTCGACCCATATTCACCGCAAGTAACATCGGATCCTTTTCTATCCTGAGAGGACTCTTCCTTCCAAGGGAGGCCTCGTTTTCACCGTGATTAATCTTTGTTCGTCCAACCAATGCCTTCAAGGATGGTATCATGTTTAATATTGTTGTTCTCAATTGTGGCATTGCGAGGTGGTCATTAAGTTTCATAGGGATTTCGGCCTACATCACCTACCTTATGATGTTTTGCTCCGCCTGCATCCTTGTTGAGGTACTCGCAATATCATTTGTTTCCCTTCTTTCGGCCATCATTTCCTTCTCTATTTCAGCTTTCACTTCCTGCACCCTTCTTTTCTCTTCTTCGGGATTAGGGTACCCATCTTTCTTTCTTTGCGCTCTGGTAACAACTAACACTTCTTCATCGTTCCCTTCAATGTTCAGCAGATTAACCCCTAGTTTTGGGCATTTTGATTCGTCGTGATCTCCAAGACCATATCATCTACACAAAAACTGCAGTGCTTCGCTCTTAGCACAATCCCTCGCAAAGTGGCCCCATTGATTACAGGCACAACATTGTATCATCGGCCGCCCACTTAGGTCATATTGTTTACGCCCACTTAGCTGGCACTTTTCGAATTCAAATCAACGACGGCGGCAAATGTTTACCGTACAGGGTAAAGTAGATTAATAAATATCACAGTAAAAAAATAAGACATAAATTAAATGCTTCACGAATTAGACATATTCTTCATTAATGTTTCCATGCTTCGATACATCATACGCAAGTACAAGATAGAACGTGAATCAATAATATTGAATGACTTTTCTCTCAAGGGAGAGTTACATGTATAGATTCCGAATGGGTGTGACTGAAACCGTAGCGTCATAACAGAACACCCTTCGAGGACTAACTGACATCTTCACTAACCCCGATGGCATAACACTTTTAACGACAATAGCCTTTGCATAGAGAAAGCTTTTAGAATGCTCCATGCAGATGTTGAGGTGCCTTAATGGAAGCATGTTTGAAGCAACTTTTCTTGACCTAAGTATTTTTTTAAGTAGTCAAATGTTCAAAACAGGTGCCTCACTTGGGATAACTTATGTAAGAGAGGATTTCAGAATGCTCCATGCAGATGTTGAGGTGCCTTGGTGGAAGCATGTTTGAAGCAACTTTTCTTGGCCTAAGTATTTTTTTAAGTAGTCAAATGTTCAGAACAGGTGCCTCACTTGGGATAACTTATGTAAGAGAGGATTTCAGGGGCCTTTGATGTGTGTCCTTTGTAAGGGTTGTAAAGAAACCTCCTCTCATATATTCTTCTTATTTCCTTATTCGAAAGAACTCTAGCACTATTGGAGGAGCTTTGGAATAGGTAACATTTTCACATTTTGTTCTTTATGGAATTTTGGAATCGTTTGGGATATGCTTCAAGTTAGGCCTCTTTTCTACATACAGCATGGTATATTGGACCTACATTTATTATTGGGCAAATTTGGTTGGAATGAAACAAATGGATTTTTCAGAATATAAAATGACAAGTTACCAGTTATGCATGCGAATTATTAGCAAGTTAAAGGAGACTCTCCTTGCAAAGTGTGATATTCCAAATACTACATGATCTAGGGACTTGTCCATTATTCAGAGTTTAGGGTTGGCGAGTTGTGGGTCCTAGTTCTCTCCCTCTCGTGTGGTTCGCCACAATAGGAGCAAAGTTGTCTGGGATACCTATTGGAAACCTCCTCTGATAAGATTTTGAAGATTAACACAAATGGTTCTTCTAAGGGCAACGCTAGGCTTGTTGGGATTAGAGGAATTGGTAGGGACTCTTCTAGTGTTGTTCACTTTTTCTTCTCTGTTCATAAGCGTTACATACCAATAATTTTATAGAAGCCTTAGCTATTCTTTATGTTTTTGATATGTGTTGTGCTTTGGGACGAAGGAAGAACAATTGTGAATCAAATTCATTAGTGGTCATGGATAAGTTGGATGAAGGGGAGACTAAGGATAAGAGTTGGCAATTGGTGGGAGTGGTCAATCAAATTATCAAACCTAGTAGGTATTTTGAAAGTGTTACCTTTTGCCATATCCCTCAAGAGTGGAACAAGGTAGCAGAATGCTTGGCTAAATGGGCTTCTGAGCACTTTGGGATGTGGGAAGTCAAACATTGGAGTCACTTATCTAGTGAGTACTTTGGCTTGCCAAAAGAACTTGGAGTGGAGGATACGATGAGTTATCTAGGAGGATTATGTGATCATTGATTATTGGTTGGTCACTGGGTAGCGATTGTGTTGTTCTTGGTTTTCTTGTAATCTCTTTTGTTGGTTCAATAAATCTGTACTCTTTTCTTTAAAAAAAATACTCAAATATTTTCACCACTTAAGCTTATTTATGGTAAACCACATGTAATAATGCTCTTTCTACATGAAGTTTATTTCTCTGTCTCTCTCATGCAGGTTCATAATCAATTGTATATTGCAATCATGAGCATAATATGGTTGCAATATCATTTTAGTGGTAAGATTAAAGATTCACATAGATGTAGTGTCATTTTGATCATGTCAAATACGAGTCCATGTTCACGAATCTTGCAATGGAAAATTCATATGTAGTGTAACATAGACACGTGTCCACTCTACTCAAGGTTATCCCATAAACTTCAAGGATGTCCTCTCAACATCCCCTTTTTCTACTTTTGTTTCAAACATTGGTTCTCTAATGGAGGACACTAGAGGATGCCTTCATGTCCTCAAACATTGAGGGATATCTATTTGCAAAAAATTAAAAATCAAGAGATGGCACATGGTTGAATAGCATTTTCCTACGTACCACGGGGATGCATCCCCGGCAAAAAACCCTAGGTTTCCGAGACAAGGATGTCCCCAGGATGAGGGGACTAGTATGGGATGCCCCTCTATCATCCCCAAATTGTCATGAAAACCATGGGACGTTTCCAGTCAACAGGGACTCCTGGAAAACCGGTACAGAAAGAGGACGTCTGAATGTTCGCTGACCATATAGGGGACAATTGGTTGTTCCCTATTTGCTTCAAGCAAAAACAAAAAAAAAGTCTAACAATAAACATAAAAATAATGCCTCCTATTTGGTCGCCCAGGTGGGTCCCACACCTCCAAATACCCTAAAAGGTTAAAAGAGACCACAATTTTGATTGTTTTGTCATTTGCTTGGTCTTGATAGTAAAGTTGAAGAGTGTTGCAACTGGCTGGAGTTTTCATTTTGCAAGAGGATTTTTTGCTTCCAAGAGCTTGAGTAGAGTTTGAGCTTCCATTTTGTGCACCAGTTATGAAACTTTTTATATTTCCAGTTTTCATTTTTTAAATAGATTTGCAACTTGAAAACTCTGATTTTTATTTTATTTTTTTCATTGTTTCAAATCATATTTCCATTGCATATTTAAATCTCAAAATAAAGCACAATGAGTAGCACTAGGAGTGCTAGTAGTAATGGTGACGAAGAAGAAAATGTGGTCAGGGGTGATGTTGCTAGTAGTGGGACTAGTAAAAGAGTTGATCCTAAATCTGATTTGTTTAAATGCCTTTCTACCATCATGAAAACTCATGCAAGGGGTCCTTTCAATAGGAAAAAAACCTCTTCTCCAATATGTCACACCTAGGCCAAAAGATAAAAATAATTTGGGAGGGATTAGGGTATGGGATTACCATGTTTGTCATGACGATTTTAGGGGCAGCTATACAAGGGTGAAGTCACACTTTTTAGGTGTGTGTTACATGCCACGGATTCAAAGGTTGTCCAAACTTGATTGATGAACAAAGACTAGAATGCCAAAGATTGCATTTAGAGGCTGAAATGGAGGGGCAAAATTTGACAATGGCATCACCATCTATACCATCACAATCAGCTAGGCATATGTCATCCACCTTTGGTACTAGTGGCAGCCCTGCTGAGTCTAGAGGGGAGAGAAAGATGAGTAGTGGTGAGAAGGGTTCAGTGGAAAGTTTGTTTAATGCACAGGCAAAAGAAAGGTGTGAGGCATCCATTGGCAGATTCTTTGTTGCTAAGCGTATCCCATATCATGCAGCCCGTCCCACTTATTTTAAACAAATGGTACAAGATATGTTGATTATGAATCCCTCATTTGGACCCCCTAGTAAGCATTAACTATGAACCACCATCGTAGATGAAGAGTACTCAAGGGTTGTTTTGTTGCTTGAAGATATGAAATGCACTAGGGTCAAATCCGGCTGCTTTATTGCGATGGATGGGTGGACCAATGTTAGACATCAGCCATTCATCAAAATCATTGTCACATCCCCTATTGGCTCTTATTTTTTGAAAGCCATAGATTGCTCAAGAAAGAAGAATGCAAAATTCAAGTTCACCATTTTGAAAAATGCCATAAAGGAGGTTGGGTTTGCTAGTGTAGTACAGGTTATCACACATTCTGCACCTATGTGCAAATCAATTGGTTTGATGATAGAGGGTGCTTATAGGCACATCTGTTGGACACCTTGTTGTGTTCATGCCTTGAACAATGCATCGAAGTACATAGGGAAGATTGAATGGGTGAAACAGGTGTTAGAAGCTAGAGAGGTGCAAATATTTAAATGCAACCACCGCACTTCACTTGCTCTATTTAGGTCCTTTTCTAAGGAGTTCATCAAATCAACCAAGACAAGGTATGTCAATTTTAATTATAGTTTACTTTCAATTGCTTTAAGTTCAATTTTATTTATAATTGTTACAAACTTAATGTGATATTTTTAATCATCAATCTTTAACTTTACTTTAATTTATTTTTGTCTCTATAGGTATTGCACATATTACATTTTAATGGAGAGGATGATTGAGGTGCATAAGGCCCTTCAATTGATAGTGGTGAATCCAAAGTGGGACGATGGTCCAACTCTAAGTCCTCTGAAGGAAAAGCAGTGAAGCAAAGGATCCTTGATGAGAGTTGGTGGTCCACAATGAGGTAAGTTGTTGATTTTTTAATTTAATGTTAGTTTTTTGCTTGCTGATTTTCATACTAAAAGTCTTAAAAAAATTCTAGTTCTAATTCTAATTTTGATTTTTGTTTGCATCTTTCAAATATATTTGCTCTATCATAGTACCCATTGTAGATGTCATTAGATATGTTGATACTGACGCTCCTGGATTGGAAGAGATATATGAGACTATTGACAGCATGTTGGAGAAAATGAAGAGAATTGTTGCAGCAAAGAATCCTACATTGGGGTTTTATGAGGAGCATATTAAGCCTATTATAGCGTAGAGGTGGAACATGATGAATACCCCGCTTCATATGGCAGCCTTTGCTTTAAATCCCAAATGGTATGTAGAATTGGGTGGAAGGGGCCTCCCATGTGATGATCTCGAAGTATTGGATGGCTTCACAAGAGCAATTGATAAGATGTATTTAGCTCAAGAAGCCTCTACTCTTCGTGCACAGTTCCTTGACTTAAGCAACCTTCGTGATCCAAACTTGGGTAAGCCACAAGCAAGGTTGGATATAGTGGTTTTGGCACAGAGAGATTCTATTGGATGGTGGACCTAGCATGGGAGAGATAACTTGAGTTAAAAACACTCACCTCTTTGCTCAGGTTGCTAATTCCTCAGCTGCAAAGAGGAATCGGTCCACATATTCATTCGTCCACTCCAAGAGGAACAGACTTACCTCTAAAAGAGCAGAGAAGCTAGTGACAGTGCATCATGCTCTTTGACTTGCGGATCAGCAAACTCCACAGTATAGCCAGACACCAGCTTTGCAGTGGGATGTTGAGCCTAAGGATGTGGCCCAAATAGATGAGGATGACACAACACCAGGATTGGTTGGTGCCCCATTAGATGAGACTACGCTTCCTATAGAGGACGATAGTGAGGACTCTAATTTTGATGCCATGGCGACAGAGGCAGAATAGGAGCAGCAGTCAGCTTCATTTTTCTATGTTTTGTTTTCTTAGTTCTATGTTGAACTTGAACATGATGATGATACATTGATACTCTTTATGGCAGCCCTCTAGCCTTTGGACATATTTAGATTGTCAGTTTTTTATGATATTGTTCACTGCTACACTTATATTTAAATATTTTTGTTCACATATTGATATGCATATTACCAATTGAGTACTGAAATTGGTTATTATTTCCTAGAGGGCATTCAAATGCTGTATGTTAAGGTTATATAATATTTAAATGACATGCTTTGTCCTTAGTTTCATATGAATGACATGTATATTTGCAAATTTCAGTGTAAATTTGAAAAATTTCACCAAAAACATTTGTCGTCCCGGAAACTAAAGGGAACATAAGCATTTTCCAATATATAAAAATCAAATATACATTATTAATACTCAGCATTAGTCTTTGACCATTTCAAAAAATAATCAATGTTAATTGTTCTTGTTCATTGTTATAGATATCAGTTTTATATGAAATCCAGATCTTTATGCCATTTAATTTAATGCTTTTCTTGCATTTGTTACTTGCATACATATATATATATTATTTTTCAAAACCAAAACTTGCCGATAATTTAGCTATCCCAAGAATGTGTCCCCTCTACCTCAAAAACCAACAGAACCATTGAAATTATATACCTTCAAAATTGCCATACTAATCAAAATTCTCACCTAGTAAACTCATGGCTGCACATAAAGTTCCACCGGTGGCAATTAAATCATCAACAATAAGGGTACGGTCACCTGGTTGAACAGCTCCAACATGCATCTCCATTCTGTCTGTTCCATACTCCAAGGCATACTCCACAGAAATAACTTCACCTGAAAACAATGCATAAGATTACAGAATAGTTCAAAAGCAAAGATGTAACTTAAATTCCAACACATTGCAGTAAGTCGATATTTTTGGACCCTTGGGCTTATTTTCATGTCGAGATGACTGTCTTGTTCTAATTGTTCTATTGTTTACAACTGGTAGATAATGCTATATTAGAATCTTCTACAGTTATAATGCTGATAATTAGACTCCATTCATAAGAAACTACAATTAAAAAATTTAATTCAAAAACATTGACTACTTACGAGTCACAAATCACCTTCTATGTGATCAGATATATAACTTTGACTAAATAATGAGATAAAAATTTAAAACACTAGCTACATACTAGTTACAAACCACCTTCCAAGTGAACAAATAAATATACAATGAATAGAGACACAGTTCAAAAACTACAAAGAGTACAGACACAGTTCAAAAACCCAGCAGACATATAAAAAAACAAAAAATCAAACTTGGACGGGAAAAATTCTCAAGACACAAAAAATTGATAAATAATCCTTAAAAAATGCATACAACAGAATTTACGAAGGTCATGAAATATTTTCACTTCATTTTACAGATCTAAGAAACAAGTCCAATTCACATTGATTTGATTTTAAATTACATATCCGTAATGACATTTTATATAATTTATCCATGGATATCATGGTCACAAAACAATTTAGCTTTTCTATTTTTAAAACTGAAGTACAGGACTCAAGGTGGAAACCTCCAATGGGGTCAAGGGGCCTGATCTAAGTGTAGCACCCCTCCTAAGGGTATGGGAGCAAAGCCCCAAACAAGCTTGAGAAAAAGCATGCATCATGTGAGTTTGGGAGTGGAGCTCTCAGCAGAGGATCAAAAGCAAATGCCCCTTGCAAGGGTCTCAATATGTAGGCCCCAGCAAGGTCAAGGGACAATGCCCTTTATAGTGTACAAAGCCCATACCCAAATTAAGGCCTTTGAGGCTAAACAAACTTTCACAGTGGGCGCTTGAATACTTAAATATATAAAACAGATCGAATAATCAAAAACACTGTTGCAACACAAGTTTTTGTCTAGTTTCTCAGCAAGTTTCCAGCACTTACTCGCCAAAAAATGCAGTGTCCCCTATTAGGTTGGACTTTGTTATTACATAATTAACTCAAACTCTACATTGGATGTCTCAAGATACAACAATTCAAGCTAAAATATTCATAGTAAAAGGAATTATTTACTCATTTTTTACGATTAAATTATCTATATGTAACATTAATACCCCACATCCAATCTTATTACTATTCCAACTCAATGACCAAGAGAATAGGTGTTATCCAAGGTGCCTTAACATTAATACACCATATCCAATCTTATTACTATTTCAACTCAGTGACCAAAAGAGTAGGTGTTATCCAAGGTGCCTAGAGACCAACAGCAATGGGCTCCCCAAGTTTACAAATACAAGCTCTTAGCCTATCTTGGGACTATGCCCACAAGGCGCTCAGGGTCATTGATCCCTATCCTATCTTGGGACTATTAGCCATTACTTTGATTTAGACAAGCCATTTATTGGAAACATCACAGCCTTCCCTTCTTATGCCGAATGTTAAATAGGATTGAATATGGTTTCTGGATATGATTATAATATTTATTTGTATGCCTTAAGTATGCCCATCCATCATGTAACAAGAGTTTTCAAGCCTCTGTACATACCTGATGTAGTAATATATAGATGTAGGAGTTTATGTCTTCACTTATAAGCTAAGTTGCACGGGTACCTCGCACCCCCCCACCCCCCCCGCACCAGGAAAAGTTCGATCCGATTCGCAATTCTCGTCCTATTCAGACTTGGTTCGACCAAGGTACTGTTTTTGCCCTGCGGGTTCAATTGAGTTCAAACCAGCATCAAAAAGTTCAAACACGCAGCAAACTGGGCCCCGTGGACGGCTGGAAAGTGCTTTTTTGGGCAAAAATTAAATGTTTTTTGGCGTTCACAACCCTAAAAGTTGTTATGAATTGCTTTTGGTGGCCTCTCTATCATTTTATGTTTCCAAACAAGGTATTTTGTCAAATGTTTTAAATCTTTGATGTTGAAGTTGATTGAACTATATGAAGGTATGATCACTATGATTACAAGTTTTAACTGTTTATGGTGTTTTTGTTGTTTAAATGTGTTTATGCTACTATGCTACATTCTAATTTTAACTCATGCTTCATAGATATGTATATGTGTGTGTGTATATATACACTAACGAACCCAAACGAACCCAAACCCCTTTCCAAAATTTTGACGAACTTGCAAACCAATTCTCGAACTTCAAACTTGGAGCCGAACCCGAACCGGCAACTAAGCTTATAAGCTGACAATATTGCCTATAGAAGAATGACTGCTCTGAGTCTCGTCTTTTCCGACTTCTGCTTTTGTTCAATAAAAGATTGCATTACTTCCTTTCATGCTTCCCCCTTCCATCTTGAATGTCGATTTGTATCCCCTTATGTACAAGGGATGTACCCTTCTGTCAATTTCAATCAGAACTTCTAGATGAATCTTCACACCCCTTATTACATTTACAATTTGGTTGTTACATTAACTCAAATGATAATCTACATACATGGAAGACCCTGCCTACATGGCATTGTGAGGGATGTTGGTCTTAGGCTCACCTTAGACTTGCTGCTGTCACTTGACAGGAAAGTTTGTATTTCCTCCGTTCCTTGTAAATAAATTATATCATATTTGATGTTATAAACAACGGTTCCTTATAATACTTTATTTATAATAACGAGTTCCTCGTCAATGTCTAATCATTGGATTAATTAAACTTTAATGGATCAATATTATAATCTCCATAGTATCAATTCATGTTAAAAGCTTGTATTATCAATGCTTGGCAGAATCCATTATAATCTCTAACAGTATCATTATTAATATTTGTTATTTAGTATTTACCAATTATTAAAATTATTATTATCCTCATTAATATTTATCAATTATTATTATCATCATCATCATTAATATTTATACGTTATATATTTGATATTTGATTTTATTATGATTTGTTTCTAGAAGGGGATATTAGAAAAAACCTAAGTTACCGGATTCATCCTAACAACAACGCCAAATCCGGATTCGGATCCGAATCCGCGTATGGATCCGTGAGGATCTCAAGATTACGGGCCCTGATGCATGATGCTCCGGTGCTTAGTTGTATTTAGGTGGAAATTCTAGAAGGTTGTGGATATTGTAGAAGGTTGTGGATATTCTAGAATGTTGTGGATAAATCATGTCTTGGGTGGTAAGTGCCTATTTAAGGAAGGCTTATGTTCATTTGTAATCAAGCTCCTTGGATGTAGAAGCTCTTCAAGACAAGCTCTTCAAGTGTAAGCTCTCAAGGTTGAAGCTCTTTGAATGTAGTTTCTTGTAGAAGCTCTTAGTGAGCAATCTCTCTTATATTGTAAGAATTTGGAGTCCTTTCATTTGGAGGATATTGTAATGAATTTCAAATATTAATGGAAGTTTTATGAAGCATTTTTGTCATCTCTTTCTCTCCATCTTGTTGTAATTTTGGTTGTGAGTTGGTACGGGTAGTGTGGCCCGTCATCAGGTCCTGCCACGATCCTCGAGGATCCACACGCAGATCCGCACAAATCTACAACAAGGCCCAAATAAAAAAGCAAAAAAGTGGGCCCAACTTCATTTTTTAATGTTTTTTTTTTTTCCGAAAGGCCCTAAACCCTAAAAACAACCCTCTAAATCACAATGCAAGTTCATTTACTCTCTATTTTGCCCTCTCATACTTGCTAGTTTGAAGCAAAGTACTTGGATTCGAAGGAGATCGGTTGTGGAGCTCCAAATACCTTGCAAGAAGTGTTTAAGGTATGCATTTCAACCATATTCTTGAGTTCTTTCATAGATTATTGATTTATTTTTAGTTTTCCAAATTTTCAAGGTTTTGTATAAGTGTGAAGCATGGTTTTCTTTCATTTTTTTCTTTTCTAGATTGCAAGAATAGAACAATGAGTAGTCAAGGCTCACTGGGTGGGAGTGGGTTTGCATCACCAAGCTTCAAAATTGATAAGGGGTCTCCTTTATGGAGACACACAACAAGAGTCGCACAATGTCCTGGGGGTGGGGCATACATATGGAAATGTAATTATTGCAACATACAACATAGAAGCTCCTATTCCCAAGTGAAACTACATTTTTTGGGCCCTGCAAGTGAAGAAATTAACATGTGTCAAGGTAGTGATAAGAAGGGATTACCAGCTGCACAAATAGCAGCATTAGCAAAAGAGCAAGAGGATGTTGATAGAGCAGTTGCAAAAGCAAAACGTGGTGCTTCCAAAAGAACAAATACACCAACGCCATCATCCGATCAAACAAACACAAAAACACATCCTTTTTTGCCTATGCCAACCACAAATGATGAAGATGAAGACCCATCTCCACTCACCCGCAAGAGAGGCCCACTAGATAGGACATTCCAAAATGAAAAGAGAGACATTGCTGATCACAAAATTGGACGTTGTTTAATTGCAAATGGTGTTTCATTTAATTTTGTGAGATCACCTTATTTTAGGGAGATGGTGGAAGCAATAAATGATGCACCCCATAGTTATAAACCGCTTGGTTATGAGAAGTTGCGCACTACCATATTACATGATGAGAGGAAATATGTAGAGGCTCAACTTTAACCAATAAGAGATTTTTGGGTTCAATCGGATGTGTCTATTATTTCGGATGGGTGGAAAGATTGTAGAAACCGTCCATTGATTAATGTTATTGTTGTATGCCCTAAGGGGGAAATGTTCTTGAAGGCAGTTGATTGTGAAGGGCAAGTGAAAGATGTAGAATTTATTTCACGCATTCTCAATGATGCCATAGAGTCAATGGGTCCTAATAATGTTGTCCAAGTGGTCGCAGACAATGCAAAAGTTTGCAGGGCTGCGGGATAATTGTAGAGTCTAGATATGATCATATCTTTTGGACACCATGCATCGTCCACTCTCTCTATTTAGTGATGAAAGCAATTGGCACCGAAATAGATTGGGTGAAAAGGATATATGAGGAAGCTGAAGAGATTCAAATGTTTGTGACAAATCACCACATGTCACAAGCAATTTTTAGGAGTTTCTCGAACTTGGAGTTATTGAAGGTAAATTTGTATATTTAATATATAATTGAATATTATTGGATTCCATAATTATTAATTTTTGTTGTTGTTTACATTAACATGTTTTAATTTTTAAATGTATTACTAACTTGAGTTTAACATGTTCTTAGGTTGCTGAAACCCGCTTTGCCTCTCACACAATCGTCTTGAGACGACTTGTGAAAGTAAAAAAAGCATTGAAACATATGGTCATTAGCCTCCAATGGGGCGTTTGGAAGAATTGCAATACAACAAGGGCCATAAATGTGAGAAGAATGATACTAGATGAGGATTGGTGGGGTCTTGTGAGTTATGTGTTGGAAATCACCGATCCAATAATGGCAATGCTTCGCTTCGCAAATAGTGATGAGCCGTGCCTTGGGGATATTTATGATTCCATGGATAGTATGCTGGAAAAAATTAAAATGGTAAGTTTTACGCTCTTTTACAACAATTTTTTATTTGAGAGATATCTAGATTCTAAAGTTTAAATTGACATATTCACTAATTATAGTTATTATTCATATTTCATATCCTGGGTCATACAGAGGAGGGAGAATGATCCTAAGGACACCCTTTACAAGAAGGTGGAAAAAATTGTTCATCATCAATGGAACAAGATGACCACACCTTTGCACCTCCTTGCATATGCGCTATCCTCGAGGTACTGTAGTTCTTATCAAATGCTTGTGCTTATTTTATCCAACGTTTGTGCTATTGATATTTGATAGTGTTCAATTATCTTTTGTTATCCCCATGTACTATAGCTCAGAGGTACTTCGCCTTCCAAGTAGAGTGCCACCATTTAGAGATGCAGAGGTTGCAGATGAGTATAAGAGGGCAATAGCTAAGATATTCCAAGAGCTAGAGATTGGGGCAATTGTGAGGAGTGAATTTGCTGCCTTCAACTCAGGTGAGGATTTCCACCCTATTGCCATAACAGACCAAAGCAGGATGGGTGCCATCAAATGGTGGTACCTTTATGGGCAAGCCTTCATGTACCTCCAACCTCTTGCCATAAAGGTCCTATCCCAAGTAAGTTTGTAAAATTAAACTTATGGTTAACACTCTCAATTTCTTGAATTTATTAT
The DNA here is from genome assembly GCA_028749045.1 of Cupressus sempervirens. NCBI lineage: Eukaryota > Viridiplantae > Streptophyta > Pinopsida > Cupressales > Cupressaceae > Cupressus > Cupressus sempervirens. Next base: position 1,110,135,793 of record CM053785.1, read on the forward strand.
TTAATTTATTTATCTTGATTGTTGTATTGATAATTTTTTATTTCTCTTTAGGTTGCCAGCACTTTTGCAGCTGAGCGGAATTGGAGTACTTACTCCTCTATCCACTCAATCAAACGCAACCAGTTGGCTCCAAAAAAATCAAAAGACCTTGTGTTCATTAACAACAATTTGCGCTACTTGTCATGGAAGGATCCTAAGTACAAGAAGGGGCCCGAAAAGCTTTGGGATGTAGCACCCAAGACTCCTGATTTAGATATGACCATCCGGGATCTTGCTAGATCCACTTTGATTGATGTGGATGATGAGGAGGATTATGAGTTAACAATCCTCTCTACTAGTACTACTGGTGGTTTGGGTTCCTCTACTGATACAAATGCAGCACTTGCAGCTCATCGGTACCCCTCTAATGTGGATTTTCTTGAAAATCCATTTGATGATTAAATCAAAAACTTTAGTCTTGACTCTTGACTCTTTTATGAGTAAATCATGTTACAAACTTTAAGTTTAATGATCTATATTTTGAATGTTACAAACTTTCACTTGCAGTAATTCAATGTGAATGTGTTGATTTTCTTTATAATCATGAAAATAGATTAATTATCAATGTCATTGATCAAGTATACTAGATTCATAGATGCATGCTATGAAATGATTTAGTTTTAGAATTATGTATATTTCTCTATTTTTTAGTATAGTAAAGGAAAGGAAAGGTGGTTTTATAGTCCACGACACTATGCCATAGTTTTTGGGTTTACATATGGTGACAGTGATATGGGACTACCTCGTACTCTTATTCGAGAGGTGCTTGGCACTACGAACGAGGCATACATACCCTACCCCCCAGTGGGATTTGAACTTGTGACCTCTCTTTCAAGAGTACAAGTTCTCCACATAATGCATATATATATATATATATATATATATATATATATATATATATATATATATATATATATATATATATATATATATATGCACGAATTCCCCATGAATCATAATTGGGGGAAAAAATAAATCCCGAATCCACAAATCCGATTCACGTGCCCGAATCGGATTCGTGTCATGAATCGGCAACTAAGGAAAAAACTTGAAACTCCTAAACAAAATTTTATGTGGGTTACTAGTAAAGAATATTTTAGTACTTTTACTGGTAAGTCAAGGGAGTTTGTGAACCACGATTTTTATAGAGATATATACATACAACATATGATAAACCTACTCAATAGGAAAGTAGTAGTTGTCTTTGCTCAGAGTCTATTTGTTATGAAACCTATTATAAATATAACTCCTGTTTGATATATATATCAATAAGATTCCCAATTGTTTTATGGTTCTAAGAGTTACAAGTTCTATCCAAAAAAAAATCTGTTCTATCCAAAAAAATCAAGAAAAGGCATATGAAATGATTCAAATTTATTACAATAAGAACAAGAAGGCACATTCAAAATGATTAGAATTTATAACTACAAAGGGCCAAATTGATCCTCTCAAACCAATCTGTCCAAAAGAAAAAAGAAAACACACTCTTAGAAAAGAGGCAATAAAAACTCTGTTAATATGTTTGAAGAGATATATACATACAACATGATAATTAAACCTACTCGTATAGGGAAGTAGTAGGTGCCCTTTGGAAGAGTTTAATCATTATGAAACCTATTATAGATATAACTACTCTTTGATATATGTTAATGTGATGTCCAATTGTCTTATGGCTCTAAGAGTTAGAAAACTACTTGTGCCATCTACAAGAAAAGAAAAAGCATTTAAAATTATTCAAATTAAATCCAATAAGAACAAGAAAACACAATTAAAGTGATAAGAATTTGGAACTGCAAAGGATCAAATTGATCTACTGAAGCAATCCCTCTAAATGGAAAAAGAAAGCACACTCTTAGAACAGAGACAAAGGAAAATTTGTCAACAAGAACACATACTAGACCCTCCAATGAAGATGTAAAATCTCTATGTACATTAATTAGACCACTAGGCAATAGCAAAATTCTTAAGGTTCGGACAATAGATCTCCTCTATGGATATTGATTGTTTCACAGAGATATGTCTTTACCCCTCACTACCCACTCTAGTGCTAGTTTCCTATCCAGATATTATTTGTTTCCTGGATTTTAGAAACCCTCTAGGAAAGCCCTTCTCATATTCCCACATTTCAAACTTCCAAAACCACAACACACTTAAAAAAGTGTGTGAACTTGACGGAAAAATGAAATAAAACAACAAATTGTCTTTACCATCGACCATCCTCTCTAAGCCAACTCACTATCTTTATAAAAACATCTTGCAAGCAAGACCCAACTCAATATCTTAATAAAAACATCTTGCAAGCAAGACTTAAATGATTGCTATATTTAGAGAACACCAATTGATTGGGGATTTAACCCTTATGTTCGAAGTTAGGATTCCTCATAGTTTGCTGTCCAAATCTACAATTAATAAAATGATCTCAATACGTACACCTACAAACTTGCAGTAAAAAAATTAAAAAATCTAGGAAAAAATTAGGAAGATAAGAAAGTTTGGAAATTAACTAAAAAAACCACCCATTACTAAAAATATATTTTAAAATTATAATTTTATACAGTTCATGATATAATTAAGCATGCTTTTGAATTTAGCTGTGTACAAGTTTTTAGCATCTACATTTTGGATCAAACTTCATGATTCATCATCAGAATAAAGAAAGCTCACAAAGAGTGATCAAAACTTGAATGCTAAATGTTGGTGTGAGTGTAGCTTTGTCCCATTCACATGGCTTAAGTTTACTTAGTCCTAGGTGTCATTCTAGATTTTCTTATAATGGAGCCATATCCCATTATTAGATTCTAGTCTCTTAGCATTTAATATTGCGCATATTTGCTCTGAGCTGTCAGCTCATATCTCATCACACCTTTGTTATTTATACAAGGTGTTTTTAATTACCTCGCTATCTCAATTTCATTAATTGCTCATTGGCAAAATAGCATCTCCATGTTGTTTCTCTCTGCATTGTGAAGGTTATTAGATTTGCAGGTTGCTGTTCTTGGGTGACATTAACATGGTACCAGAGCTGACAGTTTTACATCCCCTTCCCGGCTGGAGGGTTTTTGCCAGTTTTACATGTGCCATTGCATTTGCCACTAAGCTTTCTCCGATCATTATTTTTTGCAGGTTTTCACTTGTATCTGCAATATATTTGGTTATTTTGGGCCAGTGCAGACTCATCTTTGACCAAGCCTGCAAGGGATTTGGTTGCCCCTGCAATGAATTTTTTCTTCCCTCTGCACTTTTTTGAGCTTTTGCTTTGCCTAGACTGAGGCACTGACCAACTAATGAGAGCTTGCATGGTTTTTTTGCCCATGCAGGTTATCTACAATCCCCTTACCAAGTTCACAGCCCGGCTTGCCATTTCTTTTTGGGCTAGCACTTAACCGGCTTTGCCAAACCTAGATCGGATTATTACTGTGTGTACATGCAATTTATGTGTTCAGTGATTGAGGATGTTCTCAACTTTTATTGTTCGTGACTATGGAACATGTGCTGTTGTTCAACAACCTTAAGACAAAAACCTTTGAGACTCAAAATTAGAGGATAAAAACTCTCTAATTTCCATTGCTGATTTAGTGGACAAAAACCCTTGATTCGTGCAAATTTGGGGACAATTCAGAGGCATATTAGTTAAGGCAGATCATTGCAGGTTTAGAATAATTAACAGTAGATACAAAGATACAGAGGATAACTTTCCTCTTTTACCAAAATATATTCTAAATATTATATCTAGATTAAAATAAACTGTTATGACTGCAGTTACTGAAGTTAGTATCATATGTATAATTAATTGTGCTACTCTAATTGTGACTTAGATTTTATTATTTGAACAAAAATGAGGAAAATTAGAAGGGAGCATTGTATATTCTAAATATTATATCTAAATCAACATAAACTGTTATAACTGCAGTTTCTGAAGTTGATATCATAAATATAACTAATTTTGCACTAGAATTGTGACTTAGATTTTACAATTTTAAGAAAAAATAAGGTAAATTAGAAGGAGACATTACATTTGTGTCTCGTTTGCAAGTACCCTCAATTATCTCCCCTCCAAATTATTTTCCAAAAATTAAATCTAAAGAAATTGGAGGATATGACATTCACTAATTGTGCATCATACTTGACTAAAATCATCATACAAAAGAGGAAGCATCAAATATTTGTGCATATTAGTATTCTTCATCATTGTTAAAGGCATGCAGAAAATTGCATTGATTTTTTAATTAAAGAATCCTCTTTTTACAATAGGAAACTCCAAGGTACTCTTAACAAGATTCAATAGTATTTCAAAGCACTTATTCTGACAATTTTAGATGGGTCTGATAATGCAAAGCACTTATGCCCCCTTCATTAATATTTATTTCAGGATACCAAAAAGCTTTTATACATGCATTCAATTGGGACATTTCTAATAGAAAATTGAAAAAGTTCAGACAATCTGCACGCAATCTTCAAGGGTTAAAAGGCTTCAAACTTAATGTACATAGAGGATTTACGCTGGGAGTCTTTTCTGCATGATTTTGCATAAACTTATTCTACCTTTCTACTGCTTTTTCTCACATTTTCACATTTTTAAATTAAAAGTAACTATGTTCAGTACAAAGTGATTAAGGTAAATGGGTCCACCATGCCTAGTAAATATGGATTATTAAATGATTTTATAACAAAACATTGGATAAAACCTTAATTCCTCCAAAAGAATTTTAAGGGTGCATTGATCCCACAGTAACAACTTCATAAAGCATTGACTAACGAGGACATCCTCATAATGCATATTATAAATACAAGTAATACTTTAGTAAAATTTTGCAATATAATGGAGATTTGTTTCATTTTTAAGCTTTAGAAATCAACAGCAATGACAGTATATTGTATTTTCAGCTGTGACATTGAATAGGGATCAGAATTACCAGGCAATTTTTTGGGTTTTCTCATGGGTACAAATTTGGCCCCAATTGCCAATGCAATTGGAGGACCAAAAATAAATCCTCTAGCTTCAATTCCTGCATATTTTTACAAGCATGATATGTTTGTTTATATCAGTAATGATTTTAGTAAGAAACCAGAAACTTTAAATTGCATGGGGAACATAGATAAAACATGTGTACTTTATTCTGTGCAAACATTGATGGCAACATTGCAAGTTGGACAAATTTGTGCCATCCATGAGCTTGAGAAAGACACCACAAACAAACATTCATTTTTGCTTCAAGAGATTGACTTAAATTAGAAACTGGAAAATGATAATCGACACAACAGTGACGAAGCATACAATGACAAAAATCTCTATATAAACCAAATAGAGGGGCAGTGTTAATGCAATCTATTTCAAATTAATATTACTGATTTTTCTAGTGGTGTTTTCTAATTGCCTTAATACCCCACTTGACTGCTTTGGTAATCAATGGACATTAAAATGATCTCTTTTGTCTGTTTTTCTTGAATCAAAATGTCAATAAACAGTACTTACCCTTATTCGCACATTTTGCTTAAATTTAGCACAATCATTAATCGTATAACTTCAAAAGCGTACTCAAAATTTTAGATAGCAGATAGAATAATTGAGCCCCAACTCTGTATCATAATGTAGGGTCCAATTCTTATATGTCAGTAGAGGTATTTAGTATGATATTTTTACAAAACAAAATGCAGGGGGATTAGATAAGCAAAGACAATTGCAAGTGACATGTATGCAGCATGTTACAAATTCAGAACCCAATCCCACATTTATGAAACACATCTAGAAAAGAAAAGCAACAGGGAGCTAAAAGAAAAGTTATTTGATTGGTTCCTTAGAGGTTTTGTCTCTACCTGGATAGAACTGCAAGGACACTTCTACAACATTAAACAAATCATATGCTTTTAAAGGATATAAACTCCTATTTGAGGCCTATGGATACAACTTCTGCTGATTCATATTGTTCTAAATTTACAAGGATATAAAGTTATAAACTCCTGCCCAAAACCTTAAAGCAATGGCCATTTTCACTTAAAATGTTGGACCCCATGCACACTGATGTGGACGATTCATGACATACATCAAGCCTTTTGGTGCAGACCTGACCACTGTTACATGTCCAAAGCATTGAAACAAGTCTACAGGCTAACACCGGAAGAAACATCAGGATAAACATAAAACCCTCTAAAAGCAAATGATGACATCATCATATGAATTAATGCAAGCAGCTTGCCTGTTATCTCTTCTAGAGATTTAGATCTTAGTGCATAGTATTGATTTGTGATTCCTGAAATTCTAAGACTATTTGTACAGTCTAAGCTTTAAAGCAAAAGAGGTTCATCCGTTTATAATTTTATTTTATCACACTGAGGGCTCCAAGTATATTTACCTCCTATGTACCTCTTCAATAAAGACTACTTTAGAAGAAGCTGTTGTTTATGTTATACCTTTATATCTGTCTTTAAGCATAAGAACTACAACAAGCATGCATCTCAAAATCAATATAACAAGTTAATAACAGCCTTTTCCAAACGTTACAAAGAAATTTGAAAACTATGAGCTGCTAAGGCAGTGCAGCTCTGAGCATTTGTAAGTAAGATGTCTATATAGTAATAAGAATTAGTGAACATAAAAATCAGCCAAAGTTTTTCTTTTAAAAATGCCTTCAAGCGTATAATAACCAGCAAAAAGTTGATAAGCTGTATTTGGCTTGGAAGTGATCATTACTTTAAGCATTTCTGAAAACACTACAATATCTTTATTTGTTCCCAACATTTTACATCCACCTGTGTAGCCCATCCGCAAGAAAGAAAAAGGGGAACTGTCCCAAAGATGAATAAAGCAAAACATTAAAAAAGCACGATAGCAAATGTGAAAGTTTACCTGCCACGACTGTGATATTCTTATCCTTGTACCTTTCAACAAATATGTCAATGCTATCTTGAAAGGCCTTGTGATCCAGAAGCAATGTTGTTATGTCTTGAAACATAATTCCTGCACAAAAAACACCAAAACACAAAACTTATAAACGGCCACGTCAAAATAACAGGGCATAGATGGCATTTAACTACTTAAAGACAAAACAGACCTATTGAAAGCTTGTTTGTTTGCTTACAAGATGGTTCCTAAGAGTGTTCTGGTTTAGAGTTTAATAAACAGGTTATATAGCAGACTTGTGTGACTAAGCATAAAGCATGGTCATCCCGAAATTGTGGATGTCTCAGGGCACTGGAGCCAACAAAACATAAAATCTACATACTAGTAAATTATCAAACTTTAGTGTTAGCGTAACAATCATAACATTCACTTTACTTGCACAGTCTTGTAAAATGAAGTACACCACAGTTCTCTTCCAATCTATCTCAATGAAAGTTCTGAACACATAAGCATCTTAAGCATTCTTTATTTTTTCCAATTTACTAGTACTACGTTCAGATTTCACCAAACTAAAAAAAATACAATAAAAGCTAATAAAGTTTTATACTAACTTAGAAAATTGCACGACTGTGAGTGTTACTGATTTCTTGATTTTTCTGTTCGTTAACTGCGGTCAGCCTTGAGGGATAAAACAACTGTGATTCATATGACATATAAAGCAGACACCTGTTGCACAAGTTTCAAGGGATACTTCCAAGAAACATATAAAGTCACGAGAAAGCTCTATCTCAAGCATTATGATAGTTGGTCACGTACCATTCAAAGACAGATGCATTTCCAGGATAGAAGACGGGTGACGAGAGTCGGGATACAATTCTCTAGCTAACTATAAAAACTATGAAATGACATAAAAAATGAAAGATATTTTAGATGAGCTGCAGCAAATATCCAGCGGCAAAAATCTCCAATATAAAACGGCATATTTTATTAATTAGCCCATTTTAAAACAGTATTCAGCCGCTTTACTCGGACATTAGCAATCTAAACTAGTACCTAAAAATTTCACTCGAGACAGATAATCAAAGTATGAATAAATCGTGACAATTGCATGCATAATCTTCTCTCTAAACAGATACGCTTCGGTTGTTCCTATGTAACAATTTAATCTTTCGAAAGTCAAGGTCATCATAATCACAGAAGAGGTGTTCGCGGAATATATAGTTCATGTTCTAAATATGTCAAAGGTACACTTCTTCCTGGTGTGGTAATTATTTGAACCTAAACCTGCACTTTAAGGGCGGAGAGCCAAACAGGGGACCTTACAGGTTACCATGAAAGGCGATTGGGCTACATCCAACACGCCAAATTTCGAAGTACGGTCCACCAGAGGAGAAATGCAATGCCTTAACCATGTGGGCAATGAAATTCCATGGATTACTCTCATCCTTATCAAAGGCTACGCCAATCGTCTTTTATTTCGACACAGGACATGACAAAGGATAAATTTAATACTTCAGGTAGATACATCATGAGTGAAAAGGAGCACTATCTATCAAACAGCCGGCCTAGTCCTACAAAAACACACACAAGACGGAAGAAGAATCCACGCTGCAAAGCTTGCTGCTCGCAGCTCAGTGTCAAAGCTGCCGGAGATCCTATGTTCGAATCCTAAACTGTCTTAAACAAAATACTAAAACATTTAAAAGTTCTGAAGAGCATTTTTGCAAAAGAGAATGAAAAAATTGGTTCAGAAATGTGATTTTACCGGGCTTTGGAAAATCTGGCACCACTCGGATTGCCGCAGATATCCGTCGGACTCTTTCATCTCCGTCCAGATAAGCCGACATGTTGCAGACACAACAACAAAGCAATGCTGCTAGCAATCTAAAAGGCTAGCCTGATTCCCGATCGCAGGAAGGCAAAAGGAAGAACGCAGGGAGAGGAGCGAGCGGAGTCGAACCCTTGACCCTTGGAGCCAGGGGGCCCAGAATAAGTAGGCGTAAGCGTTTGAGAGAGCGCAGGGGAAAGACTTTTTAGGGGTTTGGGAATATAGGGAAGGTGAGGAGTTCATAAAAAATTGATTAATGGTGTACCAGGACAGCGACTGTGCGCATGCGTGGGTTTATGTAAGGGAGAAGACATTTTGTCCAAATTTGCGAAAAAACGTAAGGCGCAGATTCGATCCACAGAGTTCGGAGGGAGGTCCAGGGAGCTTGGAGTGCTTGTCGACCGTCGCGTACAGGAAATTTGGGGTGTTCTTAACGCAAATGGCGTGAGGTCTCCGGGGTGGAACATTGCCGGCAGTGGCAGAGTGAATTTTGTAAGGAGTGTGTCCCTACTGATAATTGCCTCGTACAAAAGAATCCCCGCCGAGATTTGGAGGGTCCGCCCTCCATGGACAAGACGTGCCTCCATTCTTCCCTTTTCCCTATTCCACCAAATGTCGCTCACATCCATTCCCTTTTTCATTCTATGCCTAAACTCTCTTTGTTCCTTTCTCACTCTTCCCAAGAGATACCCTACCGATTCATTTAGACAGCTCAAATTTCAATTGAAAGTTTTTTCAAATATAAAATTTGGAAAAAAAAGCAACGTGAGAAGTTCAATTTGATGATTATGCATTAACATTTTCATTTCATTATATATGAATGTTTTATACTTTGATTTATGTTTAGCATTCTATTGTTATCAACATTCACATTAGACTCTAACAATTTGATTTAACTATATGAGGGTTTAATATTTTGAATTAATTTTGTTGATCTATTGTTATCAACTATTGTATCAAATTTTGTGATCTGTCATTAAGATAATAAATAGTGCATCAGTACTTGTGATCTTAAATGTTGATTGTGATCCACCATTTGTAACCAAGATTATTGAAAACGTAAGAATGTTTATGATTTGAAATGTTGATTGTGATCCATCATCTGTCATTGTCACAACCAACTTCTTCTCGCCAAATAATCGGCATCACATTTCCATGTAGATGGCAAAATGAACCGAATTTTTATAATTATAATTAATGATTAGAATTGGTTATTGTTAATTTTGAAGATAGTGGATAGGATCAGTTACCATTTAGTTGGGGGGAAGGTCATCTTGGGTGAGGCATGCAAATATAGTTGCGCTAACAAAGAATAAGAAGATGACAGTTATGGTGCGGTTTCCATTTGCATGCAGTACTTTATCTTGCAACTCCTCTGCACAGTCTGGGGGGGGATTAGTATGAATCTAAAAATGTGTTTGACAAAACAATTTTTATATAGCTCCTCTTACTACGAGATGAGCAGTGGTTCCTTAACGCACGTAGCTAAGTTTTCCAACGAGGACACAAGTTTGAAATTATGTGAGCCAGTTTCATACACGGCATAATCTAGTTTATTGCCTCCCAATTAAGTTGGTTGGCCTTTCAGCGTCCCCAAACTTCTAGTGCTATTCCCATCTCATTATATTTCTACTGCTTCCAGAATGCAAGAATGAATGCCCTTGTTGGGTGTGTTGTTCCTCGTGCTTACATTTACAATGACGGTTATACCCACCAGTGATGGTGCTTACACGATAGATTGGAAAAAGAGATCAACGGCTGGAAGGAGGGTGGTTTTGGTATCAACAATGGATGGGAAGACAACAAGGGTTTGTGGAGTCTTACTTGGGCTATGATTGACATTAAAGATCAATGATATGCCATTTTCTCTCAAAATTTCTTACCTCAAGGCAGAGGTAGGCATTTTAAATTTACTTATGCGTATGTAATTTGTACAGTTTTGGATGGTGGTTGTGCATTTTCCTTAGTAATTCAGAAAAAAATCTACAAGATTAAGTTGCTTTTTAATGTCAAGATAATGAGTTCGAACCCTTGAGTCTTACCTCTTTTTATCTAGCATTCGAGATTGGACTCTATTTTTGTTGAACTTACCACCAATATGATTTTCTTGTCTGCTTTATGTATGGAAGCAATAGACATTAGTGGGGTTACTCTCAAGCTACATAAAATTGCAAGCCACCTTACGAGATTCTTGACTTAGCCAAAGAATTAGTGAAACTGCTCTGTCAATGATTTTAGTCTTATATATGAAACTTGATTATTAGGTAAAAAATATTGAAAATCAATGTGTTTTCTAAACTATACCCCATGTGATAGGTAGCCCAAAATGTTGATTTAAAATAATAATAATGCTTTATGAACCAAGCTTGCACAAAATGAACATCTATATGGATTTCAAAGCTGCATTTCACCACTGTGTGTAGATTTTGCGTAGAACAAAAAACAAATTTAACAATGGAACACATTCTAAAAGGCTCTTATTGCTAGATTGTATTAGTGTTTCCTTGCCTTATCCTCTTATCAACAAAATTAAGTTTAAACAAATATTCTACCTAGTAGCTCTAGATTAGAAAATGCGCATAAGGAGACTTGATAAACATGGTTCCTATGTATTGAATTTTCAACAGCCTTGGATATATGCACATACTGGAAGAAGCATATGTGCTAAATTTGGTTATCTTATATCTTAGTTGATCTAACAGAGTAAATGAGACCTTCTTTCTATGCATGATTATGACCCCCCTTTGATGGAGTAATAATGACAGATTATTGTTTTGCGATAAGTTATTATGTCTACATTCAAATTCTTCCTCAGGGATTAGTATTAAATTCTCATAAGTTCTTAAATGGAGTTTAGTAGCTTTAAATATTCTAATATGGAGAATTTGTTTTTATGTAATGATTACTTGACTATGCCAATCTCTTCACGGGTAGCATTGGAATACCAATATGAGAGTTTAAAATTAGAGAGGACTCGACATTTTCCATTTTGAAGTGTTAGACAGATATTAAAAAGAAGGAAACTCAAACCTAGCATGTAATATAATGCAATGATTTCGACATGTTTCATTACTTTAAAAGTTATGTGTTGACTGCATGGTGCATCAATATTTGGTTACATTACATGAAAGAATTATTGCATATCATGTCCTTAGAAAAATAATTGTGATACTCAGACAAACATTAGAAATTCAAATAAACTTTGAATATATAATTGAATCTCTATAGCAATGTTTGCTCATAGAATGTTGCCCAATTTGGCTGAAATGCTTGGTTATAGATTGGCTAAACTTGTCTATTGCAATACCTATATTTTATGCACATTGATCAAGTTTTAGAAGATGCTAGGAATAATATGTTATAGACTTTAAAGGCAATGTTGCTCTTATATATATATATACACACTTGACTGTGTGATCATTTTATCCTTCATCCTATTTACCATATTAGTTATGGGATGGCTTTATGTGACATATCTAATGATACCACTTTATGAGTTGCTTATGATGGTTACTTACATATCTCACATGCACACTTGAAGGTTGTGGTGTGAAATTGGAAACAAGGATGATTAATTTATTTGATTTATTATAAGTTGGATCCTGATCTAATTATGTGAGTTGTGAGTTTTTGAGTGGCTATGAATGGTTTTAGGACACGATATTGTTTACCACACAATTCTATTACCTTTCTCTTAGTTTTACTTGTTTAGACTATCTCGTTGTCAGGCTAGGTATCGTTCATGTCAGGAAAGATTCTGGGGAAGCTTAATAGCTTCGTGGTAGGGTGGTAAAGCACTCCTACAATATTCTTTCCCTTGTGTTCTTAGATAGGTTCTAGAGCTCTTTTCAACTTGGTCACCATGGTTATACCACCTAGTATCTGGTATCTGGTATTAGTAATCTGGTAACAAATTTACAGTTTCTTTTAAATTTGAGCATATATGTCGATGTATCAATTTAATTAAAGTTAATGATAGTTAATCGACTAATGTTGACTGATCAATATTCAAAAGACTTTGACTCTCATTGATTTTTTCGCATATTACGGAGATTGCTGATGTGGCATTTGTTTTGCAGGGGCAGTCCTTACATATGGTATCAGAGCTCTTGGTTCCACACTTGGGCCTTGAGTTCACTATGCTAGACATACAACTGTAAGTCAACTTGTTTACCTTATGTTGTATGAGTTGATGAGAGGGGTTGCCTGTTGTGTCTCTCAGTTATGATTATTTTTGACATAGCAGGATATGAAGTTCCTTATGCATGTCATGATTTTGAGTTAAAATTGCATTATTTAAAAGATTATCAAAATGGAAAGTTTATGGAATAACTGGTAAATTGCATACCTCATATGTTTATGATTACATTTACTTTAAACCATGTGATGGTATATGGTTGACTTTTGCACTAGGCTCTAAGAGCCTACTAAATGAAGATTCAACTTATGATAGCAATGCAAAATATGGGTCAATGAGTTTGACTCAAAATCACACAGTTAAATCCTGATATTCACATCACAATTTGACTTGCTGTGGAAATTATCTCCTACTTATCAATTGATGAGCTTAAGGGGCTTTCTAATGAATGGTTCATAAGGCACAACACTTGGTGAAGGTTTTGCAAATGTGGTTGCAAGCTTTGGGTTTAACTATGGAGAAAACTCTGTAGTTAAGCACGCTCAGGCTGGAGTAGTACTGGGATGGGTGACCTCCCGAGAAGTCCCGGTGCTTCACCCCTGTGAGCATCACCTAAATCCAATGAGTGCTAAGTGTTCCATTTATTCTCATGAGAGATGGATTCATGTTGAATCACTACTCATGAAACATGGGTCAATGAGTTTGACTCAAAATCACACAGTTAAATCCTGATATTCACATCACAATTTGACTTGCTGTGGAAATTATCTCCTACTTATCAATTGATGAGCTTAAGGGGCTTTCTAATGAATGGTTCATAAGGCACAACACTTGGTGAAGGTTTTGCAAATGGGGTTGCAAGCTTTGGGTTTAACTATGGAGAAAACTCTGTAGTTAAGCGCGCTCAGGCTGGAGTAGTACTGGGATGGGTGACCTCCCGGGAAGTCCTGGTGCTTCACCCCTGTGAGCATCACCTAGATCCAATGAGTGCTAAGTGTTCCATTTATTCTCATGAGAGATGGATTCATGTTGAATTACTACTCATGAAACATGGGTCAATGAGTTTGACTCAAAATCACACAGTTAAATCCTGATATTCAAATCACAATGCAAAATATCCTTTTATTAAATGTAAATGACATGTGATGCATATGTGGTGAAAGAATTTATTTCTATTTTTGCCAGATTCATGAGGTTCATTGATTAACCTAATATAATAAGTAGGAAGAACATGGATTTCATTTGCAAAAGTATTGTATGTTCCATTATGCATTTAGAAATGTGTGATTATCAAGATAAATTGCATGTGATGCATGAGAAGTTTGGTTATGTTCTTAGCGAACCTTGGATGCAAGGTTTCGTTAAACATCTACTCCCTCTTGGTGACTAGTGAGAGTCATTGTGCTTTAAGTGAATTGGGTTTTCATTTTATTATCTTTAGTTTCATGAACTTGGATGTGATGAAAGACTAGCTTGATATTTTATGTTTTTTGTGACCAACAAGCCACCAATTTCTTATGTGAGCTATTTACTGTGACTCGTGTTCACTTTTATTTTATTTTTGTACCTCTTTTTGGACATTTACTTGAGAATTATGAATCTTGTTTATGTTGGATACAATTGTTCAATTGTGTGTTGTCTTTGATGTCACACAAATGTCATATCAGTCATCAGATAGTTTCTACCGAACTCAGAAGGTCAGCAAAGAAAAGGACAGTGTCTACCGAGCTCAGAAGGATAGCAAGGCAATAGACAGTGTCTACCGAGCCCAAAAGGTTAGTAAAGATAGCTTGCAGTGTCTACTGAGTAGACAATTGGTTACCGAGCCTTCAAGGTAATCAAAGAAATTTAGTTCTTACCGAGCTCACTTAGTAATCAAAAAAAATATGACAAAAGCAGTTCTTATCGAGCTCACTCTGTAATCGAAGAAAATATGATAGAAACAGTTCTTACCAAGTTCACTCGGTCATCAAAGGTAATTTGGTAAAAGCAGTTCTTACCAAGTAAACTCGGCAGCCAAAGGATTTTAAGATATTGTAATGTTAACCAAGTCAAGAAAGTTAACTCTAGAAATTCCTGGAAGCAGTATTTACCAAGCAGGGTTGGCCAGTAAAGAACATTTATTTGTTTAAGAATAATATCTGTAGTCGACTGTTGAATGGTTTATTAGTAAATGTAACATGTAAATGAGCCGACTTGACAACCTGAATGATATAAGTAAGAATTCAAGTTGCAAATTCAAAGTAGCATGAGGTGGAAGAATGTGGAATTAATATGATATGAAGACTGATTGTTGTGGAAGTAGATTTGAAGGATGATCAGAGATTATTGAGGAGCAGCAGAGCCATATTTGATCAAGGAGGATCTAATGATGCTAAACAGAGACCTGTATCCAGCAAATTCAGTTGCATCTTGTTCAGGTCAATTCATTGTTGCTTTCTAACCATTGTAGCAGTGATTTCAAATTTCTTAATAGAGTTGGTTTAACAACCATTTTGTAAATCCTCTAACAAGGTGACAGTTCAATTGAATTGTTCTAAAGATCTCTAGCAAGGCCACTCCTAACAGGGTGATTAAATCCTCTAATAGGGTCACACCTAACAGTGTGTATTGTAACCTTTAACAAGGTTGGTTCCTAACAGGGCTCACTTCAGAAGAGTGAAAAATTGGTGACTAGTTACTTGGTGGTTTTTCCCGTATTAGGTTTCCACATTAAATCTGGTGTCTCTTGTGTTCACTTTATTTTTAGTTACATGCATGAATGCTTGAAAAGAAAGTAATAGTTTAATTTACCGAGTTACAGTAGTTGTTTACTGAGTAAAAGTAGTAACTAAATCATTAAGACATCTAAGGGATTTTTGGATTAATTTTTGTGAGTAATTGATTCACCTCCCTCTCAGTTACACTATCTTTAATTCCAACAGTTTCAAGATTTCTTTGATCTTGAGGTGGCTAGGGGGTGTGTGTGTATTTTTTATGATGCTAGTCATGTGATTTGGAAGTGATGTCATCTATGATGTTCATTGTGGAACATTGATAGGATGTATGAGGGAGTAGATTGTGAAGAACATGCCATTCTCCTTTTGCATTTATCTTATGTTATTTTTTATTATTTTGGAAAGCTTAACTTCCAGTGTGGGTGTCGAATGTGGACAAACACAGAAGGTTAGATGTTGTGTATTTCCTTCATGGAAGGATGTAATTAGCAATCATGGGACAGATAGATGGATATCTACATGTTTAGTTTCTCTATCTGCCAGTTCTGTAGAATGGATACATGTCTGTTCTTGTTTCTTCTACAGGTAATTTTGGATTTTAAAAGTGCTTGGCCAAGCCATTTTGTTTTCCAGATATTGCAATTGTACATGGTTATGCATATTTGGTTTTACTACTAGGCACATGGTTGCAATGTAGTTTATTTTATTTCCCACCTACATTCTGTGTTTAGACTACTAGGCACATGGTTGCAATGTAGAAATGTTACACGGTCGCACCAAATCCATTTGATCCATCTTGTTCTGGGAAGCTAGGCTTCTCGTGTCAAGGTCGAGGAATTCTTCGTGTTGGGAAGAATTTCGGGGAAAGTGTCACTCTGTGGTTGGCGAGGTTAAAGCGCCTAGGCCACACTTCTGTCTCAAGAAGCAGGTGGGAGACGCCCTACAACTTTGGAGACTGGATTCACTAAAGAACATAATGAAAATGTCATCTCAGTTTGATTGTTTTGCTCGTCATTTGAGATGTACTTAATTATGTCATTATGTGATGATTTAATGGCGTAAAGGCCATACATCACAACACGTGCTTATATGTTGGTTAAGCACACTATGGTGACAAAATAGGCATGAGGACCTAAGGTCACTCAATTGATAAAAGTTGGATTACTAATCCTTGTAGGTGATTGGTGAGCATACCTAGATGATTTACTTAATGGTGTTGATCATATGATAGATGACAGTGCACTTGGATGATGTGCTTATTGTTCCATGTCCGACGTGTAGGTCGACATTATCTATGAATAATGTCATGTGTTACATTTTTAAATGGATAATTATTGTTAATCCTTGATTATGGTAGTGAAACAAATGTTAACTAATCAAGCTATAGTTTTCTTACTTATGTGATTCTCGCAAATGATAATGTGGCAATTACTTAGCAGGACATGGTTTTACATACGATAGAATAAAGTTGGACATGTATGTCAACTTCTTTTTGATATTTTCATTTATGGCATAGTCATGTGATGCTATGTTGTGTTCGACAATTTGGTCGATAATTGGTTATGAAACGTAACTTTATTTGCACCTATCATTTCAACATGTATGTTGGAAAGTAGAATGAAGTTGCAACTTAATTGGAAGATATTGTATCTACTTGTTGACTCAACTAATTGTAGATGACTTTTGACTAACCTGATTTGACTTTTGCCCTATGTGGCAAGTGTATAAAAATATGGTCTTCCTATGAGGATGCAGACGGGTATGTATAGATCCCTCTTTTATCTATTTTAATAAATATTTTTGCATTGGTGTTATGTATATGTGATGATCCACCATGCATGTGACTTTTACTTTATAGAAAGTTGTTAACACATTTTATTTAGTCAATTTGGTCAATGAATAATGATCAACGAAGTAGTCATCTTGAGTTATATGTTTGACTCCTAGTCGATATGATGTTCAACATAGACTTAGACCCTTTGGTTGACTTTTGTGTTTGGGATTTGGTTGAAATTATATATTGGTACAGAACTTGGGTTAATGTTACTTGACACATTTGATTGTATGACTTTATATCCTTGATCTATCTATGATATTGGTTAAATGTATGTTGTTAATTGGAGCTATATGACACATTAAGATGTAAATACATATGGATGTCAACTATGCAAGCATTTAGATGCATAATGATGATTAAATGTTAATGATTTTATATGTGCATGTCATTATTTTTCCTCATGATCTAACGAGGATGACTTAGATGTAATGAGATTTTATTACTTGATTATGTTTTGTGGACACTGGTCTATTGATGTGGATAATTACTCACTTAGCAAGCACATGTTAGACGGTATGTATGGTACATATGGCTTGTGATTATAAGATGAGTTAAGAAGTCATAAAGTTGAACACAAATTTTGACTACTAATATTTGAGTTGATCTCCTTGAGATACTAATTAGTATGGTAGGATGTGGATAAGAAGTACCTACTAGCGATGCCAGGATATGGTAAGTGCACAGGTATGTGTGTGATATCATGTGATTTTAAGTCAATATGTTACAAATTTTGAGACTTCTTGAGATAAGGAAGTATATGATTTTATATTTCATTGGAAAGTCAATTTGATTTATAATATATGATGGATTGACATTGGGTGTTGTTCCTGTAATGCAACAGAGGGAACGACACATTATCAGAAAGGGGGAATATTGTCGGAGAGAGGTAGCCTAACCTTGTAAAACTATAGGATGGTAATGGAATTCACACACTCACACATATAATTTTTTCTTGAAATGATTACTGTTGTCACTTAGGTTTGCACCCTTGTCCAAGGCCTATGCGCGAGGACAACCTAGTGAAACATGGAAACAACCTCCAAGCTGTGGGACTTGAACTGCGAGGTTGAGTCTCCGGAGAAGGCTAGCTTCCTCTTACTATCAGGGTGCACCTAACTACTCTCGGAAGGAAAAGGAGAAGAAGGAGATGCAGAAAACAACTCTACCCTACCTAAACTACGGAGGTGATGCACCAAAATAGAGTGTTCAGACCCATTTCTGCCCATATATGCACTATTGCACCAGAATGAAACTAAGGATATATACATACAGGCTTGTTTTGATCTAATAACCTCATGCAGATCAAGAAACCAAACTGAATAACACAAGGAAAGAGGAATCTCACTTATATATTATCCAGTAGGCAAAAATAGATACAGTATACAGGCTACAGATCTCGACAATACACCAATGAGAGGCAAAAGGGGTGCACATACACATTAATGGCTGAGGGAGATAAAACAGAGAATCATTCAGTTCAAAGGCACAGGGAATGTTACACTGAGAGTTGCAGAGCAATATCAGAGAAATCAGAAAGAGTCGACCCTTGGAAAAGATTACAAAATTGCCTTTATAGTTCAGGCATAACTGAGGGAAATGATTCTGCATTAACTGCTCAACTACTGCCATTGAACCCCAAAATATTCGATCAAAGATCACACTCGAGCATGGTTCTGAAGTACAAAATTAGATATTCGACTGAAAGAACGCCTCGAGTAGATAGAAGCGACGCCAATGAATGATCCTGACATAGTAGATGGATCAATTGAGACGGTGGAGTGTTTCCCTATGCCTTGCATTCATTTCAGGTAGGTTGAAATTGATCGCGAAGATCAGATCGCAAGATAACCTTGATCACCTTTGCTTCCTGGTTCATGAATCAACAGGGTTGAAGCAAGTCAAACAGGCTATACGAGCCAACTAGGTCATGCGGGCCAATCACCCTTCTTCGCTCCGCCACTTGGGGAAGTCTTTCATGGTTGACCTTTCGTCATCGAACTAATCGCGCCACCCTTGCAGATATTCATATTAACTGTGATGATTACATTAACCGCCAGCCACCGACCGTCCTTTCTGACCGGGCCAGCGAGACACGTGTCAACAAGGCGTTGTGTCGCCAACATAAACCTCGAGTGACTTACCCATAGCGAGGTGGCAACGACCATCAATCGGCCTAGATCCGACGATCATGAAGACTTGTCATACTCCATACTGTCCTTACCCCGGGCCCATCATAATTGGCGCCACCTTTGCAACCTTGTCGTATCCAACTGACACTTGGCAATACCTTAGTGACTGCACCCTGGCGAGACTTGGCCCCATTGACACGTGGCGACCTGTCGCTACGTTGCTATGGTAAAGATCGCACATCTTGACCATGGCGATATGGCGATAGTTGTTGATCTTCTCTAATCTAACAGCCACGAAGACCCACCTTCCTGCAACCTTCCTCCCTCGTAATTCGTTGGGCCCGTGGTACATGTGGCACTTCCCTGTTGGTATGTTGATCATTTAATCCCTACTGCGCTGGTGAGATGAAATACGATCCCAACAGGACACGTGGCACCCTGTCGCTACGTCGCCGATGTTATCTCTCGAGCGGTTTCTAATGGCAAGATAGCGCCAGCCATAGATCTCTGCAAATCTGACGATCGTAAAGACTCGCCTCTTGATTGTGCTGGC
This sequence comes from Cupressus sempervirens, assembly GCA_028749045.1. Taxonomy (NCBI): domain Eukaryota; kingdom Viridiplantae; phylum Streptophyta; class Pinopsida; order Cupressales; family Cupressaceae; genus Cupressus; species Cupressus sempervirens. The sequence continues at coordinate 1,110,155,872 of CM053785.1, forward strand.
TGAACTGAAGATCTAGCGCATGTGGCTCCCTCTGATTTGCTGCCGTGACACTAAACTCTGCCAATTGGGCAGATGAAGTACCTGACGTAACCCAACCGCTTTCCTGAAACCTCGCCGCTATCTTCTCCGGCCCGCCAAACCTTGCCGCCGAACATGCTGACTCACTGTCGTCGGCACACCTTTTCCGACGGGCGCTATGTCGCCGCAGAACATTTCCGACCCGCGCCATCCTCTGCCCTGCAAGCTGGACCCACCGGACACGTGGCGCCCTATCGCTACATCGCTATAGTAAAGGTCACACATTTTCACCGCAACGATATGGCGACAACCATTGATCGGCCCTGATCTGACGGCAGAGAACTTGCGAGGCGTAAAAATATCATAAGGTTCAGAACTTAGGTAATTTTGATATCTTCATGGGTATTAAAATATTAGTAATCGGGGAGGTGACCGTTGGGCGGGGTAACATTCAAATATTGAAACTTGGCGGGGCAAACAAAATGTGGTAACAATTACTTATGCATGTGCTTACATAACATTTGTGTTATCTTCTTTTAATTTATTACTTCAATTGTATGATAATAGATCTTTCAAAAGATAGCTCCAGGAGAGTTAATGTGTTAATATGTTAATGAAACATAGCTTTCATTTAAGGAAACAAAATTTTGACTTTATTTGAGTAAATGAAAGATAGTTTTGTTGATAGAATTGAATGACGATGTGTGCATTTTTATAATGGAAGTTAGATCTTGATATTGTAGATTCTTTTCCTTGTATATAATTAGGTATGATTTAAATTGTTATATCTATTTGCATCAGGACGATGCATTCTCTAAGTGGGGAAGGATGTCGCAACCAACTTCTTCTCGCCAAATAATCGACATCACATTTCCATGTGGATGGCAAAATGAACCAATTTTTTATAATTATAATTAATGATTAGAATTGGTTATTGTTAATTTTGAAGATAGTGGATAGGATCAGTTACCATTTAGTTGGGGGGAAGGTCATCTTGGGTGGGGCATGCAAATATAGTTGCGCTAACAAAGAATAGGAAGATGACAGTTATGGTGCGGTTTCCATTTGCATGCAGTACTTTATCTTGCAACTCCTCTGCATAGTCCGAGGCGGGGGATTAGTATGAATCTAAAAATGTGTTTGACAAAATGATTTTTATATAGCTCCTCTTACTACAACATGGGCAGTGGTTCCTTAACGCATGTATCCAAGTTTTCCAACAAGGACACAAGTTTGAAATTATGTGAACCAGTTTCATACATGGCATAATCTAGTCCATTGCCTCCCAATTAAGTTGGTTGGCCTTTCAACATCCCCAAACTTCCAGTGCTATTCCCAACTCATAGTATTTCTACTGCTTCCAAAATGCAAGGATGAAAGCCCTTGTTGGGTGTGTTGTTCCTCATGCTTACATTTACAATGATGGTTATACCCACCAGTGATGGTGCTTACATGGCAGATTGGAAAAAGAGATCAGCGGCTGGAAGGAGGGTGGTTTTGGTATCAACGGTGGATGGGAAGATAATAGGGGTTTGTGGAGTCTTAATTGGGCTATGATTGACATTAAAGATTAGTGCTATGCCCTTTTCTCTCAAGATTTCTTACCTCAAGGTAGAGGTAGGCATTTTAAATTTACTTATGCGTATGCAATTTGTATAGTTTTGGATGGTGGTTGTGCATTTTCAATTTGTACAGTTTTGGATGGTGGTTGTGCATTTTCCTTAGTAATTCAAAAAAAATCTACAAGATTAAGTTGCTTTTTAATGTCAAGCTACTGAGTTTGCACCCTCGAGTCTTACCTCTTTTTATCTAGCATTCAAGGTTGGACTCTGTTTTTGTTGAACTTATCACGAATATGATTTTCTTGTCTGCTTTATGTATGGAAGCAATAGACATTAATGGGGTTATTCTCAAGCTACATAAATTTGGAAGCCACCTTACGAGATTCTTGACTTAGCCAAAGAATTAGTGAAACTGATCTGTCAATGATTTCAATCTTATATATGAAACTTGATTATTAGGTAGAAATATTGAAAATCAATGTGTTTTCTAAACTATACCCCATGTGATAGGTAGCCCAAAATGTTGGTTTAAAATACTAATAATGCTCTATGAACCAGGCTTGCACAAAATGAACATCTATATGGATCTCAGAGCTACATTTCACCACTGTGTGTAGATTTTGCATAGAACAACAAACAAATTTAACAATGGAACACATTCTAAAAGGCTTTTATTGCTAGATTGTATTAGTGTTTCCTTGCCTTATCCTCTTATCAACAAAATTAAGTTTAAACAAATCTTCTACCTAGTAGCTCTAGATTAGAAAATGCGCACAAGGAGACTCGATAAACATGGTTCCTATGTATTGAATTTTCAACAGCCTTGGATATATGCACATACTGGAAGAAGCATATGTGCTAAATTTGGTTATCCTATATCTTAGTTGATCTAACAGAGTAAATGAGACCTTCTTTCTATGCATGATTATGACCCCCCTTTGATGGAGTAATAATGACAGATTATTGTTTTGCGATAAGTTATTATGTCTACATTCAAATTCTTCCTCAGGGATTAGTATTAAATTCTCATAAGTTCTTAAATGGAGTTTAGTTACTTTAAATATTCTAATATGGAGAATTTGTTTTTATGTAATGATTACTTGACTATGCTAATCTCTTCATGGGTAGCATTGGAATACCAATATGAGAGTTTAAAATTAGAGAGGACTCAACATTTTCCATTTTGAAGTGTTGGACAGATATTAAAAAGAAGGAAACTCAAACCTAGCATGTAATATAATGCAATGATTCTAACATATTTCATTACTTTAAAAGTTATGTGTTGATTGCATGGTGCATCAATGTTTGGTTACATTACATGAAAGAATTATTGCATATCATGTCTTTAGAAAAATAATTGTGATACTCAGACAAACATTGGAAATTCAGATAAACCTTGAATATATAACTGAATCTCTATAGCAATGTTTGCTCATAGAATGTTGCCCAATTTGGTTGAAATGCTTGGTTATAGATTGGCTAAACTTGTCTATTGCAATACCTATATTTACGCACATTGATCAAGTTTTAGAAGATGCTAGGAATAATATGTTGTAGACTTTAAAGGCAATGTTGCTCTTATATATATATATATATATATATATATATATATATATATATATATATATATATATATATATATATATATATATATATATATATACTTGGCTGTGTGATCATTTTATCCTTCATCCTATTTACCATATTAGTTATGGGATGGCTTTATGTGACATATCTAATGATACCACTTTATGAGTATCTTATTATGGTTACTTACATATCTCACATGCACACTTGAAGGTTGTGGTGTGAAATTGGAAACAAGGATGATTAATTTATTTGATTTATTATAAGTTGGATCCTGATCTAATTATGTGAGTTGTGAGTTTCTGAGTGGCTATGAATGGTTTTAGGACAGGATATTGTTTACCACACAATTCTATTACATTTCTCTTAGTTTCACTTGTTTAGACTATCTTGTTGTTGGACTACATATCTTTCATGTCAGGAAAGATTCTGGGGAAGCTTAATAGCTTCGTGGTAGGGTGGTAAAGCACTCCTACAATATTCTCGCCCTTGTGTTCTTAGACAGGTTCTGGAGCTCTTTTTAAGTTGGTCGCCATGGTTATACCACTTGGTATCTGGTATCTGGTATTAGTGACCTGGTAACAAATTTACAATTTCTTTTAAATTTGAGCATATATGTATATGTATCAATTTAATTAAAGTTAATGATAGTTAATCGACTAATGTTGGCTGGTCAATATTCAAAAGACTTTGACTCTCATTGATTTTTTCACATATTACGGAGATTGCTGATGTGGCATTTGTTTTGCAGGGGCAGTCCTTACAGTCACCATGAGGATAGACAATATAAGAATTCTTGCGATTTCAAATGTTGGTTGTGATCCAACATTTGTGAAAGGATCATACAGTGTAATCTCAAATGTCAATTAGATAAATTTAAAAAAATTGTAATCTGAAATGTTGATTGTGATCTATTATGTGTTATCAAGATGATAGACAATATAAGAATGCTTGCGATCTAAAATGTGGAGTGTGATCCAACATTTATCATTGAGGTGATGGACAACATAAGAATGTCTGTAATCTTAAATGTTCATTGTGATCCATCATCCATCATAGAATGATAGAAGGATCATAGAGTGTAATCTCAAATGTCTATTTTATTTTATTTTAATTATAAATTTTACATTGTTAAAATATCATTTTAATTTATTTATGATGAAACTTTCATATATTTTTAATATATTAAAGACTATTGAAAACAAAAATTATTTGATGTACTTTCTACTCTTTGTTTTTTCAATTTGAAGATATTGTCTAATGTGATAATTTTAACATTTATTTGTAAATAACAATTAGTTATTAAGATATTTTGTATGTATCAAATAAATATTTGTTCAAAAGATAAATTAGTTCTTATGATGTTTCATATAAAGAAGAACTAGCACTTGCATCAGAAAAAGGTGCAAGGGATACACTGATAGGTTATATTAAAAAGGTAAATTGAAGATATTGTATAATTGAAAGAAAGATTTATATTTGATAGCATAGGATTAAGTTTATATTATTAAAAAGGTAAATTTGTAGAGATTGTATAATTCAAAGAAGAGTTTAAAATTGATAGTATAGAGTTAAGTTTTTATATGGAACATATCATATACATGCGATAAACTATGTAAATTGTATAACTTCATATTTAATTTAATGTATGACATTGCAATTAAAGAGTTGATTTGAAATGTACAATTCATGGAATAATTTATTTTGTTTGAAAACAATAAAATAATTTGAGTGATATTTGTGTCTGGCAAGCAAAATCGTGTATGTAAAAAGAAAATGAGATTAATTAATAACAGGGTGTACATACAAATCAGTTGTACAAAAATAAAAAATTAGTCAAATAGTAAAAGCATTAATTTAATGTCCCCATTTTTGTCAATATCAAAGTTTCATGGATTAGCATATTAATGTGATCCTCGTAGGCTATTATTGTGGATAGAGGGTCTTTAAAGGTAGTGGCTTGACTTGGGAGGGTTTTATCTTCTCCACAATTCAGTAACCTATAGATTGGTCTTCTTTTTACTCATATTGGACTTCATTTGGGCTTAGTTTTGTGTACTTATTATTTGTAGTGAGTTGGTGTTGGTCGAGATGGACACTTTCTATTGTTAGAAAGTACATTTGGTCATATGGAGAAATAATAGGTATGACTTCTATTTCAGACAACATATTTAAATGATGAGTATTTTGGAAATTATTATATTTTTAGTGGCCAAATTATTATTAAACAATTAAATGGCTTATTATAAAATTATACTTTTTCTTTATAATTTTACTTAAGTTGAAGGTTGATTTATCATTGGAAGGAGTCATTTATTTATTAGTTAAGCTGAGTCAAGAAAGAGAACCTATAAAAACCCAAACTTGCTGTTATTCTTTGTGAACTTGCTTTTTTTCAATAAATTAAAAAAAAAAAAAAAAAAGAGAATCTAATGGAAGCTTCTAATTAATGTCGTGTAGTGAAGCTTCTTGAGTGAAATTACATTTTGGCAACAAAAGAGAATATGGAGGTTATAAATACAAGCCTATTTGTTGAAAAAAATATGCTTGGATATTTTATTTTATTCAGATGTCTTTGTAGCTTTTTTCTGAGTTTTGATTTTTGTGCCCTTGCTAAAGTGTAAGGGTCTAAATTTTGAGTTGTTATATTGGATCTACAACTGAAGTGTTGTAGATTTGAATATGAAATTTTAGTCTGGGTTTACTTAAGTTGAAGGTTGAGTTATCATTAGAAAGAGCCATTTATTTATTAGTTAAGCCAAGTCAAGAAAGAGAATCTAATGGAAGCTTCTAATTAATGTTGTGTGTGTTGGAAATATAAGGTAGGCAAGGTTACTGAGAGGTGAGGGGTGAATTAGGAACCAATAAAACTTTATCTTACTTAATTTACCAATTAAATTATCATCACATAATCTAATCTAGTTGCATGTATGGAAGAATGAAAGCAATAAAACATTCATAACACTTTGACACAAGATATAATAACCCAGAAACCTTCCAAATAGAAAGTTAAGTCTACCCTATTAAAAGATTTGATTGATGCACCTATTAGGATGAACCAGTGGTTGATCTCTGATTTGCAACTTAGATTTGTTGGTTGAGATTCCTTGTAATGTAATGATCACTTGACCATGATAGATAAATCTTTGTTGTCCCTTATACTGTGTGTAGCCTTCTTAACTCATACTTCTGCTCATCATATACTCTTCACATATATATTTGGATATGATACAATGCATTACAAATATACCAATCCAAATCACAACTTACTAGAGTCCGCTACAATACCATTTCATCATAATTCACAAAATCGGTCCAACTGCTATAACTCGGGTTCAGAAGATGAACTCAGTGATGTTTTGATACTCGACAACCATTTTCAACACTCGACATATTCTGGTACTTGGTTGACAAAAAGGCCTAGTCCATACTAATCACCTCCAAGTTGCTTGAACTCAGTCAGCACTATGTGACTCGATGAGCACTGATAAACTCGGTAGCAACTAGATCACTCAGTTAACACTGCATGACTCAGTCAACACTAGATCCACTTTGTTAACATTGTGAGCTTGATAGACATAGTATAACATGATTAACATACCATAGCTCAATTAACACTATGATCTTCTTCTTTTCTACTAATTAGCTTGGTAGCCTCTGCTACGCTCGGTTTGTACTAAACTTTGTCTCTAAAGCTTGGTAAACACTATGTAGCTTGGCAAACACTACAAACTAACTTAGGTGCTTAGTAGACATTGTATTCTAACTACTTGGCTCAAGAACAAATGAATCACTTGGTTAACACTATAAATTGAATGATAGGCTTCGTAGCAACTATAGAGCTCAGTAGCAATGTAACCAATTGACTAAGTGTTGAGTCAATGGTAAACAAATTGACCTTAATGTCAATAATCCCCCCCTTTGGCATTAGTGACAAAAACACTTATCAAAAAAAAAAAATCTGATCATACAAGATTATAGATCAAAACTTCCTTTGTCATTATTCAGTGTTTTTTACTTGGTTTTGACTATCATCTATTATAGCTTAGTAACATACTCTGTTTCAACTCTATTTTATTTGTTTTTCAAAATTGCTTTTGTAAAAGTATTTTTCTGCTTATCCATACTACTCCCCGATACATATATTTCTCTCATATACATACAAAATGGAGTATAGTATATGTAATGCCTACCCCTACTTGACTTTTTTGATTGTATTGTCAGATTCTTTTAGCCTAGTTTTCTATTTTTGTTTTATGATTATTGATACTTGGTTACCAGATTAGATTAAATGTATTTCGTATTTAGTTGATATGTGTGTTGAGTTACTAGTTATTATAGTGATTTCATGATTGTTTTAATAATGATATATATGTTTATGTAGTGACTTTCAGTTATCTAATTATGGTTAGATGAATTATTTATACGTGTTTTCTATGGATACTTACCCCATAGTTGCATGGTGTGCGTGTATGTTTTCTTTATGTTTGATGTTTCTGATGTGGTTAAGGAAGGGAGTCATAGTCACTTGCTAGTCAGGATCTACATGATGCACCACTTCCTGCCATTGCCTGTTTAGTTTAGAATATTGTGTTTGTACATGCATGGATTTTATGCAGATTCTAGGTACTAGGTATCGACTTCCCTTAATTGCCAGGATGAGCGTACCCTATCGCAGTATTTCAATGGTATAAGTGGGGAGATAACTCTTGAGTCCAAATCCTAACCTAAGCCAATTGTCCTAGAAAATAGGACAAGTATCTGAGTTAGTTTCACCTTTCTAAATTCGTCAAATGACATGAATTCGTGACTTTGACCTTGGAGTTTGACTTTGTTCTTTGACTTTCAATTGAGTTGTCGTATTTGATTTTGTGGGTCTGTTGTGACTTTCTGTTATAATTAAATCAAATTAGAAGATAATTTAATGAAAAATTTATAAAAAAATTTGATATTTAATTAAATTTAATTAATTGAGAAATTAATTGAATAAAAACAAAAAATTTAAAGATTTTATTGAAGTTCTATTTTTGACATATTTATATTTATTTAATTTAATGATAATTATTTAGGAGTTTTATTTTAATAATAAACTCTAAATAATATTATTAATTAAGTGAATAAATATATTATTAAAAATGTCTCATGAATTAATTAAATAAACCAATTGAATTTAAAGATTTTATTAAAGTTCTATTTTTGATGTATTTATATTTATTTAATTTAATAATAATTATTTAAGAGTTTTATTTTAATAATAAACTCTAAATAATTTTATATATTAAGTTAATAAATATATTATTAAAAGCATCTCATGAATTAATTAAATAATAGAATAATATTTAAAGATTAAGTTATAGTTCTAATTTAGGCATATTTATAATTATTTAATTTAATAATAATTTATGGGAAATAAACCCCTTGCTCTTACTCAATGTTGTTCTGCCAAGCTCTGGGCTAACCACGGGATCAAGCAATTTGTTGATATTTTTGGGAAGGACTCCCTTATTAAGTGGGATGAGTAAAAAGCTAAATTTAACCTTCCTGATGTTCATAAGAGGACTTACAATATGATTGTTAAAGCTAGTAAAAACATCCCTGTTGTCACTTAGGTTTGTACCCTTGTCCAAAGCCTATGCATGAGGACAACCTAGTGAAACATGGAAATAACCTCCAAGCTATGGGACTTGAACAGTGAGGTTGAGTCTCCGGAGAAGGCGGACTTCCTCTTACTATCAGGATGCACCTAAATACTGTTGGAAAGGAAAAGGGAGAAGGAGGGAATGAAAGCAAATCTACCTAATCTAAACTAAGGAGGTGATGCACCAAAATAGAGTGTTCGGACCAAACTTTGCCCATATATGCACTATTGAACCAGAATGAAACTAGGGATATACACATTTAGACTTGCTTCAATCTAATAATCACATGCAGATCAGAAGACCAAGACAAATGACACCAAGAAAGAGAGATTCACTTATATTAGCATTCATAGGCCAAGGAGATACAGTCATGCAGATCATAGATTTCTACAAAACATCGGTAAGAGGCAAAGAATTCTTGCACTCTCATACCAATGGCTGAAGGAGGCAAGGCAGAAAATCATGTAGTTCAGAGGCATAGGGGAATTTACACTGAGAATCTGCAAAGTAGTAACAGAGAAAACAGAGAAAAAGTCGACCATACAAAATTCATAAAATTTTGCCTTTATAGCTCAGGCATAATTGGGGTGTCCTCCAATTGTAATTACTTTGCAACAACCTGCCATTAAGTCCTGCAGAGAACAATCATGGAGAAAATCTGATCTGAATATAGCTTTTTGGTACCATGAAATCTAATCTTTAACTAAAATAGGGCCTTGAAAAGACAGAGGCGGCACTATCACTATGCTCTGACCAAGTAGATAGATTAGATCGGGGTGGTAGAGTGTCTCTGCATGCTTCACATTCACTTCTGGTGGTTGGAATCAATCATAAGATCAGATGCGTGTAAAATCTTGATTTCTTATCATTTTTGGTGCATGAATCAACAAAGTCAGTGACTCAGCCGAACACTGTAAGCGAAACAGGCCACGTGGACCAATTAGTTCATTTCTCTTTGCCACCCACAAGGTCTTCTCGAGGTTGACCAATCTTTCTTTACTAACTACACCACCTTGCAACCCTGACCGCGATAATCACATTAACTATCGGCCACTAATCGTTACTGCCTCCATCGGACCCACTAGGACACATGTCACCGAGGTGCTATGTCGCTATGCGTATCCTCTGAGAATTTTTTCGTAGCGAGATAGCACCCACCGTGGATTTAGGCTGATCTGACGATCGTGAAGACTCGCTGTATTATTGCGCTATCTCCTTAAAACCTCTGGGCCCATGAAACACTTGGCAACCACCTGGCACAACCTAACATCCACATCTTGGTGAGACCTGGCTCCACTGATCCACATGGCACAATGACGCTATGTCATTATGGGTAATATCCTCGCAACTTTTCATAGCGAGATAGCGCCTACCGTCAATTTTTGAGATCTGGCGGTGATCAACAAAATTGTACAACTACACACTAAGTTGGCTGAATGAACCAATGAAATATCACCATTGTACTATGACCCACCTAACAACTGCCATCGAGGACGAGTTGTAATATTACTTTAGAGAAGGGCAGGCCCATTACATCATCTGTGCCACGCGTCGTCAAGGCACTATGTCGCTATGGATAATATCTTCGTAGCTTCCCATAGTGAGATAGTGCCCACCATTGATTTTCTGAGATCTGGCAGTGAGCAAGATGGATCTGACCTATCAGTATACCAACCAATAAAAACTAGCCACATGCCAACCTATCTGACAAATCCTCGTTTATGGCCCGTCAAGTGAAGTAGGTCCCACATTCTACATAGTTATACTTTAGCCAATGAAAAAATTGACCAACTGCCAACGTGTCTGAAAAATCCTCGTTATTGATATTCGACGGGGCATACTTGGGACCCACCTTTCTTCTGATGTTGCCGCAGTATCACTTTCCGTCTGGGCGCTATGTTGCTAACGGCGAGGAGCACAGATTTTTCGATAACGCCATAGTGCCCACTGTGGATTTAGGAAAATTCGACGTCAGAGAAACAACGAGGAAAAGGAGGACCCACCTGACATGCGGCCAAAAGGCACTATGCCGCTATGGCAAAACAACGTGCAACTTCCCATAGCGAGATAGCGCCAACCGTCGATTTCCTTGATCCGACGATGGGGACTTGCGGGCCCACAAAAACATTAAAATGCACAGGGAAGAAATATCGTAAGGTTATCATAAGGTATTTCATGTCCCTTTTGAATATTTGGATATTTAAAACTTGTGAACATTACTACATTGAATTCAAATGTGGTGATTCTGGCGGGAAGGCAAAAATGACCAACAAATTTGGTGACTCAGAGGGGACGCAAGCCAGCTATGCGTAGACCAGTGACCTCATGCATCCATTGGGCTACAGAGTCAAAAAGATGTGGATCATGTGTATACTATGAAACCCTAACCCTACCTCCGAGAGGGAAACCCTGAAACTCCTATCTTTGCAACTAGAACCAGAGACCAAAACCTCCTTCTGCACCCTTCAAAATTTCAAAACTTGCTGTCTCATGGAAACACTCCTGTGCTCGTGCACTTCTTGGAAAATAGGAGAGCTAAAAAAAAGAAAAAGGAAACTACTCTACTTATATACATGAAACCTTCATCAAAAGCATGGTTTGAGATAAATCACATTGACTGGGATGGACAAAATTTCACCACTAGGCTTACTTAACTGAAAAGTGTTGGCTTGCTTGCAACTGATAATCAGATAGGGGCCACTCCACAATGCATCAAGCTTTGAGTGTCTTCCTAGTTTTGCCCTATCTGCATCCCATTTCAGAACCAAATCTCCCTCCCTAAAGATTCTGACCCTAGCCTTCCTGTCAAAACTCTTTTTTACTTGTTGTTGGTGTCTCTAGGGTCTGCATAGCTTTACTTCTCTTCTCTTCCAGCTCCATTAGCTCTGCCATTCTTACTCTCATGGCATCATCTTCAATCAAATCCAGCTGATGAGCTAGCTCTAGGGATGGGAACTCCAATGAAATTGGAAGCCTTGCTTCTCTGCCATAAACCAACATAAATGGTGAATTCCCTATTGACCTTTTAGGCGTTATTCTGTCAGCCCACAGTGCAATCTTCAATTTTTTATGCCAACACCTCTGGTTATCTTCTATTGTCCTTTTCATGATCCTAATTAGGTTCTTGTTGGAGGACTCAGCCAAACCATTACCCTGAGGATAGTAATTTGAGGATGTGCTCAAATAGATATTATGATCCACTGCCCATGCACAAATCTGAGCTCCAACAAAAGACTTTGCATTATCCGAAATAATGGTTGAAGGGGCACCAAACCTGGTCACAATTCCATCAAGGAACTCAACAATTGAAGATTTAGTAGCATCCTTCAGTGCAACTGCCTCTATCCATCTAGTGAAGTAATCTGTAGCAGCTAAAATCCATTTGTGACTTGAATTAGAAGGAGGATTGATAGGGCCTATGAAATCCAATCCCCATTGAGCAAAAAGTTGGTCCACCTGAATAGGATGAAGGGGAAGAGCTACAAGTTTTTGTTTACTAGAGAAGAAGGCACATTTTTTACACTTCCTCACATACTTATGACAATCGTGAAATAGAGATGGCCAGTAATAACCAGCCCTCATGATTTTCATTGTAGTTGTCCTTGCTGAGAAGTGGCCACCATCAGGACCATCATGAAGTTCTTTGATCATTCTTTCAGCCTGGTTTGTATCAAGGCATCTTAATAGGGCTCCATTAAAATCTCTCCTGAAAAGGATACCATCAATTATGACATAAGGAATTGACTGTAATCTATACTATCTCCTTTTAGTTCTATCTAATACTTAAGGGTATCCATTGCCTAATAAGAAACTCATCATATCATCCATCCAACTCCCTGTGTCACTATTTCTTACCTCTTGTTGCTCTGTCAGTATCATAGCAACTTCCTCATCAGGTTCTTGAGATGATAACATCTGTTTACACAACCCCCTCCCTCTTACTAGCTTGGTGATTTGGATGTCAACATCATATTCCATCACTTTAGTAATCCAACCAACTCTTTTCTCACTAATATATTTGCTCAAAAGGAAATCCTTCACACTAGCATGGGGTACTAACAAATAAATTTTATTATGAGACAGGAGGTGTCTAAATTTCTTTAAAGCTCTGATGACTGCAAGGGCTTGCTTCTCTACATTGCTATATTTATCTTCATATTCTTTAAGCCCTTCACTAAAGAAGGCTATGGGCTGCTCATCACCTTTATCATTTCTTTGAGTTAGGACAATAGAAATGCTTGACTCACCACCTAGGGTATAAAGGATGAAATCTTTCTCAAAATTTGGATTCATGAGAGTAGGGGCTGAGGCTATGGCTATCTTGATCTCTTCAAAACCTTCCTTCCCTTCCTTGGTCCATGCAAAGACCATACCTTTCTTAAGCATAGTTGTAAGAGGTTTCACCATGGTAGCAAGATTAGGGATAAATCTTCTCACAAAATTTATCCTACCTAAGAAACTTTGTAGCCCTTTCTTCTGTTTAGGAAGAGGAAGGGCAAGTATTGCTTTTTTCCTCTCTGGATCAATGGTTAAGCCATCCTCAGATACAATATGTCCTAATAATTTTCCTTGGTTAGTAGCAAAGACACACTTGCTTGGGTTAAGGGAAACCCCAAACTCTCTGCATCTTAGGAATACCTATCTTAGATGATCAAAATGATCTTCTACATCCTTTGAATACACAGTGATATCATCAAGGTAAACTAAGAAAAACTTTTCAATCAATCTTTTGAAGGCCATCTCCATTGCCTTCTGAAATGTAGCCCCTGCATTGGTTAGTCCAAATGGCATTTTACAATAAGCATAGGTACCTCATTTAGTGGTAAATGTAGTTTTGTACCTATCAGACTCTTTAACCAACACTTGATTGTAGCCAAAAAATCCATCAAGAAATGAAAATCTCTTTGAACCACTGACCTTGGACAAAATCTGCTCCATAGAAGGGAGAGGATGGTGATCTTTAAGGGAAGCTTGGTTAAGGTCCCTAAAGTCCACACATAATCTAATTTCTCCATTCTTCTTCCTAACAGGGACAAGGTTTGCTACCCATGATGAGTGTTTGATGGGAAAAATTATATTGGCCTCAATCAACTTGGATAACTCTTTTCTCATTAGGGGTTCAATCTTGGGATTCACTAGCCTCTGTTTTTGTCTTACTGGTTTTACATCATTAATTAAATCTATGGTATGCTGAAATAACCTTGGGTAAAAACCCTTTAAATCATCATATGTCCAGGAAAATATATCATTAAATTCTTGACATAGATGAATAAAACTCTCCTACTCAATTTCAGAACATACCTTACCCATGTTCAAGGCCTTTCCATCGGCAATCATGACTGGAGTGTAGTCACCTTCATCAATAGCTAGATTCATGGCCCTGCCTTTTGCTTGATCATCAGGATTAAAAACACTCTCTAGAGTAATGAGACCTTTAGGTAGCTTGTTGGAGCTGAGGTGAATGATCTGATCACCATACTGATCTTGCAATCTCAACTGGTTCCTGCTTGAAAACTCTGCTTCATTCTGCAAGAAGCTGACAATTTTCTCATCAGATTCAAACACTTGCCAATGGATGTTGTTATCAGGGATAGCAGGCCTTACTACCACTCTAATTTGTTGCTTCTTTTCCTCCTCAAGATTCCCTAGCACATCATAAGATGCACCTATTGCTGCAAGCCTATCAGAATTTATGTTTTCCTTTCTAGGGATGCTTTGAATATTAAATGCATTGAAACCTTCGAGTAACTCCCATACCCTATTTTTATAAGACTTGAGCAAACCATTCTTGGTGGTATTCTGATTTCTCACCTGATTAACCACCAACTTACTGTCTCCATACACCCTTAAGGCTTGGATTCCCCTTTTTTGAGCAAGTAGGAGACCTTGAATCAAGGATTCATACTTGGCTACATTATTAGTGCAACTTAATTGGAGCCTAAGGGAGAAGTAGTACCTTACTTGTGTAGGAGAAATCAACATCACACCAACCCCTGATCCATTTTTATTCCTTGATCCATCAAAGTACATACTCCATATCCCACTCATATCTTCTTTAGTCACCACTAGATTGGGAACTAGAGCATCCTTTTCTAATATAAAATATGTACTGAGACCTGTCTTAAGGGTCTCTAACATAGAGTCAAATTGATATGTGTTAGCCCACTCATCTAAAAAAAAATTAGGTATCTCTTCTAGGGAAGTGGTGGGCTCATTCACTATGTCATTCTCATCCATCTCTAGGATAGGGCAATTTATGTTGATGGAATTAGGGGTGTAAGATTCAATATGATGGAGGGCTTGAGGCTCTGCTATGATTGAAGCATTGGCTCAATATCTCATTTTAAAAGACATATATGACCAATCAGAAGATATGAAACCACCTATTTGGGTAGTAAAGTCTCTTGACAGACAGATGGCAAAATATGGCTTGACCTCAGCAATAGAGATATCTTGGGTTACAATACAACCAGGGCATGCATGTAAGGCCATCTCCACATTCCTAAGGATCCCTATAGTCTTGACAATACTACCATCCAACTGTAATACATCCCTAACAATGGGCTCATATTTCATTTCCAAAGCATCAGCAACACACCTAGGCATCACTGAACTGCTAGCCCCTGAATCAATCATGCAATTATGGACTAGTTTGCCCCCTATAATTAGAGAAACATAGAATGGAGGAGGTCTAACCTTTTTACTTGTTTCTACCTCCCTTGATGGTTATACTAGGCTTGTGGCACTTTTCGTGCTGAGTGTCAGATCTTTTGGTTCAATTCTTTCCAATTCTTGCTGCAACAACCTCTTTTGCATGGGTATAGTAGCAACATCATCCCACATGGAGATATTCACATTTGTCTTCTTCATTTTCTCTACCACATTGAATGACATAATAGGTGTTTTGGTAGAACCCTTGGGAGCTGCAATTGTATGAGGTTGAGATGGAATAACCTAAGGATCACTTGTATCTTTTCTACCATGATTTTACCTTTGCTGCTGAAAGGCACTTGATTGATTATTTGCTTCTTGCTCATGAAATATTGCATTTGAAGTTGAAGCTTTCTTGGGAGGAGGGATATCATCTTCCATAGCTCTTCTTTTGCTTCTAGTGTTATGAGCAATAGAATCCTAGTTTACATTACAATTCTCCTCCATTTGATGATTCATAAAAGAGCAATCACCCTGTCTTTGCATATCTGAGACATCTTTAAATTGGTCCTCCTTGTATGATTATTTTGTTGCAGGTTCTTGGACTATTAAAGCCATAAAAGATTCAACTTTATGACACATACAATAGGCATAGGAGTAGTTACCGGAGGGACAAAAATCTTGATCTTGAGCCATATTGTTTTGAGGGACTATGGCCCTACTTTGGTTTACATTTGAGGTTGAAGCATGGCCACCCTACCTACTCTGATCAAAAGAATCGTTCCAATGATTAAGATTTGGAGGCCTACCACTGCTTGGAGTTTGATATTGCAATTGATGAGGTTTACTACCTAGAGCTTGCTATCTTTCTAAAGTCACCACCTTGTTGCTTACTTTCTGCATCATAGAGGAGTTATTGTCCAGCTTCTTCCCATGATCTTGCAATCTTTTCTCTAGGTTCTTTTCTCTTTTATCCATGTTCTGCATTAGAGATTGCATCATCTCTTTGATTTCATCTATCCCATTTGAAGATGTGGAAGCTTGAGGGACTGGGACAACGGATCGTGATGTAGAAGTTGTGGGAAGAGGAGCCATTGCTGGTTGATGATTTGGAACATCAGGGAAGAAAGGCACAAGAGGCCTTGGAGCTAGTTTACCTCCTTGTATTAGGATGTTCTCTGATTTTATTGCTATGTCATAAGCATTAGGCAAGGTATCTCCTCCCATAGTTTGGATTGTAGTGGAAATATCACTGTTAAAAGCTCTAAGGTAATGCAAGAAGGAATTGCCAGGGGTAGGCTTTACTGAAGTAGGTATTCTATCCCATGTATTTTGAAATCTATAACTAAAATCAGTCATACATTCATGGGGGGCTCTTTTTATAGTAGTCAACTATTCTAAAAGTGACAAATAGTCACTTTTATCCTCAAAATGTTTGCACAATCCTGCTCCTAATCCATCCCAATCTGTTATTGTAATATCCTCCCCTGATTTGAACTTTGACTTGCAAAAATTTAACTTAAGGAATATTGTCAAACACTTTGTATGCAAACTCATAAAGCTGATTTCCTCAATAAATTGCTTTCCAATGAGTAGATTTACGAACAACTATGAAGTGACATTAAAATGCATAATACTCATCATAACATTTTCACAAACACTTGCCACACATTCAATAGTATATGAAAAATCTGGAAACTCTTTCAATCTGCTAATAAAGGGTGATTTTTAAATGTAGATGTGCACTTACAGCTGCCTTAAAGGCTACAACAACTATTTAGACTTGTATTCAACAATTATTATTCAAAATATCAAAATTTGATAGAAGAAACCTGGAATTAGTTGCCGTAGTATTTTGCACATGTAGTCGGCCAGCCCTCCAAACTTCTAATCAGTCGAAAAACAAGTAAACTTGATACCAACACTATTCACGCCGTACTGTAGCAAAATATTTTTCATGCCGACTGTAGCAAAATACTATTCATGCGGCACTATAGCAATAACTAACTTCAGATCTGCACCTCAAACCCTTGTAAATTTCTTTATGCAAATGCCCCAAATGAAACCTAGTGTGTTTCCTGAAGTGAAAACACCCTTGATCCTCCTGACTGTGTCTTCCAACAGCGAAGAGAATGCTAGCAAAGAGGGATTCCGTCCTCCAAGCCCGATAATCAGATATCCAGCAACATAACATTAATCTTCATCCAAGCATACAAAAAAAAAGCTCTTCCATTTCTTTTATAGTGTTCTCACAAGAGCTCAATCCTTCGTTTTCTCAATGTGGGATAAAACATAACTCCCTTTATGTACCTTATGTCTCCAATGTGTTATAAAAATAAAGGGAACTCTTTTAATTTAAATATTTCTCACAAACTATAGTCTATGCATTAATAAAGTTAAATATTTAAATTTAACTTTATAAAATGGCTTTATCAATGCATAACAAATCTTATCAATGATAAATAAGTCTTCCTGTCGATTTTAAACAATTACCATCGACATACCACTATGACTGAATGTCCGGCCATGTCCAAGATGACTTACTATAAATAGTAAGTATGCCCAAAGTTGCCTCAGAACCCCTCAGAAAGGCTTGCAACTGAAACTGTCTAGGCCAAATGGCCTCTAAGCCCCTTTAATGTCCTAGTTAGCCTACGGGACTGTGGGGAAATAGGCTAACGACAACATCATGCTATGAATGCTAGAAAGGGGACATTACAGTCTGCCCTTCCCAAAATTGCTTGTCCTCAAGAAATTTTAGCTCTGGATGCTGCAATGTCTACTCATTTTCCCAAGTAGCATCCTCGACAGGTAGGTTCCTCCACTTCACTAGATACTCCCTGATAGTCCTCCTGCGAAGCACCCTCTCCCTGGAGTCAAGTATGGCCTCGGGAACCAAGATAAGCTTTCCCTCATCATCAAGAGGTGGCAATACTACTGAAGGCACCACATTGTGACCCAATGCCTTCTTAAGGCGTGACACATGGAACACATTATGCACTTTACTGTCTGCAGGCAACTCCAACTCATAAGCTACTTCACCCACTCTCCTGATTACTTTGAATGGTCCATAGTAGCGTGGTTTCAATTTCTCTGCTCCACTCTTCTTGAGAGAGGACTATCTATACGGCTGTAACATGAGGTACACCATATCTCCCACCTTAAAAGACCTCTCAACCCTGTGCTGATCAGCATATTGCTTCTGCTGATTTTGTGCCTTTTGCAAATTTTTCTTCAAGGATCGCATTATGTCCTGACACTCCTGCAAATTATCCTTGGCCTTAGGCACCCTGCTATCCCCAAATAACAAATCCAAAAAATTAGGTGCATCATACCCGTACAGTGCCATAAAAGGGGACATTTGAATAGACATATGGAAAGAGGTATTATAGCAGTACTCCCCTAGATGTAACCACTTCACCCAAGCCTTCTGCTCTCCTGCAATGTAGTTTCGAAGGTACCCCTCAACCCATTTGTTCACTATCTCTGTCTGCCCATCAGTTTGGGGGTGGTAGCTAGTACTCGGAGTGAGCTCTGTTCCACATAACCTGAACAAATCCTGCCAAAAGTGGCTCATAAATTTGCTGTCTCTGTCACTGACTATGCTTCGTGGTATCCCATGTAGTCTGAATACCTCTCGAAAAAATAGTTCTTCTATTTGTGCTGCTGAATATGTAGACGAAATTGCAAAGAAATGTGCAAATTTTGTCAATCTGTCTACCACAACAAAGATACAATCCCGACCCTGTGCCTTGGGGAGGCCTGTGATAAAATCCATGGAAATGCTATCCCACTTCTTCTCTGGTATGGGTAGGGGCTGTAGTAAACCACTCGGAAAAGAATGTTCCTATTTGTTCTGCTGACACACAGGGCATTCCCTAACAAACTGAAGCACCTTTGATTTGAGTCCTTTCCAAGTGAAGCGCTCTCTCACCTGTCGATATGTCTTAAAGAATCCGGGATGTCCTGCCATTGGTGAATCATGAAATGCCCTCAAAATCTTCTGCTTCATAGCAGACCTGGGTACTAAATAAATCCTTTCCTTGTAGATGATCAGATCATTTATGACAGTGTATCGACTATCTTGAATAGCTCCCTCAATAATGCTAGATGCCCAACTATCCTTAGCATATTCTGCCAAGATCATCTCTCTCCAATCATCCATGACTATCCCAACAACAAGCAAATGAGGCCTTCTAGATAAAGCATCTGCAACAATATTTTTCTTCCCTTTGACATAGGCTATGTCGAAATCATAGGCCTGTAATTTACTCACCCATTTCTGTTGCCTGTCATTAAGGTCCTTCTGTCCAAGGAAATGTTTCAAGCTATTATGATCTATTTTTACTGTGAATCGGCTTCCCACTAAGTACTGCCTGAACTTAGCTAGCGCGTGCATGATTGCTAGCATCTCTTTGTTGTAGATGCTATAGGTTCTCTCCACACCTCGTAATTTTCTACTCTCATATGCGATGGGATGTTTGTCTTGCATGAGAACAGCTCCTATGCCCTCTCCCGAGGCATCACACTGCAGCCCAAAAGGCCTGGTGAAATCTGGAATGGCTAAAATAGGACATGTACTCATCAGCTCCTTAAACCTGTCAAAACAATCCTGAGCCCTCTCTGACCACTTGAAACTATCTTTCCGTGTCAAATCTGTAAGTGGTGCTGCTATCTGTGAAAATCCCTTCACAAATCTGCGGTAGAACCCACAAAGCCCGAGAAATCCCTTGAGTTGTGAAGTATTTCTCGGTGGTGGCCAATCTAGAATGGCCCTGATCTTGTTTGGGTCAACCCGAACACTTCCTGCACTAATAATATGCCCTAGATAGAGCAACTCTGTCATCCCAAACTCACATTTACTCATCTTGGCATATAATGACTCCCTCTCTAGAATACTGAGCACTGTATCAATATGCTTGAAATGTTCCTCCCAAGTACGACTGTATATCAGTATATCATCAAAAAATATCAACACAAACTTCCTCAACTGATCTCTGAACACTCTATTCATACAAGACTGGAAAGTGGCAGGGGCATTTGTCAACCCAAAGGGCATGACTAAGAACTCAAAATGTCCATAGTGGCATCTAAAAGCTATCTTCTCCACATCCACCTCTCTAACCCATATCTGATGGTAGCTGGATCTCAAATCAATCTTGGAGAAGTAGCATGCACCATGAAATTCATCAATAAGCTCATCGATGCGCGGGATAGGGTATCGGTTCTTGATTGTCTTCTTGTTTAGCTCCCTATAATCAATGCACATCCTCATTGTACCATCCTTCTTCTTCACCAATACTACTAAAGAAGCGAAAGGACTTTTGCTTGGCCGTATGTGCCCCATGTCAATCAACTCCTTAATTGTCTTTTCTATTTCATCCTTATATCTCTTCGGATGGCGGTAAGGTGTGATGATAACTGGCTTAGCCCCTTCCTCTAATTCAATAACATGCTCGATTCCCCTATCCGGGGCTCTCCCTGGAGGTATCTCACCAAAAACCTTAGTATGTTTGGTTATTATTTTTTGTACATTAGGTGGATACTCTAGTTTATGCTGCTTTGTCATCTCAGGCATTACTCTAAACTCTGCTGCCCACTGCACCTGATCATGTCTAAAGAAACTTTGCATCCGCTTGAGTGACACCACTCAAAGTCTCCCATCTAAAAAACCTCTGAGCACTATCTTCTTACCATTTGCCTCAAACCTCATTTCCATTTTCTCAAGGTTAAATGTAAACTCTACCAGAGACTTCATCCAGTTCATCCCAAGCACCATATCCTGATCACCAATGTTGACCACAAAGAAATCTCCTGTCATGTCATAATCTCCCAAACGAAGTTGCAAGTTGGAGATTTTTTTGGTACATTCAATTTTGAAGCCATTGGCAACCATCACCTTAAATCCCCTACGCTCCTCTATATGTAGCCCTCTGTGTGTCACAAACTTCTCATCAATGAAGTTATGTGTCGCCCCTGTATCAATGAGTGCCACAACTCTCTGTCCATCCAAGGTTCCCCTAACTCTGAAAGTGACGGCCTCCTATATACTTGACAACTGAGCTATCGTGCTATCACCATGTGCTTCTTCCTGTGAAGAACTATCATCATCTCCATCTGATTCAGATGACTGCTCTGAATCTCCATCTACTGACTTTTTGGCTGAAAAGTACTCCATCTGCTTAGCTTTTGCTTTCAATGGACACTTATGTGACAAATCCCAAGGCTCCCTGCAATGAAAATGAAGTTTCTTCTTCCTGAGATCATTAAGTGTCTCATTGTCCAACCTCTTACTTTCCTCCTTAGTTGGCTGAACCTCTTTATGAAAAGATTTCCTGTCCTTATCTTTCCTTGAAGGGAAACTCTTTGCCTGGAATTTATTTTTTGAAGATGAAGAGGAATCCATATCACGAGCTTTCTTAATGGCTTCCTGCAAAGTGGGAGGGTTGAGAGCTTTAATCCACCCTCTCAACAGATCAGCTAACCCATCCATAAATAGAACTAGTATCCTCCATTCAGATACATCTATTACTAACACTGCAAGTTTTTGAAACTCTGAAATGTATGTTTCCAATGATCCCCACTGTTTAAGCTGAGCTAACTCCTTGAAATGGAGTTCTGGATCCTTCCTATCAAAACGTTCAATCAACCTCTCTGTAAACTCCACATATGAGGTAATGTGTGCATGTCCCATAGTGACCATACCATGATGCCACCACTCGTGTGCTAACCCATCCAAATGAATTGTTGCATACTTAATAGCTTCTTCCTTGGGCATAGGGTTCAATTGAAAGTATGTGTCAAGCTTTTGAACCCAAGCTCTTGCTGTAGACTTTCCTGAGCCATCATAATATGGTAACTCAAGTCTCCCTACTTTCTTTCGTAGCTCATAGCTCTGGTTCCTATCATGTCCACGTGGAATATGTTTCATCCGCACATCCATATACTCCCTAAAGGTAATTGCAGCAGTAAAATCTGGCCCTCCGGATTCCCAATCTCTCCTCAACTGGTCCTGTATATCAGTAATTTGGGGCTCTGGTACGAGCTGCTCTGGAGCTCTAGGAGGAAATGTAGGAATCATGGGCCTTGAACTCACTGTCCTAGCTCGCTGGGGTGCATGACTGAAATTGTTCCCAACTTGTTCATCTCCATTATGTGTCCCATCCTAATCATTTCCATTCTGATTGTTACCATTCTAATTATTTCCTCCACCCATGTTAGCATTCAACCCCATTTGACGAGCCATCATCTGCATCATAAGATCCAATCTCTAATTCTGTTCCTGTGCCCTTTGTTCTGCTACTCGCTGACCCTGTACCAAGGTCTCTAATAACTGTAAGAATCTTTCCTCTCCAGGCTCTGGACCGGCATTCTCGCCTCCACCTAATCTTGTATTCTTGTCATCTCGGTCACCCATATTGTTGTCTTGATCAAAGAATACCTCCGCTGTGTCTATATGACTGGATTCTATACCCCCCTGTACGGATGAACTAGACTGTTTGCTTTGTAGGTCTGAACTCCTACTTTGTCTTGCTCTGGTATTGAAGAAATTATAAGGCCCCTATCGCATGCTCAAACATAAATGCTCTGATTTTAGTGTTTTGACATTTCATCAAACACTTTCCCCTCTATCCGCCAGTTCCAAATTTCCTATAAGACCTCCACAGGATGGCAGGACTTATAGCTTTGATACCACTGTAATATCCTCCCCTGATTTGAACTTTGACTTGCAGAAATTTAACTTAAGGAATATTGTCAAACACTTTGTATGCAAACTCATAAAGCTGATTTCCTCAATAAATTGCTTTCCAATGAGTAGATTTACGAACAACTATGAAGTGACATTAAAATGCATAATACTCATCATAACATTTTCACAAACACTTGGCACACATTCAATAGTATATGAAAAATCTGGAAACTCTTTCAATCTGCTAATAAAGGGTGATTTTTAAATGTAGATGTGCACTTACAGCTGCCTTAAAGGCTAAAACAACTATTCAGATTTGTATTCAACAATTATTATGCAAAATATCAAAATTTGACAGAAGAAACCTGGAATTAGTTGTCGTAGTATTTTGCAGATGTAGTCAGCCAGCCCTCCAAACTTCTAATCAGCCAAAAAACAAGTAAACTTGATACCAACACTATTCACGCTGTACTGTAGCAAAATAATGTTCATGCTGATTGTAGCAAAATACTGTTCATGCGGCACTATAGCAATAACTAACTTCAGATCTGCACCTCAAACCCTTGTAAATTTCTTTATGCAAACACCCCAAATGAAACCTAGTGTGTTTCCTGAAGTGAAAACACCCTTGATCCTCCTGACTGTGTCTTCCAACAGCGAAGAGAATGCTAGCAAAGAGGGATTCCGTCCTCCAAGCCCGATAATTAGATATCCAACAACATAACATTAATCTTCATCCAAGCATACAAAAAAAAAGCTCTTCCATTTCTTTTATAGTGTTCTCACAAGAGCTCAATCCTTCGTTTTCTCAATGTGGGATAAAACATAACTCCCTTTATGTACCTTATGTCTCTAATGTGTTATAAAAATAAATGGAACTCTTTTAATTTAAATATTTCCCACAAACTATAGTCTATGCATTAATAAAGTTAAATATTTAAATTTAACTTTATAAAATGGCTTTATCAATGCATAACAAATCTTATCAATGATAAATAAGTCTTCCTGTCAATTTTAAACAATTACCATCGACATACCACTGTGACTGAATGTCCAACCATGTCCAAGATGACTTACTATAAATAGTAAGTATGCCCAAAGTTGCCTCAGAACCCCTCAAAAAGACCTGCAACTAAAATTGTCTAGGCCAAATGGCCTCTAAGCCCCTTTAATGTCCTAGTTAGCCTACGGGACTGTGGGGAAATAGGCTAACGACAACATCATGCTATGAATGCTAGAAAGGGGACATTACAGTTATAGAACCATGAGCTAAACCTCTATACCATTGTAGTGCTTTTCCTTTCAAGGATGAGGCTAGGAGCCTAACTGCAACATCATCCTCTATAATACCATGGATATTGTAGACATTTGCAACCTCTTGATGTGTTCTAAGGGAGAAATGGAGGTTTTATAGCAAAATTTGGTATACTCTTGAGGGTAGCTACTGGTATGTCATGTCTTTGGGCTAATAAGAGAGGGCTCCCACCATTAAAGGTGGCAAAAGTATGAGCGCTAGGAAATGCCATATAGACAAGTGATCTATTGATATGTATTAATGGTAGTCTAGGCTGACATCTAACAACAGGAGGAGTAGAGATAGATCTTGCAGGTGTATTTGTTACTATTACACTCCTAACTGGTGATAAAGATATTCTAGTCTTCCTTCTTCTAGGGTTTCAAAATGAAAGCTCTTGATACTGAAACTTACCTCTAGAAGATGCCCTTGTTTCAGCTATGGGCATGAATCACTGCAACTTTGGTCTAGAACCAGATATGTATTTGAAGCTCAGAGTCGCCAAGTACTTTGAAGAATGAGCCTCTTGAAGGCTTAAACACTGAAGCCAGTACTATCTCCTCGGTATTGATCTTGAAATCTTCCCTTTTGACACCAGTAGGCTTGAAATCTTCTGAAAAGTTGTCCCACCGGGCGTGCCAAAAACTATTCACTTAGGTTTGCACCCTTGTCCAAAGCCTATGCATGAGGACAACCTAGTGAAACATGGAAACAAACTCCAAGCTATGGGACTTGAACTATGAGGTTGAGTCTCCGGAGAAGGCCGACTTCCTCTTACTATCAGGATGCACCTAACTACTCTTGGAGAGGAAAAGGGAGATGGAGGGCATGAAAGCAAATCTGCCTAATCTAATCTAAGGAGGTGATGCACCAAAATAGAGTGTTCAGATCAAACTCTGCCCATATATGCACTATTGAACCAGAATGAAACTAGGGATATACACATTCAGACTTGCTTCAATCTAATAATCACATGTAGATCAGAAGACCAAGATGAATGACACCAAGAAAGAGAGATTCACTTATATTATCATTCATAGACCAAGGAGATACAATCATGCAGATCATAGATTTCTACAAAACATCAGTAAGAGGCAAAGAATTCTTGCATTCTCATACCAATGGCTGAAGGAGATAAGGCAAAAAATCATGTAGTTCAGAGGCACATGGGAATTTACACTAAGAATCTGCAGAGCAGTAACAGAGAAAACAGAGAAAAATTTGACCCTACGAAATTCATAAAATTTTGCCTTTATAGCTCAGGCATAACTGGGGTGTCCTCCAACTGTAATTACTACGCAACAACCTGCCATTAAGTCCTACAGAGAACAATCATGGAGAAAATCTGATATGAATATAGCTTTTTTGGTACCATGAAATTTGATCTTTAACTAAAATAGGGCCTCGAAAAGACAGAGGCGGTGCTATAACTGTACTCTGACCAAGTAGATAGATTAGATCGGGGTGGTAGAGTGTCTCTGCATTCTTCACATTCACTTCTAGTGGTTGGAATCGATCATAAGATTAGATGCGTGTAAAACCTTGATTTCTTATCATTTTTGGTGCATGAATTAGCAGAGTCAAAAACTCAGCTGAACATTGTAAGCAAAACAGGCCACGTGGACCAATCAGTTAATTTCTCTTTGCCACCCACAAGGTCTTCTCGAGGTTGACCAATCTTTCTTTACTAACTGCACCACCTTGCAACCCTGACCGCGATAGTCACATTAACTGTCGGCCGCTAACCATTACTGCCTCCATCGAACCCACTGGGACACGTGTCACCAAGGTGCTATGTCACTATGCGTATCCTGCGAGCAATTTCCCATAGCGAGATAGCGCCCACCGTGGGTTTAGGCTGATTTGACGATTGTGAAGACTCGTCGTATTATTGCGATGTCTCCTTAAAACCTTTGGGCCCATGAAACACTTGGCAACCACCTGGCATCCACATCTTGGTGAGACCTGGCCCCACTGATCCACGTGGCACAATTGTGCTATGTCGCTATGGGTAATATCCTCGTATCTTTCCATAGTGAGATAGCACCTACCGTCAATTTTCGAGATTTGGCAGTGATCAACAAAATTGTATAACTGCACACTAAGTTGGCTGAATGAACTAATGAAATATCACCATTGTACTATGACCCACCTTAAAACTGCCATCGAGGACGAGTCGTAATATTACTTTGGAGAAGGGCGAGCCCATTACGTCATCTGTGCCATACGTCGCCAAGGTGCTATGTCGCTATGGATAATATCCTCGCAACTTCCCATAGCGAGATAGCGCCCACCGTTGATTTTTTGAGATCTAGCGACGAGCAAGATGGATATGACCTATTAGTATACCAACCAATAGAAACTGGCCACGTGCCAACCTGTTTGAAAAATCCTCGTTTACGGCCCGTCAAGTGAAGCAGGACCCACATTCTACACAGTTATACTTTAGCTAATGAAAAAATTGACCAATTGCCAACGTGTCTGACAAATCCTCGTTACTGATATCCGACGGGGCATACTTGGGACCCACCTTCCTTTTGATGTTGCCACACTGTCACTTTCCATCTGGGCACTATGTTGCTAACGGCGAGGAGCACAAATTTTTTGATAGCGCCATAGCGCCTATCGTGGATCTAGCAAAATTCAGCATCGCAGAAACAATGAGGAAAGGATGGACCCACTTGAAACATGGCCAAAAGGTGCTATGTCGCTATGGAAAAACAACGTACAACTTCCCATAGCGAGATAACACCAACTGTCGATTTTCTCGATCCGACGATGGGGACTTGCGGGCCCACAAAAACATTAAAATGCACAGGGAAGAAATATCGTAAGGTTATCATAAGGTATTTCGTATCCCTTTTGAATATTTGGATATTTAAAACCTGTGAATGTTACTATGTTGAATTCAAATGTGGTGATTCTGGCAGGAAGGCAAAAATGACCAACAATCCCCACCTTATGTCATGTTGATTCTGATAGTTAAATAGCTAGGTGGTATTATTACATCTCAAATCAAAGCTAAGGATATTTACAAAGTTATTAATCACAATGAAGATATTTTAAATCATATTAATAATGTTTGGTATACTGACTTGGACAACCGTGCTTGGATGAAAAAGTTTGATTATCTTTGGAAAAGCTCTAGTGACCTAAAAATCAAATGTTTTAAATGGTTACTTATTCTTAACAAGCTTCCTCTTAGAAGTTCTTTCTCTACTATTGATTATTGCAGCATCTGCAGAGTCCTGGAAATGGGAAGACACATTTTATTTGTGTCATGTCCCCTTTTCAAATAATTAAAAATAATAAACTTTGCTAAGGCAGGCAGGCTCCAAAAAAGTGCAGTTTCAGCAAAAGGAGCTAATCTTTGGAAACCAATGGACTAATAAATAAAATTATTATTAAATTATATTTTATTAACCCCTCTTGGACATGAGTTAGTTTTATGCCCTCTTTTAAGGGGTTTGGAGGCATTTTGGGCTGATTCCATAACTTGATTTTTGCTCATTTCTTTGTTGTTCTTCAGAGGCTGCCAAACCTGTGGAGAAGGAGACCCAAGAATGGGAGTTTTCAGGTTTGTAGGAAGGATAAAGATGGTAGTTTTAAGGCATTCCATGTGCATGCTCATACAGAGTTTTCTTTTGTGCTGAACAATGCAGATTTGTGGGTTTTCGTGTGTGATTTTTGTAAGAGTTTGGTGTTTTCAGTTGAGTATTTCATATCAGTTTGGGTTGCTGCTGTATATCAGACATTTAGATGTTAAAATAGATCTAAATATATGTATTTGGTCATGATTATACTTTTATGATAGATTATCAGTGCTTTTGTGGTGTTTTCGGCTATTTTGTGTTGTCTTCGGGAGCTCGATGAGCATTATTTTTGCCCTCCATTTGGGAGCTGTTGTGTAAATGTTATACAGATCTAGAAATGTCATTTTTTAAGCTGTTATGCTGCTAAAATTTCTATAAAAATTTCCACTTTCAGATTTATTAATAATATGTGAAGCTGTGAAGTTTTTGGCACTATTTCCGGCATACCCGATTTGGGGTTTATTGAGAAATTGGTAGATCTTTGAAATATTGGTTGTTTGATCTTAAAGATATGATTAGAAGTTTGAAATATCATACAAAATTAGTAAAGGGACATTTTAGTGGTATCAGAGCTATGATCTTGCCAGCCTGAGGGTTTGTAGAAGTTTGCATGTCAGTTTTGACAACTACCCAAATCTCTCATGTCATAATTTATGGTTGCATGTTGCTTCTAATCAGTTTCATTTCAAAATTTATTGTTGCATGCCACTTCTAATCATTTTCATGTTAGTTCTTGGTGAATTTGGTGGTTTCATGTTGCTTCTAATCAGTTGCATGTCAAAATTTATGGTTGCATGAAACTAAGTGAAAGAGAAAAAAGATATTTGCAGTGAGAAAAGAATAAAGAAATTTTGATCAAACCTCCAGTTGAAAGTAAAAGTAAAAAATTCAAGGAAGGGAAAGGTATGGCTGATCCAGATGAGACGGAAAAGAAATTCTTCCAAGACATCCAAAATGCTCAGAAGCAAACAATGGATAGTTTGGCAGAAACTAGAGAGGCTTTGCAAATATTGACAGAAAAACTGCAAGGAGTTGCATCTATTAATGAGAAAGGGAGCACTTCAGAGGAGCCAAGAAATCTGAAATCCACACCATCTAAATCAACCAAACCTATTCTCTTGCCTACAGATGAGCCACTAGTACCGAATCCATCCCTTAATCTCGTGGAAGAGGTTATAGGTAACTTGATTGCATTAAGAGCTACTTACAATGGCTTAGATGATGACTTTCGTAGTTTGGTTCCTTTTAGAGAATATGTGGATATGATGAACACTTTGATGCCCAAGAAAGAGAATAGGAGGGAGCATGACATAAGTGGAAGAGAGCTCAAAAATAAAATAAGCAAGTTTACAGCACCTACTTTTGATGGAACAAATAAAATTTTAGCTAGAGGATGGCTACAAAAATTACAGACTTTCTTCACACTTAACCCCATGAAGGACAGTGATGCTGTTCAATTTGCAAGTCCACACTTGGAAGATGCAGCCTATGATTGGTGGTATCATGGAATGACTACTCAAGGTCATGATCAGGTAACTACATTTGATGATTTCAGTCAAAGAGTGATAGATAGATTTGACCTCAAGGATGATGAAGAGTACTTTAAAGAATTGTCAAAGTTGAAGCAAACCAAATCAGTTAATAAGTATATAGAAGAGTTTCAAAAAGTGGTTGTTATGGTACCTGATATGAGTGAAAAGAGAATTGTTTATCTTTTTCTTGATGGTTTAGAAGATTTTGTTAAGGGTTTGGTTAAGGCTTTCTCACCCTCAACCTTACAGGAAGCTATCAAAAGAAGCCTGCAACTTGAAACTTGCGTGCCTATGAAACCAGTCACTAATCAAAAAACCCCAAATCTTTGGAAACATAAGGAAAATTTTCAGAAAAAGACTTTCCAAACACTACCACCAAGAGATGTGATAAATGTGGCAAAAAAGAAGGTAGATGAAGAGACTAGGAGTGAATTACGAAGGAAAAAACTTTGTTTTACTTGTAGAGAACTATGGGTTCCAGGACACAGATGTTTGGGGAAAGGTCAAGTGCACTATATTGAAGTTGCTTCAGAATCTGATTCAGATGAGCATGGGGAATTTCATGACACTAAGGAGGAGGTAGAAGAAGAGAAAGAAATAGAAATAAGCAAGGATGACACTTTAGCAGCATTATCAGGAGTCCCAAGATACCATCCCTTTCAAATTTGAGGGGTACTAGCAGGACAAAGGTTGACAGTTCTTCTTGATAGTGGGGCAACTCACAATTTTATTGATGAGGGATTTGTCATGAAAAGAGGGCTTAAAGCAGAAGATTTTGAGGGATTCAATGTTACTATAGCTGATGGATTCACTATGTCTTGCACACGGGTGGTGAAACAACTCAAGATGTCCTTAGGAGATTATGAGTTATGTGATGACTTTTATGTGGTTGGTATTAGGGAGACAGATCTAGTATTGGGTGTTCAATGGTTGCACTCTATTGGAGGCTATTACATGAACCATCAAACTATGGAGTTTAAATTTCATTCCAATGAGAAAGAAGTCATATTGAGAGGCTTATCAAATGGAGCACCTAAGGCGGTCTCTGCAAAGAGGATGGAGAGGACTTTTCGAAGAGGACAAGTAGCATGGGCAGTAGGAGTCATAATCCATCCAACAAGCTCTCCAAAGAATCAAGGTAATTTCCATTTTGAAATTCAAAATATTCTTGATAAGCATAGTATAGTTTTCAATGACTTGCCTCCAGGATTACAACCAGATAGAGGTTTTGAGCATTTATAGAGTTAGAACAAGGTGCCAAACTAGTTATAACAACCCCATACCACCATCCAAGAGGTTATAAGGAAGAAATTGAAAAAAATATTAAAGAACTCCTAGACATGGGATTCATAAGGCCTAGGTCTAGTCCATTTGCATCATCTGTGGTACTTGTCAAGAAAAAGGATGGTACAATGAGAATGTGTATAGACTACAGGGCTCTAAACAAGAAGACCATAAAAAATAGGTATCCCATACCACGCATAGATGAACTCATTGATGAGTTACATGGTGTTGTATACTTCTCAAAAATTGACTTAAGATCAGGGTACCATCAAATCTGAATGAGGAGTGAAGATGTGGAAAAGACTACTTTCAGATGTCACTATGGGCACTTTGAATTTCTTGTTATGCCATTTCGCCTCACTAATGCACCTGCAACATTCTAATCTTGTATGAATAAGGTATTCAGCCAGCATCTTCTAAAATTTTTTTTGGTATTTTTTGATGATATCTTGATTTACAGTAACACATGGGAAGAGCATCTAAAGCACATAGACACTACTTTGGGAATCTTGGAGCAGCAATCTTTCTATGCTAAGCTATCTAAATGTGATTTTGGTTTGACAGAGATCCTATATTTGGGACATATTATAAGTTCTAAAGGAGTACAGGTTGATCAACAAAAAATCTAGGCAATTTTGGATTGGTCTCCACCCACTAATCTTACATAGTTGAGAGGTTTCTTCAGGTTGTGTAGCTACTATAGGAGATTTGCCAAGGGATTTTCTTAGCTTGCTACCCCCTTGACTGATTTGACAAAGAAAGGAGCTTTTGTTTGGACAGAAGAGGCACAAAAAACATTTGATAAGCTTAAGGAGGTAATGAGTTCATGCCCTATGCTTGCAATTCCAGATTTCTCTTTACCTTTTGTTGTTGAATGTGATGCTTCTGGAGAATGTATAGGGGCTGTCCTAACTCAAGGGGACATCCAATAGCATTTGAGAGTAGAAAATTAAATCAATCAGAGAAAGGTTACTCCATCTATGATAAGGAAATGTTGGCAATCATGCATGCACTTCATAAGTTTAGACAATATTTGGTATGTGGGAGATTCATTGTAAAGACAGATCATAATAGCCTCAGGTTCTTCTTGAACCAAAGAGATTTGAATGATCATAAAAAAAAATGGGTAAGAAAATTGCAAGCTTATGATTTTGATATTGAATACATGAAAGGAAAGAATAATGTGGTTGTTGATGCTCTCTCAAGAAAGCCCACTTTGTGTTCCTTAACATCTATCTCTGCTGATTGGAAAGTCTCCATAATTTCAGAGTATGCTAAAGATTCCTTTGCCACCAAGATTTTGGATAAGTTAGTGGATGATAATAGGTACAAGGTTGTTGATGAATTGATTTATTACAAGAACAGGATCTTGTTAGTGCCAGGATATAAAACTAAGGAGAGGATATTGAGGGCCTTTCATGACACACCTTTGGCTGGTCATCAGGGATACTTCAAAACATACAGGCAAATTCGAGAGTAGTTTTCATGGAAGGGTATGAAGGAGGATGTGCTTAAACACATTAAGGAATGTATGGTATGCCAACAAAGCAAGAGTGAGCAAAATTTTCCTGCAGGGTTGTTGCAGCCACTTCCTATTCCTGAACAAAAATGGGAAAGTATTTCCATGGACTTCATCACTGGGTTGCCCAAGGTTCAAGGTAAGGATTGTATATATGTGGTGGTAGATAGACTAACTAAGTATGCACATTGCTTTCCTATCACATCTGATTTCAAGGCATCACAAGTGGCCGAATTGTTCTTCAAAGAAATTTTTAGATTACATGGCTTGCCTAGAAACATTGTTACTGATCGGAACAGTAGATTCCTTAGCTCTTTTTGGAAGGAGCTCTTTCATTTGACAGGAACTAAACTCACTCCTAGTACTAGCTATCACCCTCAAACAGATGGACAAACAAAGATAGTTAACAAATGGATAGAGGGATATTTGAGGAACTATGTTTCAAATCAACAACATGCTTGGGTGAAATGGTTACACCTAGGGGAGTATTGTTACAATACATTTCATCACATGTCTATTGGTATACCTCCTTTTTGTGCTCTTTATGGTTATGATGCCCTTTCCTTTGTTGATCTAATACTTTCCGATAGCAGAGTACCTACAACAAGTGATTTCGTCAAGCAAAGCCAAGACATAATAAGGTCCCTCAAGGATAATCTACAACATGCACAGAACCAACAAAAGTTATATGCTGATAGGAAAAGGATTGAAAGATCTTTTGAGGTGGGAGATTTGGTATTTTTTAGGTTGCAGCCATATAAGCAAAGCACCTTGAAGAGGAGTGGGGCAGAGAAACTCAAGCCAAAGTTCTATGGGCCTTATAAGATCATCGAGAAGGTAGGAGAGGTAGCTTATGAATTGGAGCTCCCACCAAATAGCAAAATACATAATATTTTCCATGTATCTTGCCTAAAGAAGGTTCTAGGCCAGAAAACCATAGTATCTACAGAATTACCACCTCGTGATGATGAAGGGAAATTAGTTTTGATACCAGAAGAGATTTTGGATACAAGAGAGAAAAGATTGAGAAACAAGAGCATCATAGAGCATTTGGTCAAATGGAAAGGATTACCACTAGAGGATGCAACTTGGAAAGGAGCACATATTCTTGAGAATTCCAACCTTCATTGTTTGAGGACAAGAAATATTTGGGAGGGGAGGACTTGTCATGTCCCCTTTTCAAATAATTAAAAATAATAAACTTTGCTAAGGTAGGCAGGCTCCAAAAAAGTGAAGTTTTGGCAAAAGGAGCTAATCTTTGGAAACCAATGGACTAATAAATAAAATTATTATTAAATTATATTTTATTAACCCCTCTTGGATGTGAGTTAGGTTTATGCCCTCTTTTAAGGGGTTTAGAGGCATTTTGGGCTAATTCCAGAACTTGATTTTTGCTCATTTCTTTGTTGTTCTTCAGAGGCTGCCAAACCTGTGGAGAAGGAGACCCAAGAATTGGAGTTTGAAAGTTTCTAGGAAGATTAAGGATGGGATTTTGAAGCCATTCCATGTCCATTCTCATACAGAGTTTTCCTTTGTGCTGAACAATGCAGATTTGTGGGTTTTCGGGTGTGATTTTTGTAAGAGTTTGGTGTTTTCGGTTGAGTATTTCATATCAGTTTGGGTTGCTGCTGTATATCAGACATTTAGATGTTAAAATAGATCTAATTATATGTATTTGGTCATGATTATACTTCTATGATAGATTATCAGTGCTTTTGTGGTGTTTTCGGCTATTTTGTGTTGTCTTCGAGAGCTCGATGAGCATTGTTTTTGCCCTGCATTTGGGAGATGTTGTGTAAATGTTATATAGATCTAGACATGTCATTTTGTAGGATATTATGCTGCTAAAATTTCTATAAAAATGTCCACTTTCAGATTTATTAATAATATGTGAAGCTGTGAAGTTTTTGGCACTATTTCCGGCATACCCGATTTGGGGTTTATTGAGAAATTGGTAGATCTTTGAAATATTGGTTGTTTGATCTTAAAGATCTGATTAGAGGTTTGAAATATCATACAAAATTAGTAAAGGTACATTTCAATTTGAGTTCAATTTTGCCAAAGAAGTTTGGCTTATGTTTGGTATCTCTATTCCTACTTCCTTTACCATTTTTGAGATTATTACTGGTTTTATTTGTAATGCTAAAAAAGATGTTACCATGTTTTGGGATATTCTCTCAGCTAACATTTTATGGCAGATCTGGAAGTGCAGAAATGAAGAAAGGTTTCAAAATATACCCAGGCTGCTTATTGAGTCTTTTCACACTCTCACTTATTTAAAAAAAAATTCATAGGTCCAAATTACGATGAGAACTAGTAAGTCAAAGTTTAAAAGGCTACTTAAGGATGGCTATGCTACCTTTTTTGCTAACAAGGTTAAAGATGGGCACATATGGAGACAAAATTTGGATAATGTTAAGATGTTCAATCAGATTGTTCAATCCATCAGCAAGGAGATCAAGAGAACACTTCAAAGCTTCACCAGTGACATGATATTTATGTTGAAACAAATCCAAGATCAGCAGAACCTAGTTTTGATGGAAGGAAATCTGGGCTGGACAGCATGGATGGATACCTATGTAGATGTTCTTCATTAGTTGCTCCTCTTGTTTTCTCTCTTTTGCTCGGTTGTTATGTAACTCCTTCCTTCTTTTGATGAGGCTTGTCCTCTTTTGAATTGTTTCCGTTCGAACTTTTTGTATAATTTTTTTTATCCTACTATACTTAATACAAAAATAAAATAAAATAATAATTATTATTATTTAGGAGTTTTATTAATAAACTCTAAATAATATTATTAGTTAAATTAATAAATATGATATTAAAAATATCTCATGATTAATTAAAGAAAGGAATTTTTATTTTTTTTAAATCAGTAAATGACCGAAGCCTTTGATTATATTAATTAAATGAAAATAAATACAAAGGAGTGTCTCCGTTCAAATGGGCAATGGTAGGAAAGAATAGAGAAGAAAACCTCTAGTCTTGCCTAGGACCTAAGTCCTTTATTATTACAAAATAATAGGGGCATACCCTAGTTTTAAAATTCAAAATTTATTACAAAATAGTGGACATCATTCATATTCTACCTTTGATCTATTCTAATTAGTCCACTTTTGATGAATTCCTGATCCAAGAGAACCTCTCTAGCCAGAGCACTAGTTTTCGATGAACATCACTGCTTTCCTAAATTATCTGTATTGCACATACCTTATTGATCTGCTTAAACAATAGATTACTAAGAGGATATAGTTAGTATTCTTACTATGGAAACTAAAAAATTGACCTCCTTGGTTGGATAATGCAGAGCTTTGCAATCCAATTAAATTGAGAAATCATTTCATGCTTGATTAGAACTTGTCAAAAAAGTGAGAAAGAAAATTAATTTAATAAAGATATTTTAATTTAAATTGCATAAAGTTGTTGCATGAAAATTGTATATAGAAAATTCAATATTTAATTAATTAAATTTAAATGATTAAATTAAAGTTATAATTTTAGCATATTTATATTTATTTAATTTAATAATTATTATTTAAGAGTTTTATTTTAATAATAAACTCGAAATAATATTATTAGTTGAGTAATAAATATTATTTGATTAAAAAGAAAATATTAAAATATGTGAATATTTGATTAATTAAAAACTAATTAAATGTATGCTTTAAATAAAAAGTCTAAAATTAGAAGTCTAAATTAGAGGTCTAAATTTAGAAAATTGGTTTAAGAAAGATTAGAATATGATGTTTTTTTTTTATCAGCAAACGACCGAGGCCATGATAATTGATTACTAATAATAAAATTAAATGCAATAGTGTTCCTTTGTTCAAATGGGCACTGGTAGGAAAGAACGATGAAAGAAAACCTCTAGTCTAGCCTAGGACCATGGTCCTTTATTATTACAACATAAAAGGGGCATACCCTGGTCAAAGTATTCTTATTTGAAACATTACAATGAAAAAATCTGATTTGAATGAAAATATTTAAGTACATAGCTTTTTGATGCTACCAAAGACCTCTTGGCAAGGATTCCAATACTTCTCTTATCATTCATGCATGGAAGCCAAAAAAGATCATCCCTATCTAGCTACCTTACAAACAAACTAGTTAATAATTAATATTACAAAATCTTAAGACAAAGACTATCTAACACCACATTAATATTGTTAGAACCATTATAATTAATATAACAGTAGGAGAATCCAAGAGATGTATGTACACTCTCCTAAGCTTATCGAAGTATTAATAAAATTGGCCTATATTAAGCAACAAATTAAAGAAGAATATAAAACATAGCTGATTGCCTCACATAAGATTTAGAAGAGAAACAAGAGCTAAATACAAAATTAAAACTCAATTACTAAATTTCATCAAGTTCAGCTGAAACTCCAAACAAAATTTGATCAATCTAAATAACTTAATAGTCTTCCCACACAAAAGGAGTATCAAAATTCAAAAAAGGGGGGCACATAGCCACCCCCATGTTCAACTATCCATACTCAAACCATCTCAACGAAATTGAATGCCTATCCTAAGCTATCCAATGCAAAGAGAGGCCTTACAAAATACAATAAAACTTCTTTGTAAGCTAAGTGTATATGAAGGATTTATCAATAAAGATAGAAGTGTATATAACTATTTGATCGAGCCTCATATAAATCAAAATAAACTAGAGCTCAATATTATTAACAAAGACTAAAACATATCTGCAGAATACCATATAATAGAGGGAACTATCCCACCAATTAAACCAACTGCCAAACGGGAGGAATGTCACAAAACAAAGAGGGAGAGATTTGTGGCTTCCATCCCTGATAACCCTAGAACTCAAACCAATTGGAAATGATATCAAACAACATGGAGTGCTACCTCCAAAGCAAACCAAAAATAGAGAAACCACCTCTAAACATATAGCAAATCTGAGAATGCATACAGGGCTCCATTAACACTAGAAAAAATGGGTGCCCAATCCATATGAGGACATAAAAACCTCAAACTAGATGCTATTCATGAATTAGATTTGGATATCCATAATTTTCTCACAAAGAAACCCTGGTCAGATATTATGCAAGAAATACTGAAACCAAACTTGATAATCTTATCAAAGAAACATCAAGATATCAACAGAAAACAAAGAACCTAAAAATAGTGTCAACGTGAATTCAAACCATAAAACTGACTTCCATAATGCCAACCGTAATTATTATATCTCAACTATAGTTAAATCAAACTTGCAAAATAGATTAAATAGGCAAAAGATATAGGCCGTTGAAGACCTCCAGAAATGGAGCTATCAAATGAAAATGTAATAACAAATCTTATTATCATCATAATTGGTCCATTACTATATACTAAATAAAGGAGTTATTACATTCTCCATATGACTATGTAAAAGCATTACAAAAAACCAGAGCATGCTATTACTACTACAGTAAAAAAAAACTATATAGTATAAAGTCCAGTACAAAAACCCATTATTGGGTTACATGGTTACTAGTCCAAAAAGCATAACCTAATTACACATCGGCCTAATTGATTACCAGAACAAAATGTATTATCCAGTTGCGCCTCCGAGAAAACCTTATTTCTAGTATACCATAATGACTTCAGAGACATCATTTGGATTCTCTACATGAAAGTTAGGAGGAAATTCAAAATCACACTTAACCCTACTAGTCTTGTCCGAGTTTGGAGTACAGAAGTTTAGGGCTTCAAGATTGTCAAAAACTACCTCGAGTTGTATATATGCATTAAAAGCATTAAGATAATTGGATAACAATACTCTATTCTCCTCCTTCACAATACCCCTCCATCGGAGAAGGAATTGGATGTTGGCCTCCATCTTGGGCCATTCCTTGTAGAAGGCTAGGTTCTCACGAATGATCAAAGAAGGATGATGATAGGTAACTTCCAAATTTGGCGACCCTGATGAAAGATCCAAATATTTCTCTAGAAGAGGAATGTGCAACTTATCGTCAATGTTACAGACAATTTGTTCGAGACCCTTCCTCCAGGTTGGGTCAAAAATGTTGCAGCAAATCTAGATTATGGCCCAAGGCTCTACCCTAGCTCTTGCCATACATCCAATAAAAGAGCCTATTATATCACTATTCATCCTCCATGTAAATTTGTAATCAAAGACTCCTTCACCAATAGCTCTGCTCATGGAAATCCTTGTCATATCGTCCACTAGTTTCAGAATTCTGCTCCAACGTTCCAGTTTGACATTAGTGCAGGATGCCATGGTGCAAAATTCCTTTGTGTGGAAGACATAGATATTGGAGTCCATTTGCAGAGAATAGTGAGTCAAATAGTAGGCAAGGAAAATGACATCAAAGAATAAAATAAAACCAAATGAAGAGTCTAGAAGTCCAGACTGGCATGACCTCATATAATGATGACACCAACAGACCAAAACACAGGTGGGACATAAATGACATAATGAAAAATCCATAAACCAAAAAACCATGAAAAAAGGCCAAAGATAAACGAAAATGAAAATAACACCACCTATCATAATGATAAGTGGAGGAGAAGGGCAATTAATAAAGTCATAAGCTAAAACTGATTAATAATAAAACCAACATAGTTGGTAGACATTAACATAAATAAAAACACCTCCACGACAGATGGATAATCAAATTAGCTATAAGCTAAAAGAATAGAAATAAAACCTAAAAAGCAGAAAACTAAATAAACTTAAAAGGAGGAGGATTAATGATGAGACCTAGGAAAATGAGAATAACTAATAAATGTAAAAACTATACATCATTATAAACCTGGAAATTAACACTATCAGCTCCTTTGTTTGCTAAATAATCCACCTTCTAATTACCTTCTCGGAATATGTGACAAATCCAACTATCAACGAACCGGTCTAGGAGATCGAGAACTTCACCTAGCTTAGAATTGAGGACCCGATTAGGGGTAGCACATTTCTTGACCACGTTTAAGATGATCTGAGAGTCACCTTCTATGATGACTCTTGTCAAACCTAACACATGACATAAATGCAGACCTTTGTCCAAGGCTTCTAATTTTGCTAGATTGTTGGAGGTAAGCAGAATAGACATTGCTTTTTTAGCAATCCATTTACCTGTATCATCATTAATGATATAGCCAATTCCTGCTGTACTTGGATTGCCTCTAGTTGCACCATCAAAATTGAGTTTATACCATCCTTTCAAAGGAGGATCCCATTAGCGCCTTTCCCTGGCCTCCTCACTTTTCTTGAAGTGTACTAGAGGAGGATCAATCAAGTTGATCCAATTCTTCTTCACGAGACCATTCCAGATAGAGAAAAGTCCTTCTTTCCTAGAGTTGCTAAGGTGGGAATTAGTTACTTTCACTATGCCAGCCTCAATTTTTAATAGTAACTCTTTTAGTTTCATTTCAAAGTCTCAAAAAATGTGTCTATTCCTCTCCTTCTAAATTTCCCATGACACAATTGAAGGACATATGTTCCAAAGTTTATTATAAATATGCTTAACCATATTTGGGCCATCCTTTGAGGAGATTGAGGAAAGATTTTGGCAAAGGCGATGACCACGCTAACCTGAGTCTAAGCCATTCCCAACATGCTTGGGAAAATGGACAACTATATAATAGGTGATCTGAATCCTCGTTGTTGCGTTTACATAACACACATCTAGACAAAACTTGAAAGCCAAGTTTGCATAACCTATCTGCTATCAAGATTCTATTCTAGAATGCTAGCCATAAAAAAAATCTTGCCTTGGGTAGAGAAGCAACATCCCAACAGAGATTGAGTGGAATTTCTACTTTATCCCATCTTTGTGAATGTAACAAAGTTTTGTATCCATTTCTCATGATGTACTTTCTGTTGTTCGATGTTGCCCAAATAAGTTCATCTTTCCTCTCAGATTGCTTAATTTTCCTATCTAACAAAATCTTTTCATAACTCTTAATCGCTAAAGGGTCTACTCCCACCCCTTCCAAAGATTTCCAAACTCATCTAGATGTACCTTCCAAAGTAATTTTTGTCTTATAGTTACTAACTTTAACTCCCTAGAGAGAAACCAATTTTTCTTTGAGATCCTTAGGGAAGGGCCTAAAGAATATTGGAGGGTGTCCATCCCAGGAGTCCTCCCAAAATAAGGCCTCATCACCTAGACCAAAATCCTAGGTTAGAAACTCATAGATTAAATAACAACACTCTATCATGGAATTCCAACTTTTAGACCCTCTGGAAAGATTCTTCATTTTGAAAATCGATAGAGGATCATCCAGATTGAGATATTTATTGTATAATATCTTAGCCCACTTGTAGTCTGTTTCTTTAAAAAGATGCCAAATTAATTTTGCACCTAAGGCTTCATTTTGCCATTGTAAATTCTTAATCCCAAGTCCACCCATTTCCTTAGGTTTACAAATATTCTCCCATTTGATAAGCGTCAATTTTTTATCTTCTTTACAATCCTTCCAAATAAAATTCTTAAGTTTGGCTTTGAATTTTAGGAGAGAACTCTTAGAGAGAGGGAGACAGGAAAGAGGAAAAGTAGGAATGGCAGATAAAACTGACCTTATTTTTGTACTTTATCTTTTCAACTCCCAATCCTAGCATCCAATTTTTCAAAGGTGTTATGCCAAACCTTGCTATATTTTGAGCCCTTCTCTCGAGCAATGCCCAAATATTTACAAGGAAACTGACCTTTTTTTATAGCCCATGATCTTACAAATATGATCTTCAACTTCTTTTTTAGTATTTATGAAATAGATATCAAATTTGAGCTCATTTACTTTTTGACCGGATGCAACCATATATGATTTAATGATGGCTTTTAGACCCAATGCCTCTATAATTGTACTTTTGCCAAGCAAAATATTATCGTCTGCATATTGTTGATGCGTGATATTGGGCATTTTTCTAGTAATAGTAATACTAGAGATTTTTTGATTTTTGTAGGCATCTGACACAACTCTCCCAAAGGCCTTTGCCATAATGATATAGAGGGAAGGAGATAATGGATCTCCTTGTCTGATACCCCTTGATATTTCAAAAAAACCTTATGGCATCCTATTGATAAGTACTAAAATTTTAGGAGTAGAAATGAATTTAAAAATGAGATTAATCTATTGATGAGAGAACCCAAAACCTTCAAAAACCTTACAAAGGAATTGCCAATCAACCATGTCATAAGCTTTTTGAATATCTAGTTTCATAAATAGGCATGCCTCTTTGCTCTTGCAAGCAGAGTAGATAGTTTCTTGAATAGTAAGAATGTCATTGAGAATGGATCTGCCTGGGACAAAACCTATTTTTTCATCAAAAATTAACTTCAGGAGTAAACCCTTAATACTATTTTCTAGTATCTTGGAAAAAATCTTATAAACCATGTTGCAAAGAGTGATAGGCTAGAAATCCCCAACAGTCTTAGGCTTAGTCTTTTTGGGAATCAGAGTAAGAAAGGAGTAATTGATTTATGATAATAGAGCTCCACCATTCCTTGAAGCTTCAATGACTTTCCAAAGGTCTTCATTGATAATATCCCAACATTTTTGGAAAAAGAAGGCCTGAAAGCCATCAGGACCTCGAGATTTATCCAGATTCATATTAAAAACTACTGATTTAACCTCTTCCATAGTTATAGGTTTATTCAAAACCTTATTATCCTCAGGTGTAATTAATTTAGGGATAAATTTGAGTAATTTAGCTTGTGCCTCTCTATTGGATCCTTTGTAATTATTTAATATTTCCTGGAATTGTGCTACAATGGTATCCACAATTTCACTTGGTTTCTCAGTCTATATACCCAAGTGGTTTTTAATACTGGTTAGTTTACTCTTTAATCTATTATATAGGGTGGAATTGTGGAAGAATTTCGTATTTCGGTCCACCTCATCTAACCACTTCTCTCTCAATTTTTATCTCTAAAAAAATTCCTCTTTGGATAATATATCCTCCTGTTTAGCGAGTAATTCATTTTCTAATAGATAACTATCATTGTTCATATCTTTCTTAATTACTTCTAGATTTAAGACCCTTAGTTTATCTTCTATATCTATTTTTTCTTTAAAGATGTTGTTGAAGTGTTCTTTATTCCATCTGAGAATCTATTCTTTTAGTATCTTCATTTTAGAAATGAAAATAAACATCTTGGAGCCTTCAAAATTATCTTGCGCCCACCATTCTTTTATATTCTTGATAAAATTAGGATCTAAGAACTACATTTTTTCACATGTAAATGGATTCCTAGCAAGTTTCATTGGCTCTATAAATTCAAATTGAACTGGGTAATGATCAGACCCAGCAATTGGCAAAATGGAAGATTGAAAATTAAAATTACTAGAATCCAAATAACCTTTAATGAAAAACCTATCTAATTTTTCAACAATGTATGTAAAATCTTTCCTCCTATTATTCCATGTGAAATTCTCATTATTGATTGGAATGTCAATCATGTTATGATTGTCACACCATAATTTAAAATCCAAAGATAATTGGGAGAGATGTTGAATACCACCTACTTTTTCAGATAGATTTAAAATACTATTAAAATCTCCTCCTACTAAGAAAGGTCTATCCTTAAAGTTATTCATAAAAGTGCTAACTTCTTCCCAAAAAACTTTTTTCCCTAAATAACTAATTAGACCATATACATTAATTAATATAAACTAAAGATTTGATTTCAAACTTTGGACACTAACATTGATCCAATTATTACTGCACTTTAGACAATCTATGGAAACCTTCCTAGGGTTCCAAACGATTCCTAAACCCCCTGAAGCACCTACTGACTCTTGAAAGATGGAACCCCATAGACCTAGCATCTTATCTAATTTCATTCCTTCTGCCTTATTTAACTTTGTTTCCTATACTAAAATGATTTCCAACTCAAATAATTTAAGATTTTTTTTAGTAACCTTTTTTGGCTAGGGGCGTTTAAGCTGCTAGCATTCCATGTAGTAATCTGCATGACTCCTTGGGAAGGCACTTCCCCTTCCCATTGTTAAGTAACTGATCTACCTTTTGCTGTTCTCTGCTCAAACCATCTACTTCCCTGAGTTCCTTCAAAGATCTTCTACCTCTTTTAACTTTCACTTTTCCATATTTGGGTGAGATTAGACCTTCCTGATTCATCTGGATCCCTAGATGCTCTAAGTCTTTTCTTGCATTCTGAGCAACAATAGTCATATCATCGACCTTTCCTTTTGTATCATAAGTTTCAAGTTCTCTTATGATCTGATTTATTATACTCAACTAATATCCAACTTTTGAATCTAAACCTTCCATGTTATCTTTACCAACCCCTTTATCTTTTTGCTCTATAGCCATTATGTATCCACTTGTTTGAATCTGACCCTTGTTATTATCCTTAGCCTCAATGTTTAGTAGATCTCTTCTTAAAGTCTTCACATGTGTAGTTGTTACCTCCTAATTTAAGAATTCTCTGAATTAAATCTTCCTTCCGAGTTTCTGTATTTTTATCAATATTCTCAAAATAAAATACCTAAACTAATTTATTAGTTAATTGATCAAGACACTCATCTTCTAATTTCAGAATTTCCAATTCTAGATCCATAATAATATCCTTATTTAAGAAATTTTGTAGCTCTTTTAACAAGGAGCTTTCTGCTCTCTTTGCATTGTAGTCCACATCTTTTCTATTGCCAACTAGAGTAAATGGTGAACTACCAAAAACTGTTGGAGTCTGTCAAAACTTGGATAATCTATTAGAAACCTCTTTATTAGGAGTCATATTTCTGTCCTTTGAAACCTTCAATTGACATTGTTCCATTTTAATCACTTCCTCTTGGGTTTTGTGAATTTCTCCTCTATTTGAATTTGATTCAA
The DNA here is from genome assembly GCA_028749045.1 of Cupressus sempervirens. Classification (NCBI taxonomy): domain Eukaryota; kingdom Viridiplantae; phylum Streptophyta; class Pinopsida; order Cupressales; family Cupressaceae; genus Cupressus; species Cupressus sempervirens. Next base: position 1,110,200,056 of record CM053785.1, read on the forward strand.
ATAATAAGGAACTCTCTATATCCTCTATATTGTCTTTTTCAATATCCCATTATGCCTTGGTTTGCTAAGATGTTGGTATCATTCTGTCTAGGACTTGCTCACCTACAAGATTTATATTTTTATCCGTAGAATCTCTGCTAAGAGGATTATTCAGTTCCTGTTGTTTAGTGTCAATGGAACTAGATAAATTCACTCCCCTTTCACTGGATGCTACCTATTCTTGAGCACATTGTAGATTAATCACACTGGTTTCCATATCTTTGCCTTCTTCTGATGATTTACTCTGCTCTAAAATGCTCTTTGAAACTTCTTGCTTTCCTTCAGATCTCTGTTTTATTGTTGAATTATTACCTTGTGTCAATTCTGGACTCTTCTTATGATCAACCACTATGATTGATTTGAGTCTTACTTTAGCTTCTAAAATATTCTTACTCCTTTTGATGACAATCCTTTCAGTACCTAGAAGATCTATTTGAATCTCACTATTTTCATAAAACGATCTAGAAGTGTTCAAATATGAGGACCTTTGTCTCAATATCTTTTTTTGGATTCTTATCAAGAGGAACTTGCTATGAAAGTTTGAAGTGAGAGGCAAGGTTTTGAATCTAATTTTCCTATTGTCATCTATCTTTATAATTTTTGATATTTCCCCTCGTAAGTTTGTAGATTTAAATCATATGATATTCTATTTGTTATCACTTTCCTATGCATTTGAAATGGTTGATTAAACTTGGTTTTGATGAGAAATTTCACATTATTGCAGTACTGAAAGGAGGAATCTATACCTATGAGTTCTCCCAAAGCAGACCCTAGCGACCTAAGAATCTCTATTTGGATCAGCTATGGCAGTAAAGATTGAATACTAAACCAAGTTGGACACATATTATCTAACCCTTCTACTTTAAAATTCAGACAACATTCTACAAAATTAATAACATGGCCATTGAAAAAGCATTTAGAAACACAAATAAACTCTTTTTTAATAGATTCATCCATACAATGCAAATATAGGATTCTATGAGAAAAGTGAGAAATACTTACTTGTTCTTTGCAGTTATCTTCTAACCAATTTGAAAGATGGAGTAAATCTTTCTTAGGGCCACTCCATACTGCAAAGATTCCAACTTTTTGACAGTCACACCATATGTCTTCAATTTCCTTATTAGAGATAAAGATGGAATTATCTTTAGTATTTGGGGGTGCTTGAGAACCTAGATATCCCCTAGGGTTTGGTGAATCCACAAGAACCTCAGTCGTAGATCGATAATGCAGAGAAATATAAAGGCACAAATATGAATTAACAAGGGGTGTATCAGATCTTAACCTATTGGAGTGGATTGAAGTAGAGGACGCTATCATATCAAACCCTATTGGATATGGGGGAGGCTCACAAATGTTGGGGTGAGCATACTTTGTAAGGTTAAAAACCCTAAACTAATTATCCAAACTATCAATGGTGAAAATTGGTTGAGGTCAAAGGTTACCTAGCAATCTTGAGGCATTGTAGGGGGATTCAACCTGGGTTGCTTTCTGCTGGGAAATTGCCTCATGGTGATTATGCCAACCCTATCTTTCCATCTCCTCTAGATTCTCCAAGATGGAAAATTTATTTGCAGTCTTGACAACATAGTCCAAATTAATCAAATCTTAGTTGGCCAAAGGAAATGGTCTGAGGCGATTCTCTGAATTAGCCTTAGGCTTTTTGATTGCGCACTATAATGTCCTAGGGGTTTTCATTTTTGTTTCGATGATGGATCACCTGCTCTGATTTTTTCACATATTTTCCAAAGTTAGCCATTTTTTGCTTGAAACCAATTAGAATATGATGTTATTTAATTAATTAGAAATTAATTAAATATGTACTTTAGTTTAAAATATTTATTTTAAAAGTCTAATTTAAGAAGTTGGATAAAAATAAAAATAAAATATTAAAATATTAAAGATTTAATATTGTTTAATTACTAATTATTAAATTAGAGTTGCATTTAAATAATGACCTTTAATTATTCTTATTAATTTAAATAATAAACTATGCTTTAAATAGTACTTACACAAATTAATAAGTGGAGGAAAAGAAAATATAAAAGAATATTTTAATTAAAAAGTTCTTTTTCATTTTATTTTTTTAAAAAAGGGGTATAAACTTTATTGAATTTTAGAACAAATCATTATAAAACAACAAAGGGCCAAAGCCCCAGGAACCACTAGAGACCACAAGAAAAGACAAGAACTAGATCATCCCTCCCCAATGCCACTTACATCTTCTGCAAGAGTCCTCTCTAGATCCTAACGTAACTCACAAGGCATCTACTCCCACTTATCAATCTTCTTGCCATCTATATTTTTTGACACCTATTTAGCCAGACAATCAACCACCCTATTCCATTCCCTTGGAATATGGACATAAGACATTGAATCCATCAAAGAGCTAACTTGTAATATCTGCTACACCATCATAGTCAACTTCCAGCTAACATCAAAAATCTTCCTCTCAAGAGTAGATTGACTAGAACCTGAGAATTCAACTCACAAATCACCTTACGCAACCCTAGAGCATAAGCCTGCTTCAAAGCATATAAGATAGCCAAACCTTCCATCATATTAACAATTTTCATCCCTTTATTAGTCGAGAAAATTAAAAACCATTGATCCAAAAGAATCCCTACCAATCTTGCCAATCCCAACTAGACCTGGATTACCCTTGGAAGAGCCATCCATATTAATTTTCAAAAAACTAGCAGGAGGGGGCAACCATCTCCCCATCCTTTGAAATTTTTGCTTCACATGTCTACCTATCCTGACGCAAGCTGAAGCCAGAGATATCCCCTAAATACCAAACCTATCAACCATCTTAGCATCCCCTTTCTCAAGTGGCAACACAATCTCATTCTTAGCTTCAAGAGTATCCTGGATCATTCCCATAATTCTAGGCCAAACCTGTTGAATCCCCAATTTTTCACCTCAAAAGATTCTTCGATTCCTTTCCAACCAGACTTGCCATAGAAAAAAGATGGGTACAACATACCAAACATCTTGCAAGAAGGGGGCCAAGGAGGGTGGCCTCCCTAGTCTCATCCATAACTCAACCAGGGAGGAGGCATGAATGCATGGGCATTTCCAAACAACCCACTAGAAATGCCAGAGCTATAGGGTGAAAGAACAATAGAAGAATAAGTGCAGAGAGTCTTGCTGCCCACTACTGCAGAGAACACACCTTGAAGGGCTAGAAAAACCCCTCTTTCAGATATTGTCCCAAGTGAAGCATCTATTCTAAGCCAAATTACAAATAAATTAGTTACACTTTGGCCAAGAAAACTTATTCCAAACTTTCTTCCACCAATGAACCTCCCCCCACAAGTTGTTGGGAGAGCAACTCTTGATACCCAGAAGAAACAGTGTAAGAACCCTTGGGATTAGTGGACCAAGCCAACACATCATCATCCATAAGAGCGCTATAGCTTCAAAAAGAAAGAATGTAATGAAGCTCAGAGCACTCCACCTCTAAACCAAAAATAGGCCATTCCTCTGGGTTCTTCCATCTTGCCTCCACCAACTGCCCTTGAAGGGAAAAATACTTAAAGTCATGCACCCTTGACCATCCTACTTCACAAAACCTTTGGGAAAATATATGCAAATGAGGATATTGGACAACCATGGGAGGGTAGCCATCTCAAGCATCATGCTAGAAATGTGCCTCTGACCCACTCTTGCAAATCCAGAATAGGCCACCCTTAATGAGCCTAGCCCCTTTCTTGAGAGTATTCTAAATCATTGAACCTTTCCCTATCAAGCTATACCAAGGGATATCTCTCTGGGGGATCCCTAGAAAGTACTTTTGAGTCAAAATTTTGGCCCACACATGGTCCTATTTTACACACCATCACCAATACAATTTGGCTGCTAGAGTAGTATAAGATAGCAATGACTGTCGTAATCCAAGACCACCAGACTGTTTCAGGCTACATACAACCTCTGATTTAATAAGGCTCCACTTAGAAGATGATACATTACCAGCCCATAAAAATTGTCTTGCTAAGGAATCAAGGTCCCTAACAAATCTCATCGGCCTACCTGTATCATACACCTATAGAGAGCGAGAGCCTGAACCATAGATTGGAGTAGCTAGACTCGACCCGCAAAAGATAGCCAATGATGGGTCCAATGAGTGACTTTGACACGAAACTTATCCAACATAACCTGCCAAGAATCCCTAAACTACCTACTAAGTGAGATAGGAATCCCAAGGTAGAGCATTGGAAGGCTCCTAATTTGGAATTTGAGAATATGAGAAACTCTCCTCTGAATGAATGGCAGAGTGTTGAAGAAAAAAATGGAAGACTTGTCCTCATTAATTAACTAGCCTGAACTAGTAGGATAAACATCCAACACCTTGTGCATATAAAAAGCCTCCCTAATGGTAGCCATGCCCATTAAAGCCGTATCATCCACAAACTATAAGTGAGATTGTATAGGAAGGCCCCTTCCCCATTGCTAGCCCTAAATGAAGCCCCATTCCACATTCCTTTTTATCAGCCATCCCAAACCTTCCACCAAAAGAAGAAACAAGTAAGGAGAGAGCGGGTCACCTTGCTATACACCACAAGAGGCACCAAAGAGATCAGAATACTTCCCATTAATCAAAATTGAGAAAGAAATTGAAGTCACACAACTCACAACCCAACAAATCCATTCCTCCTCAAAACTAAAGGCTCCCAAAACCTTTTGGAGGAAGGACCATCGAATTTTGTCATAAGCCTTGGTTGTGTCTAGTTTGATGAACATAGCCTTATCTTTAGAGTTGGCCATGAAATGAATAGTCTCAATAGCCATAGCCACCCCATCTAAAATCTGGCGGCCTGCCACAAAGCCACTTTGTTCTTCAAAAATTAGCAGTGTAAGCCAGTTTTTCAACCTATCAACAATCAACTTAGATATAATTTCATAAATAACATTGCAAAGAGAGATAAGGTGAAATTTACTTAACTGAATAGCCCCCTCCCCCTTGGGGATGAGAGCAAGGAAGGTAGAGTTCAGGGCCTAAAGAATTTGCTTATTCTTGTGGGACTCTTGAACAAATGCCAATAAATCCAACTTGATAATGTCCTAAAATTCCTGGAAGAACTCAATTGGGAAACCATCCAGAACAAGAGCTTTTCCTTTCTTCATCTAGAAAATAGTCTTCTCTAACTCCTCCAAAGATATGGTACTCATAAGATGCTCCTTCATCTCCCAAGAAACCAAAGAAGGAATAAAAGAGAGGACCTGAGCCTCTTCAACCAAGTCTCCCTATGATTCCTCCCTAAATAAAGAGGCAAAATACTGCACAACTTCATTTGAGATATCTTGAGTAGAAGAAAGAACCTCCCCCCTATCAATCACCAAAGTTGATATAGAATTACCATGTCATCTGGCCTTCACCAAATTGAAGAAGGTAGTATTCTTGTCACCCTCATGAAGCCACTCAATCTGAGCTTTTTGTTTCCAATAGATTTCCTCTCTCATCTCCCATTCCTCCAAGGTTTTTAAAGCCCTAGCTTCCTCTCGCAACAAATTCTTAGACACCCCATCCTCCCTAATCAACTTGGTAATATCATTCAACTCAGTCTGTGTAGCATTTTTTGCATGGTAAATGTTTCCAAAGCATTGTGGGTTCCACCATTTGAGCTGATACTTAACATATTGGAGGAGCTTGGCAAAATTATACATTGTTTTACCATAAGCAGGCCTACCATCCCTCCACCATTCAACAAAACATCCATAAAGGTCAGGGTCTCAGAACCACATGAGTTGGAATTTGAAAGGTGGCTTCTGAGGCAACCAGGCAGAAGAAATAACTAGCTTTATGGGCCAGTGATCTGAATGTCTCCAGTCTAATATCTCAACACTGGAAGACCACAATCCTCCAACCCAAAAATAGGAAACCATGAAGCAATCTAATCATTTAGCATTGCAACTGTCTCCCACCCTTCTATTGTTCCAAGTGAATTGACCATTACTAGGCTTGATATCCATAAGATTGAGTGCTAATATATTATCCCAGAATAACACAAAAGAGGTCTCAAGTCTTGCATTACCTCCCTATTTTTCATTGAAATCAAGAATAGCATTAAAGTCTCTAGCAATAATCCATGGCAAGTAAGGAAATAGGCTACGAACAAAAAGGATATTATTCCACACAAGAAGTTTACCTTGGAAATCAACGGGAGCATAGACATTGGAGAAAAGAACAGATTCTCCTGACTCAGGGCACAAAGAAACCATGGATAAGGAGGACTTAAAGGATATCCACCACAAAGGCTAGATCTTTTGTGGGTTCTAGAAACATGCTACACCCCCCGAAGATCCCTGAGCTCTAATATACTGACATTAACCATTCTTCGACAATTTAGGTGCTATACTCATCATGCATTCAATAGAAACCTTGGTCTCCTAAAGAAAAAGAACATCAGGAGAATGACTTCTTACCGATTCCCGCACAACTTTTTGTCTAGGGCTGTTGTTCAAGCCCCTTACATTCCATGAAATAATAATCATTTCAAAGGAGTCAAAAAATGGGAATCCAAGGTCTTAACAGATCTTGACTCCACCAAAGTCTCCCCTATCATCTTAATCTTTTCCAAATCCTTCTTTAAGCCAATTTTGATGCTTTTCTCTGAAACCCTCTTCTTGCTATCCTTTTGAAGAATGACCATATGAGGAGAAGACTTGCCATGTTTATTTATATTTATTTAATTTAATAATAATTTATTTAGGATTTTTATTTTTAATAAACTCTAAATACTATTATTAGTTAAATTAATAAATATTATATTAAAAATGTCGCATGATTTAATAAGGGAGAGAAAATTTTAATTTAATAAAGTTTATTTTGATTAAATTGCATAAAGTTTGTGCATGAAAATTAAAATATAGTAAATAAAGACAGAGGATTTTTGCATGATTGCATAATCAAAGCCTTGATTTTAGGGGAAAACTCTTTATTAAGGAAATTAGAGCTCATTTCTAGATACACAGGTTTGGAGGGGCCAATTTTCAAAAGAGGGTTTTCGAAAGAAAAGGAAGATTATTGCATGTTTGTCCATTGATTGTTTTAGCATTAGATATAGGTAGGATCTTGTGGATTTGTGCGGTAGTTTCTTTTTCTTCAAATTCTTGTCTTCTTTGTGTCTGTTGTGTTTTTTTTTTTAGATGTTCTCTGGGTTGAAACCCTTGTTTGAGAAAATTGATTTCCATTATAGAATTGTCTATGATTTAATCTAAAAAATTTAGGAAATATTGAACTTTAGGGTTTTCAAAATCTAATAAATTACGAAATTCACTTTTGTATGCACTTTATGTGACATGTGATTTACTGGTATTGGGGTTTTCGGGTTTGACTTAGCTTTGGTCAGTTAGGATGTTTACCAGAGGCTCAGGTGTTCTATTTTGTGATGTCATGATGATGTTTTCATCTTGATCTTTTATACTCAACCATGGTAATGTGTCTGATGTGCTCTATGAGATGTCTTGATGCATTGATTGCTATTGCTTTCCAGTATTCTTGTGTGAAAGTAAGGCAAATGGTGTGACCTATCTAATACAACCTTTGATTCTTTGATCAGTTATATTTGGATCTCTTTCTAGTCACTTTTATAGGATTGAGGCATTTCTATGATTTGTTCTTGGTGATGTCATGTTATGACATGAATTGGTTTATGTATACTTGATTTTGGGATCAATCCTATTAGGATGATTTTATTGGTGGACTATGTGATTTTCAGTACTTGCCAGTTGCTTTTTTAAGAACTAATGTATGGTATGTGGTCTTTTGTGATCTTTTGATTTTACTGAGCTTAGGGTAGGTTATCTATATCTAATGTCAGGAAGTGGCTTGCAATGGAGGCTAGGGCCCAAAGTGGCTGCTAGGGTAACCCATTGTAAGTTGTTTAATAAGTGAAAATAGTACACTAAATGGGAATAAAATGAACCTAATAAGAGTCTTTGTATGTTCTCACCCATGCTTCAAGTGTTAGTACAAATTAGGATGAGAGTAGAGAGAACGCTTGGTGGTGACCACGCATGGTTAGTATGCCCTGTTAGTATGAAAGGATACTAGTGTTGCATAGAGTCACTAGGGGGCAAAGGTCAAGTTAGACTGCCAAGGTAACTCTAGTATTGATTCATGCAATGGCACTTGCCCACTTGCATAGTAGATTCCCCATGTGTCTTTATTTGCCTCTAGGTCTAGATGTTGATTTATCTTGGAACCTTTGAGTTGGATTACTTTTAGGGTTTCTTTGATTTAGATATTACTTTTGATTTTTGGATTGATATCCTATTTGGGACTTAATACTATCTCCTCATCATAGTGGAAGTGGGCCATTTAAGTTCCACAAGGTCAGGTGGTAGTGCTTTTTCTTATACCATTGAGATCTGATCGTCAGATGTTGCTGTTGGGTGTGTTTGTGCAGATTTTTCTTTCTATCTATTCCCGTATTTCTATGATGGGTGGTTATACTTAGTGTATTGTATTTGATTTCATAGATCTTAAGAGATGATGTAATTTATTTCATGATGTCTATTATTTCAGCCTTTCATACCCTATGACCTATACAGTGGATGATTGTGCATTCTTTTTATTGCCAAGTGGCATCATATATAATTGTATATTATTTAAATGGTTCCATATTGGTATATTATTATTTGATGTGGATTTATTATATATTAGATTTATTGTCAATTAAATTAAATGTGATTCAATGTCATGGGACCCTTAAGAATTGTAATCTATTTTATGGTATGTATTTTTGTGAATGTTAATTACTTCCACTATGTTATAACTGTTGTTGTTAAGTTATTATCTTTAACTTAAAAAAAATATGTTTGAAAAAATTAATAAAACTTTAGGTTTTCTTTCGGGTCACATGGCGGGGCGTTACAATATACTTATCTCCTTTACAATTTACTTTTCTCATACTTATCTCCTTTACATATATCACTCCATATTCACTTCTCCCCCTTTTTGACATAAATGTCAAAAGTGTATAATATCTATATGTTAATACCAAAATGTGATAATAATTTAGAATGTACCTTCAAAATTAATGTCATTGTCTTGTCCCAATTTTCCTATAGTACCTTGCTTGAATGAAGTGCAATTTGAACTTCTGTTGATAATTCCATCATGTGATCAGCTATGGAAAAGTTGTTATCATGGACGAGTATCTTTGCATGTGCAATGTATTTCTACAATGCATCCATATTTGGAAGAATCATGCATTTGATTTCTACAAGTGACCCTGATCCTAGCTTCTTCCTTTACTAATTATGCCAAAAGATTTGTTAGATATCTAATCTTTGAATAATGTGTAGAACTATAGATTGAGTCAAGTGACAACTGGTGTGCACTTTCCTTCATATCTCCATCTATCTTTGATTCCTTGAGTGAAGAAATATGTGTCACACAACTTAACAAATAATGCAATAACATTATTAACAGATGTTTCCAATGAAACAAGAATAGTATAGAATTCTACTTGGTTTATTACAATTTTCTGTGCTACTTGTTCCAATACTTTGTTTTCAAATTTCCTCTTAGCTCTTTGCAATAGCTTATCTTTTCCATTCAGATCTTCATTGAATTTCTTGATAATTTCAGTGAGCTGGTCAAGAATAGGTTATGTATTATCAACCTCAATACTCAGTGTATTTACAAATATATCTTTTATGTCTATAAGAACTTGAGTTTTCTTTCTCTTTTCTTTTGTAAGCTTATGTTGCTTAGCTCTCTTCTGCAATAATTCTCCTAGGGTGTTCATTTGATCAGGGGTGAGGGTAGAGATATCCCAATTTGGAATAACTATATCCTCATCTAGATTAATTTCTTCTTCTTTACCCTTTTATTTCAGAATAGTGGAAACTATTTGCTTTCCCTTGTCTAGAACTTTAGTACTTGGTTGAGATTGGTTCTCAATTGTTATTGTACTAAATATGGGTACATTTGGAATGGAAAAAATTGTAGAAATTGATGGACAAGCAATAAATTTTGAAATGACACTAGCAACATAAATACCTTGTTGTTGCTTAGTCAAGCTTAATGATGGAGGACCTTGTTGCTCGATAAATGAAGTGTTGGGCACTTCAGTTAATGTAATGTTCAACTAAAAAAATTTAGAGCTTGGTTGGGTGCTTGGTTAAGCATTGATATCCACAACCAACTTGGTAGAAGCTATCTCTAACCTAGGTTGCACTAAGCTTGTGCTTGGAGAGTGAGGAAATGAAGCCATGGCTACACTTGCAATTTTCTCTACATCAGTTTCCTTAATACCTAGTATCTTTGGAAGACTTTCTCCTATAGCTTCCTATTCATCTTCCTCATCATCCATATTGACATCATCTAGCTCATCATCTTTTATTTCTACATCCTCTTCCTCATCTTCATTATCCTTGTTATCAACATGAACAACAAAGTCACTAGGTTGATGCAACTTATAAATGTTCTTCCATGTAGTTGTAGCTGTCTTTACTATATATCCAATGTCCTTAATTAGGATCATATAAGTGTTCAACTTTAGAGTGAACTTCTATTCATTTTCCTTCAAGGATTCCTTTATCTCCTTCTTATTGAGATTTGACATGAGTTGCTTCAAGGTTTGTTTGAAGATGTCCTTGGCAGTCTTCTTTGCATGCTCCCATCTAGACTTTATTGCTTGCTATAATACTCCTAAATTGGCACATTAGTATGTTGAACCAATTTCAGTCTATCAATCTTCCTTAAAGTCCTATTGTACTAGGCAATTTTGATTCTAATAATTGCTACTTGATTTAAATGTTAAATGAAAAAAATCATTAATTTGTATTAACTACACACTTTATTTAATTCTCAAATATTGACTCAAATTAGCTAAGTCAAACCTATTAATTGATTTGTAAGTCCTAATAATTAAATTAAATTAAATTCACCCCTTTAGCTAATACACACGAGGAATTGAATGTGTTTGATTTAATTAAATATCCTCATTCTAATTATTGAATTTAATTATTCAATTAATTAAAATATTCAATTATGAGGTTATATTTAATTTCCTTAAATCAAATATGTTCTCCATTATTCTCTCTTTAGTTCATAATTGGAAATATTGAGTGGACTAAAATAAAAAAAGGAATTAAATCGGTTAACTCCTTATTCCACTCAAAAGAAATTAGTTAACTTCCTTTTCATGAGGAAACTTTCTATTTTGATTGAATTTTCTTCAAACCTTGACCATTCATTCAATTTGATCTCAACTGTTGATCGATTCTTGGATTCTATTTAAGAAACCTTCAATCTCTCATTTTGATGGATGAAGATGAAATGTATCAAATTAATGTTAGTTTGAGTACTCAACTCTTGCATTCCCAATTACATTGTTTTCATATTCTCTCTTTCATTATAGATTAATCATGCATACATGTAGATTAATTTGTTCTTTATATTCTAAGAGTAACTTGCATACATCTAGCTTAAATATTGCATATCATCTAGCTTAGAAGAAATCCTTCATACTAGTGGTCTGGTTGTTGATCTCTCAAATTTTGAGAGTGGACAACAAAATCCAATTAGTTAGAAGGCAATAGATCAGTTTGTAGGATCATTTCAAATGGACAATTCCATGTTCACCTCAGGATGATTCTCACATGTAATGATCATGTTGAAGTGTGGTTAATTACAGAGGCCCACAATTAGCATACACACTTGCATCAGTTCATTAGGTATTTTTTGTGTAAGCTCATCTGGAAAATACTTCCATTTGCCTAATTTGGTCATAATGGTATCTTCAATCTACCTTTTCTCTTCTGCATTCCTTGTTTCATATTTGAGGAATTTGAAACATGCCATTTTAGTACCTTCTTTCATTTCTTTTAATCTTTCTTGAAGTGTAGGTGCAAGCTTCTTAAAAATAATCTACTTGGATTCATCTTCACCTAACTTCAATTTCTTCCTTGACTTGGCTGACCTTCTTGTGAATACATCAATGGATGACTTGGCAAGTCTAGTTATGATAATCTTACCTTTCTTCCATAGAGGCTCTTCTTCTTTTGATTTGGCTTCTTCATCTTCATCCTTTGCATCATCATCTTCTATGTCATCACCTTCTCCCTCGGTGAGCATTAGAGGAGAGCTTTCTTGGTTTGTGTTTTTTAGTAGCTTCTTCACTCTTTTCCTTCCTTTATTTATTGTTTGAGGTAGCCTAATCTCAATCTCTATTCTTGCTTTAGCCTCATCATACATTTCAAAGTTTGTGGCTTTGGGATCCACAAGCTCATTCAATAGAGCCTTTATGATATCCTTAGTGTCATCAATGTTAACCTCATACTCTAGAGGCTTAACCCATGCTACTCTAGGTCTGATTGCTTGAATATATACTTTATCACACCCCACCATGAAACATATATCATCCTTGATATCTTCTACAAGTTTCTTAGGGATCCTAAATCTATTATTCATCTTCTCTTTGAATATTTCAAATTTCTAAATAAATAAGAATAAACACGTCAAAAGAGATCCAAAATTACATGGATTATTCTTTGATCCTCTAATGATTTCCATATTTTTTTTGAATTGGTTCAACAACAACTTGGCAAGGTCGAAGGATAGGTTATTCTTCACAACTTTTTATGCAAGATCGACAGTTTTGTGCGATACATTGTTTAACTGACTAGAACTATAAATCTTGTGTACAATTCTATGAATGTAAAACTTTAGCTCTATGTCTATTACTGCACTAATCTTCATACCTCTTATGTCAACCTCAGCAAGAGTCTTCTTTTCCAATTCAACTTGATCTAGGGTTTTGGTTGTTTTAGCTTTGTTGAGCATTGGAAGCCCAATGATTCTATGAATCATTTTCTTAAAAATTTGAATAGACTGGTCCAACCATAACTTCCCATTGTGTACATGGATTAGAATATCTAATCCATTTCACTTGAAATTTTCTTTGCATATGTGAGATATGTGTTAAACCCTTGGCTTCTAGATGTTGATGTTCAGGTTTCAACACACCATCCATGAATAATTCATTCAATGCTTCATTTATCTTGAGGGTTCCAAGTTCTTTAATGGAACTATGATAAAAGGAATAAATGTCATGCATGAGTAATACCTTGGGTAGGCTTTGAGATTGAGCACTAGCTGGGTCAAGTGCCTTTGAAATGGCTGGACTTAACTTGAAATTTGGTGCTTTATATTCGACTCTACAAATCAACATTTCAGAACCTTTCTTTTCTTTGCTACTCGAAGATGCCATGCTCGGTAGGTTTCTAAAAACTTTGTAAATTCTTCAACAACAAATACTCAAATTACTTGGGGGCTTTGAATTCGCTCTTCACAAATAGCTCTAGAAATTTGCACTAAAAACAATGCCTTCATTTTCTTCTTTTTAAACGAGTTTCCCTGTTTGATCATCATTAATGCTTTGTAATTCATATTCACTTGGTGATAGACTTTCCTCCACTCAAATTACTCTTTAATGCTCAAGAGACATATACAACTCGGTAAAGTCACCATCACTTGATAGGAACTATCAACTTGTATATGCAGTTATATGCAACCCAACCTTGCTCGGTAAGGTCTTGCGACCCAGCCTTGCTTAGCAAGGTCATACTTTCTATCATGCTCAATTATCCTTATACATCTTGAATGCTGATGTGGATATTTTGTCTTCCTGGTTGGAACTGATGTTAGACTTCTTCTGTATCACAACTCTAGTGATCTCCATAAGGAACTAAGTTGAAATGATTGAACCATCCAACTCATTGACTTGGATGTCATTCACTTGATGATCTTGGTTAGAATTATCTGAAAATTTTGGTGCTCATTGTTGCCTCATTTTCTTTCTAATACTATCAACTTTGGCTTTCTTTTCATCTTTAATTCTACTTGTGTTCATGCAGTTCTTGTTAAGATGTTCAAGTTCTGTACAAATAAAACATCTTTTTGTAGTATCTCTTTTCCTCATATGATGTTTCACTTAATTTTCTCTAATGTTCCCAAAACCACAGTAGTGACATCTACACCAGATATTGTAATCTCATCCAAATATTGCTTTCACAATTTGTTCTATTGGGTTACACTACTTGGTTTTGCACTCTGAAGATTTGTGTCCTTGTTTCTTGTAATTGTGACATTTACCTTCAAACTTAGGTTTCTCTTTACATTCACTTGCTCTATGACAATGCTTATTACAACTATAACACTTTCCATTGAATTTTGCTTTACCATTACCCTAGCATTTGTTTGATGTATGATCCATCTTACCATAATGATTGCAAGTAGGTCTTTGATTCTTTTGAGTACCTTGCTGAGGTGATTCACTTCTTCTATGTATCCTATTCCAATTTTTCATCATTCTTTCATTGGTTTTCTTTTCAATGTTGAAATCATTTTGTAGTCTTTCATTTTTTGATCTTATATTCATAAGCTCTTCATTTGCATTAGTGAGTTGATCAATGAAGTTTGCTTGCCAAAGGGACAGTTGAAGGATTTCATTAGACTTCTCTCCTATCTTTTTAGATAGAAATATTTTCTCCTCAATTGCTTTATCCTTTTGTTCCAAGATTTCACTTACCAATTGTATTTCTTGTTCTCCTTTTAGCTTTCTGACTTCTTCTTGAAGATTTTAATTCTTTTCCAATAGGTCTTTGATTGCTTCATCAACTTCATTTAAATTTCTTTCTAGATATATGTCTTCAATTCTTTCTTCAGTTTAGAGATTGTCATTCAATTGTGCTACAAGATCTTTCCTTTTTTTTAATGATTGAGAGAGTTGTTCCTTTTCTTTCTTGAGTTTTCCAATCGCTAATTCAATATCAAACTTGTCATTGTCAATAGCTTTATCTAGCCTATATACCTTCATTGCCTATGATCTTTTCTCAAGTTGTTAAACTTCTGATGTGAGAACCAAAATGCTCTAATAACAATTTCTGGAAAATAAGGTAGGTAAGGTTATTGAGAGGGGAGGGGTAAATTAGGAACCAATAAAACTTTATCTTACTTAATTCACCAATTAAATTATCATCACATAATTTAATCTAGTTGCATGCATGAAAGAATGAAAGTAGTAAAACATTCATAACACTTTGACAGAAGATATGGTAACCCAAAAACTTTCCAAATAGAAAGTAAAACTGGGGTGGGGATGATACCCACAAGCTTTAGTATTGCAATATAAAGTTAACCTGTTAAGGCTTACAATTGACCACTTCTAGTGATCTACCCTGTTAGGAGCAATAAGGACTGTGAGGTCCACCTTGTTAACGGATTTACAAACATACAATGAAGTATGCACTTGGTTAAGAGATTTAGCAAAGACTATTATGTCTACCCTATTAAAGGATTTGACTGATGCACATGTTAGGATGAACCAGTGACTAATCTATGATCTACAACTTTGATTTGCTACTTGAGATTCCTTGTATTATAATGATCACCTGAGTGTGATAGATAAATCTTTGTTGTCCCTTATACTACTTAGAGCCTTCTTAACTCATACTTCTACTCATTACATACTCTTCACATATATATTTGGATATGATACAATGCATTACATATATACCAATGCAAATCACAACTTACTAGAGTCTGCTACAATACCATTTCATCGTAATTCACAAAGTCGGCTCAACTATTGTAACTTAGGTTCTAAAGACAAACTTGATGATGTTCTGATACTCGACAACCACTATCAACACTCAACATTTTCTAGGACACAGTTGATGTTAGTCTAAAAATGGTTTTGACACTTGAGTGCCAACACACTTAACTACTTTCTACATTGAAGCTGAGTACACTGTGTATGCTGAGCCACAATGTGTGCCAAGTCAAGAAATTCATCAGCTGTCGAGTGATCTTTAGGTGTCGAGCAGTCTTTAGGTGCCGAGTGAAGATCAATTGCCGAGTGACTGCAGGTACCAAGCATGATCTAAGTACCGAGCAATATATAAGAGTCGAGTTACATAAAGGGTGCCGAGCATCAAGAAGTAGTAAGTAATGACTAACTCAAAATCAACATATGAGTTTGAAACTTCACAAACTCAGATGAAAACTGTTTTCATAGCTGACATATCAAATCATTTATATTTCCTATGCAATCTTCATGTAGCTAGTAAGAAAAATGGAGAAGGCATGCAACCAATGATAAAAGTGCAAGGAATAAGCGGGAAACAGAGATTCAATATGGATCGTAGATCCATAACTAACCCTAAGTCTTCGAGTGTCTTTATAAGGAAGACAAAATTTCATTGCATAAAAGTGGATGGACAAGGGTGTGTAAGGAAAACTAATTTTCAAAGAAAAGAGTATCAGATCATAAAGGATCAAGATCAGAGAAAGTAGATCAAGTGCCTGTATTCAGCAATCGAAGGATTGTAAGCTATCAGGTTTATTTTATCTAATACTCTCCAGTAATTGTATCAGAAAGAAAACCCTATGGTGATAGGTTAGCTTAGCCGCTATTTTGTAGATCCTTTAACTAGGTGACTAAATCCTTTGACAGGGTAACACTTCATGTAAAGTGTTTGTAAATCCTTTAACCAGGTCACTATTGATACAGTGTAAAGCCTTTGATAGGGCACGCCTTTAACAGCGTAGACCATCAGAAGTGGTCAAACATTATTACTGCAGTGATTTTGTGGGTATCATCCCCACCCCAGTTTTACCTTCTTATTTCTGGAGGGTTTCTGGGTTACCAAAATCTCAAGTGTTATGTGGTGATGCATATTTGTTTCTCATGATTACTTAATTTTTATATGCATGCATGTTCATTTCAAAGATATGTTATTAAGGATTTGAAACTATTAGAAAGCTAGTACTTCTGATTCACCCCCCGCCCTCTCAGAAGCATTCTTCCCAATAAGATATTCCAACAATTGGTAGCAAAGCCCAATTTCTCTCAAAAAGGAGCTTAACAGCTTGGAGGAAAAGATCTAAAGATGGAAGTTTTTAAACTTGGAAAGATCATTGAAAACTAGGTGATAGATGTGCATCTCACTCTACAAAAAGTAGAGGAAGCTAGAGTGGAATTAAGAAAATCTTTGAAAAGAAGAAAGGAGATAGCCATAGCTGAAAATGACATACACTACAAGGGGATTGATACCACACAAGTATTTTCCAATGGAGACACTAAAGAATTTGATGCAGCAATAACAGAACTAATGGAGAAAAACAAAGTTCAAGCAAAAGAAATAAGATCTCTCAAGATGGAACATGAATCACAGGCCATAATGTTATGTGAAATCACTGAACAAAATAAAAGAGCAGTTGAGGATAGAATCATGATGGAAGATGACAAAAGAAATCTTGCAAATAGACTGGAAGAAAAATGTACTGAATTAACAAGGGTCTCAAACATGCAAATGGACACACTTGCTCAAATGATGAATCCTCATCATGAACTTAATATGAAAGATATTGAGATCTCTACTTTGAGGATGCAGAATGAACAATTGTAGAATGAAATGAATAGAGAAAAAGAGACAGCAGAGAATCTCAAAAAGTCAAGCGAAGCCATAAAATACTTTGAACAATTGTTGAAATTCCCAAGATCAGCCCATGATACATCAGGACTCGGATACAATAGTGCTGAAGTTGGTGAATCATCAAAGAGTGTTGAGCAAAGAAGTGAAAAATGTAAGAATTCTAAATCCACTTGTCATTACTATAATAAAAAGGGACATACTGCTAATATTTGCAGGAGTAGAAAGATCAATTAGCCAAACACACACAAAAACAAGAGTTACTATGACAAGTGCAACATGCAAGGACATATGACACAAGATTGCAGATACAAAATCCCAAGAACACAAAGATTTGATGGACATTGTCATAATTGCCAAAAATATGGACATAGGGCATTTGAATGCAGATAAAAGCCTATGTGGACATCTAATCAACTAGAAAAAGGGAATGAAAGTCACTACCATTGGGATTATAACACCGGGTACAGTTGTCACTATTGTCAGGAATATGGACATATACCCCAGAATTGCATAAGAACACATTTCAAGGGGAACTATAAAAGATGGTTGAGTCAAACCACATGTTTTAGTTGCTTAAAAACTAGTCATACCAGCAAAAACTATCCTACAAGGTCCAAAGCACCAAATACTGAAGCCAACAAAGGAAAAGAAAAGATTGATGTCATAGGAGGACAAATGAATAAAACTTGGAAGAAGAAAGATGAGTACAGTACATCAAGCAAAGGGATCGCTTCACCTAATGGGTCAAGTGATCACACTTCATCAATCTAAGCATAAGAGAGATATATTGGACTGATATACAAAGTTGTATCATACATCAGTCCCAAGACAAAGAAGCCCTGAAAAGAAGAAATAAGCATAAGATAAGATGCTAAGACTAAACTTGAACAATGATGCCAAGTTGTCTTTGGATGCCGAGTGAAACTACTTTGGATGTTGAGTTATCAATAAAGTAAGTAGATGCCGAGTATAGCCGTTGAGTGGAAGCCGAGTTGAAAAACATTCGAAAGCCGAGTGACAAGTGTAGGTACTAAAATGCATTAAATGCAAAAGTTTCTTTTGCCGCTTAAAAGTAAAAATCGATTCATTCTTGAGCCATTAAAACGAAGAGTGATTTCCTTGAGCACGACTGAGCAACTTTCAAGCTTTCAACCAGTGATTGCAGCAATTCAACATCTACCTAAGTGATTTAAGTATCTATCCAAGTATTTCCTTCAAGTGCCGAGTTTTACAGTTTGAGAAATTTACTTTAATCACTAAAACCCTAGTTCAAATATAAATGGCGTCTAGTTCAAAAATTACCCAAGAGAAAATGAGCCATGAGATTCAACTTGTTAGCAATGAAGTAAAGCAACCTGAGTTTAGACCTATACCAGAGGTTGCATACAAAAATGATCCCGCTGGTGCCCTATCCGCTATCCCTAAAAAAGTTGTTATGGTTCAGGATGTGTGAAAATGCTATAATTGTAAAATAGGAGCCATAGGAGATTTGGAAAATTTTAATGCCTATGACAAACTCTGTGAAAATGATATTCTGAAAGATGAGTTTTCTATCATAGAAAAGAAGGGTTTAACCAAAGCCCTAGTTTTTCCAATCATATTAAAAAATGAGTAGATACGCATTATACTCAGTAGAATCCATGATGGATCATTCTGGCTAGAACAAGGGCAAGTCAAGATTACTAAGAAGATGGTTCATAGGGTTACTAGTTTTCCAACCCTAGATCGACCAAAGACTTTGAGAAGTGAAAAGAAGGAAACAATTGAGAAGAACACAGGTGCAAAGTGGAACAATAGAGGCATGACTATAGACACCATAATTGATCTCCTTCTAGACTTTGCTATAAGGATCATATCACATAAGTTTTACCAATCCAACAGGTTAAACAGTGTACCCTACATAGTAGTAGATGTGGCACATAAACTTGTAAAGAAAGATCACACTTATGACCTTGCAGAGCTCTTGTTGCAACAGATCAATGAAAATCTTGGAGCTATTAGAAAGTCCAAGGGAGCACAGTGTAAATTTGGTTCAGTGTTGGTTTGTATGTTCTTCTATATAATGAAGGAATTCCCTTCATTTGGTAAAGTCAACTGGAGTCAGAATAAAACCATTGTTGATCAAATTAATGATTTCATTACACAAATGGGAGATAACTTTGATGATCAAATGTCTATCTATTTTGAGGATTTCAAAAATGCAATGAAGAATAGAATGAGAATACTAGTTTCACTGGTAGAAAAGCATATAAATGACATATGTTTTCTTATTGATATTGATTGCACGTACATTCAAGCAGTCCTTCCAAGAACAAGATGGCTTAGACCATTGGGATATGAGCTTGATGTTGATCAAGCTTTTGTAGCCATCACAGCTTTACTTGTAGAGGAAATGGACAAATCTACCAAGGCATTTGGAACATATGACACTGTAAAATCAAGAGTTGTTATAGAACTCAAGACAGCCTCAGCAGTAAAGAAAAAGGACAAGCTGGTAAAGCAGATAAAGAAGAAACTTGGTGTTGGAGAATCAAGTACAGTAGGTAAAGATGAAGAGATTAGTGAAGAAGAAGAAGAAGGTGAGCCAGTACAAGACCCACTTGAGAAAGATGAGAGTGCCGAGGAAGCACAAACTAAGGAAGCACCCATCAGAGACAGAGTCATCAAAAGGAAAACAAAGACACCTCCTACTTCTTAGCCTTCACCAAAGAAAGTTGCCATGCAAATGCCTAAGAAGCCAACAACTAGAGCTACAACAAGGGCCTCTACTCAAAAGGCTAAAGAGGAAGCCACAAAGAAGAAAAACATAAAGGCACAGGAAGAGCCAAAGAAAAGGAAAAGATATGTGGCCCAACTTGATACCGATGAAGAAGATCAGACTAAAAAGGTAAGTCCTCCTAAATCTTCAGTTGATACATTATGTAAGAAGATTAGGAATGGAGACTTAAATGAAATGAAAAAGATTGATGTCAATAAGTTCAGTAAAGAAGAACAAAATAGCATAAAAGAGTCAGTCTATGCATTAATGGCACAATTTAAGTATACACCTCTTGAACTAGATGGACAATTGCCAAAGGAATTGTCTAAAACTGTAGAAGACAGATGGCATTTTTGTCTAAAGATGGAGAAAGAGATGAGGGAATCAACCATAGCAAACCTACTACCTGATTTAACAAAAGAACAGGTAACTCAAGCAGTCAAAAGGCATAGCAAAAGGTTTACTCCTAAATATGGGGCATTCTCCATCCTGCAAAACAAAATTGAAGAATTTGTGCAGAGAACAACAAGAGTTTGGAAAAACTTGTACAACACATTTGAAGATGTTCTTGTAGAGGTATACAAAGAGGAAGCTTATGCTAAACCTGAAGAAAGAAAGAAGAGGAGAGAAGAGAAAACAAAAGAAGAGAAAAAGGTTGAAGAAGAGGAAAATAAGAAAGAAAGAGAGGAGGAAGGAAAATATGAAGAAAAAGGAATTGATGAACAACAAAGTGTGCAAGACACACATCCTTCACCTCCTAGCCCACCTTACTCACCTACTACACCTGCAGAAATCATAAAGATTAAGGATGTTGTTGACACCACATGTCAAAACATTAATCCATTAACTGCAGCAGATCTTACTAAGATCCTTGACCAAACAACTTTACAAGCATAGTTGTGTACAAGTCCTATATTGGTCAATGTGGATAATCTTCAAAAGTCAGTAGATAAACTCAAAGAAGCCAAGGTGTTAGCACAAGAACCACCTCAAATCATTCAAACTACTAGGCTTACATTTCTACCACCTCGGTCACCACCAAGATTAGCTACTCAAACTCATCAGGAGCCAAGTGCAACAACAGAGGTAGTCATAGGAACAACAATTCAAACAACAAGTACTCCTCCAGCAGCAGTGACACAAGAAGAAGAAAACAAGCAAGAAGAGGAGGATAAGGAAGAAACTCAAAATAAAGAGGAGTCTGCAATACAAACTTTGGTTGAATTACCTAAAATAGGAACTCCCACAAAACCCAGTAATAGGCAGAGTACTAAAACAATGACCTTACATGTCAGTACACCAAGTTCAAGTTCTAGTAGGGTAGCCAGGACCATCCATTATGGTATTCCTAAGCTTGATGAAGAAATCAAACTACCCTATTATGATTCAAGCACTCTAAATGAGGAAAATATGAATGAAATATAGAGTGCATTGGATAAGAGAAGGTGACAAGAGGCAATGAGGAAAGACTACAAATACAAATAGGCAATGAATGAAATAAAAGATATATTCATGGATGCATTTAGTCTTCAACCTCCAGATGTAAATAGGCCAATACTTGAGTAATTATCTGATATAGTTGACCAAGTAAATAATGAAGACCATGATACTAATGTAAAACTAATGGAATGGTTAGAAAAGAAGTTTTTAGGCAAAGTCAATCAAAAAATAGCTAATAACATAATTTTGGGATAGGTTGACCTAGCCAAAAAATTGGAAAATGTAAAAAGTGTATTAGGGAACATATTTTCCCTCTATAGCAAATTGTGTGATTTTTCCAGGTTCACACAAGAAATAAATCAGAAAATTTTGAACCTTGAGAGTAAATTAAAGCTCTCCAGCACACAAATACCCTTAGACCCTACACAGAGTGAAAAGCAATTTGCTCAAACATTACACGCTCAGAGGGAATTAGCCGCATTATCAGCAGAAGAGGCCACTATAAAAGAAAAGCTGATGCAAATTCAAGCCTCCATTACTCCTCACTTAGAAATATTGCACAAGGAGAAAATGTATGTAGAAATAGTCCTGAAGAAGGATCCACATATTTCTACACATGAAGGACTTGTTGATATCACAACAGAGCTTGCAATCCAACAAAAATCATTAGATATTGCCTTAAATAATTGGGATGCAGCTCTCCAAGTACTCCTTGAGGTAAACACGACATTTTTGGCCAAGCATGGCATTACTATTTAGGACCCTTTGACATCCGTATCAAAAAGGGGGAGATAATATTCTAAGAGGGAGATAATATTGTGAAGATATATTAAAGATAACATTAGGCATAATGGCACAAGATATCAGCATGATCAACTCAGGGGGAGTTATAAGAGTTATAATAATTTTAAGGTATATATATTGTAAGCTACAAAGTTACAATTTTTTTGTTAAACCTCTGTATATATACCAAGCAGATTAGTAAACGTACTCATAAGATCAGATAAATATTGCTTAGTTAAGTGTTTTTGACACTCATGTCAAAGGGGGAGATTGTCAGTCTAAAAATGGTTTTGACACTTGAGTGCCAACACACTTAACCACTTTCTACATTGAAGCTAAGTACACTGTGTATGCTGAGCCACAATGTGTGCCGAGTCAGGAAATTCATCAGGTGTCGAGTGATCTTCAGGTGCCGAGTAGTCTTTAGGTGCCGAGTGAAGATCAAGTGCCGAGTGACTGTAGGTACTAAGCATGATCTAAGTACCGAGAAATATACAAGAGCCGAGTTACATAAAGGGTGCCGAGCATTAGGAAGCAGTAAATGCCAAGTAACTCAGAATCGGCATATGAGTTTGAAACTTCACAAACTCAGATGAAAACCATTTTCATAGCCGACATATCAAATCATTTATATTTCCTATGCAATCTTCATGTAGCTAATAAGAAAAATGGAGAAGGCATGCAACCAATGATAAAAGTGCAAGGAATAAGTGGGAAATAGAGATTCAATATGGATCGTAGATCCATAACTAACCCTAAGTCTTCGAGTGTCTTTATAAGGAAGACAAAATTTAATCGCATAGAAGTGGATGGACAAGGGTGTGTAAGGAAAACTAATTTTCAGAGAAAAGAGTATCAGATCATAAAGGATCAAGATCAGAGAAAGCAGATCAAGTGCCTATATTCAACAATCGAAAGATTGTAAGCTATCAAGTTTATTTTACCTAATACTCTCCAGCAATTGTGTTAGAAAGAAAACCCTATGGTAAATGTATATGAGCAATGCTAGTATGCTAATAGAAACCAAATTTAAATAAAGCTTCTACAAACTAAAAAAAATTCATAAACTTCAAGATAGACTAAGATGAGCTCTCAATTGAAAATATGAGCCATTAATGGGCTCTCTCAATGAGAAGCTCTCTTGTTGAGTAGCTTTGTCTAAAAAGATAGGATGTATGCTCAAGTTTTATGCTTCAAAAAGTGCTTCAAATGGAGTTGGAATTTGGGTGTGAGTGTATGGTTTTGATGTAAAATGGCTTCTCGAAATGGCATTATGACTTTACTTCATGGATTGCGTTATTTTGCAAAGGGGAAGGATCCAATTTATAGGCAAGAGGCTTGAGGGATTGAGGGCTAAGATGCAAGGATGGGAAAAAGCTCATGGAGGGCTTAGATTGCATGAGAGGAGAGCACATGGATTGTGCTTCCTTACAACCAATCAAGGAGTGACACATGTCACATGGTGAGAGGATGGAGGAAAGGGGAAGGATGAGTCAACAAAGGAGGCTCAAGGGATAAAATCTTCATAAAGACCCTTCATAAGTGCTTTGTAAGAACATTTATGACTTTGTGGGTTTTATAAAGTTTTGTGGTTGAAGATATTTGTGAGAGATACCATGAAATTCGAATTTTAGGGTTTAGGGGGGTTTTAAGCTTGCTTAGGGTTGAAAAAAATGATTAGAGGAAGGGTTAGAGATGGCTTAGGACTAGGCAAGTGGATGGCAAGTGGATTGCAATTAATGAGGGTGCGTGAAGGAGGAGATATTTGTTAACTTTGGCTTGGGTTAGTAATTCTTAACTCATTTTTAGGGAATGTGACAAGGTTAGGAGGGGATTAGGATTAGGTTTAAAGACATCTTCTAGAAGAGTCTAGACTTTGGATGAGGATAAAGACTTTCTAGAATAGTCTAGAATTTCCTAGGATGAGGATGAAGACTTTCTAGAAGAGTCTAGAACTTCTTAGGATGAGGATAAATTAGATTTTTAGGAAATAAATAAAGTTTTATTTATTTCAAGGGTTTGGGTTGAGGAGATATTTATTAAAACTTTTTTAATAAACATGAGGATTAATATTTAATCTTGATTAAATATTTTGAGTTGGGATTAGGGGTAGGAAATGATGGGATTAGCCTTTAATCAAAATTAAAGAAGGATTAGAAGATTTTGGAAGAGGTTAGTGGTCTTAAGGAAATTGGCCAAGTTTTGGGCAAAAAATAAATTTTTTATTTATTTTGGGTTTTTTGGTCAATTTATTAATTAAATAATTAATAAATAAGGAAATAATGTTTAAATAAGATGTAAACATTTTTGGGAGGGATTCCTTAATTAAATATTTTTAATTAAGATAAAGGGATTTAATGGCATAAAAATAAATAAATAAAATAATTAATTAATTAATTAATAAATGATGATGTCATCAGGACTTTTTCAGAAAATAAAAATACTTTATTTTCTAAAGGTTTTTAGGTGTCTACATTTTGCCCCTCTTTGATGTGATGCCGCAAGTGGCATGACATCAAAGATAAGAAAATAAGATGCCCAAGGCTAGAGCAGAAGAGGAGAGAATGGACTGTGAGATGCCCCCTCAAGAAGGCAGCGGGGAGAGAAAGCAAGGCTTGATGGCTTCTTGAAATGTACAAGAATCTCGGATGAGCAAGGAAACTCAGATTGGCAAAGAGAAGGGGCTGAATTAGCTCAAACTCTCACTATGGGAGAATGATAAAGGAGAATCAGATGCACAAGAGGAAGCAAGCTTAAGACTTTAGGGAAGGTGGAGGATGAAGGAGCAGAGCGCTATAAAAAGGAATCCAGGATAGGGAGATGGATGAGGGGATTATAAAGCTGATGCAACAGGATTTCAAAGAGTCAGATTGGTGGAAGATGGGTTTCGGAGATCCCTAGAACTAGGATTGTGGATCTCGAAAGATGAGGCTTGGTGGATTGATTTGGATTGGTGGATCCCTAAGACTAGGATTTTGGATCCCTAAAGCTAAGAGTGATGAGTGATTCAAAGAGATACTAATGCATAAGCTGGGATAGGAGAGACAGATGCTGGATATGGATGGGGGATAATGGAGATGAAGGAAAACCATTGAAGCTTTTTGAGCGGGGGGATACTTCAAAGAGAAGTACCACCATGTAGTTGAGCACTAGATTTTCTATAGGACTGTTGGTTAATTGCCAAGGTTACCAAGAACATCAAGGCCTTTTCACCAACTATCCAGAGGACTGACAAACTGACTCAAAAAAAACATGTAAGGATTGCCCCAGTATCACACATGAATCCCAGACGGAGCAGTGTGGAAACGACACTGGGTAACCCACAAGCAGAAAAGAAAAACAAACAAAAGACTTGATCAAAACCGTACACTTAGAGTGCCCCATTCGTAGCATACCGTGATGTGGAAGATCGTGGCAACCTTGAGGAGGGAACAAAAAGATTGTTTGGAAAAGATACTTCAAGACCCAAAAGGGAAGATTCCAAATTAAAAGAAAGTGAAAATCTAAAAGAGAAACATTTGCCAACGAGATGGGTAGGACGAGGTACTAATGGACCGAGATCAGACATGAGGAAAGCTATATCCTACAAGGATCTATCAGAGAGCACCTAAACTAGTGGATCTAGATGAGAGATGCATCTGGCAAGCTAAACTAAGAAGGATAACACTTTGGCAATAGGAGATCTAGCTAAAGGATGCATTGGAATAGCTAACCAAGGGTTGTGCGATGTGTGAAAGATGTTGATCAAGGAGGAACTGACACAAAAGCTGGATAGATACAATGGTACTAAGCTAAAAGAGGATGTACAAGCTGATGGACTAAGATATTTACAAGCTGAAGCTGACCAAGATAGTTACAAGCAGGCAAAAGCTCAGGATGATAGGATAACAGGATGGTTCGATGTTGTGCAAGATGCGAAAGCTAAGGGTGGGGTGATAGTGAAAGATATGGATTTGGCAGGATGCATCCAATGATGATGAGAGATTTTGTGACCAAGGATAGCTAGAGGAGCAGGATGAGATGGATGGATAGGATGGTAGATAGCTAGGATTATGATGGATATAAAGAGATGACATTGGGTTTGCATGAGGATAGCCTAGAGATAGATACCAATGACAAGGGAGGATGGACAAGACAAGATCTCCAAGGAATATAGTGCCCCCAATCAGAAGATAACATGCAGAAGGAGGTCTTATGATGGATGTGATAAGCTAGGATGGAAAAAGTTGAAGGGGCTAGGGAGATGGATGATAGCTGGGATGGTTGGCTGAAGCTGCAGGAGATACGTGGATAGTGTGAGATGGAAGCTGGAGGATGGAGGATAGGTGTATAGATTGGAAGATGGAGTTGGATGTCAAGAGATGACCAAAAGCATGAGGGTGATAGGCTAAGCTGGGGATGGCGAGATTACGCATGACGCTTGTTTGCCAAGTTTTCATCATGGTACTTGTCCAAGGCGCTTGAATTGCCAAGTTTTCACCAGTGGATGCTTTATTTTTGTTTATTATTTTTTGACTTTTTGACTTTTGACTTAGCTGGAATGATTTTGGCTTTCTTCAGCTATTTTTGGCTCATAGATGTTGGTAGGATGGATGAAAAAGGATTGGATTGAACAAGTGGAATGGTGGGTGGGAGTTTGATAGATAATGGATGCAAAGACATAAGGCTTATGGGTAAATGGATGAGGAAAATGGACAGATCATCATTGGCACATACCTTGAGAGGTGATAAAGTAGTGGGAAAGATGGTTTTGAGCAAGGTTGAGGAGAAAATGGAGGAAGAGAAAGATAAGGACTAAAAGTAGAGTTGGAAGATGGAGGATGGAAAATTTAGGATAAGAAGCATATGGACTAAAAGTGGATTGGGGGGATGAAGGATGCTTATATGGGGATTTGGATGAAGGATGGATGGATGAGGCTTTTTGAGTAGCATGAATGGATGCCAATTGAGATTTTTCTTTGAGATGCATTTCTTTTATGAGAATCTTGGGTATCCACATGATTTTTGACTTTTTTAGCTTGGGCTTTTGTGGCCTCTTGACTTTTTCTTTGATTGGGATTAAATGTTTCTTGTTTTGAACATGTATTTTAGAAGGGACATGTTGAGACTTGGATTTTTGTGGATTTTTGGATTTATGCTTTTGTATTTTGGCATCCAATATGCTTCTATTAGCCATGGGATGGGAACAAGAGCATGGAGGAGATGGAGGGATAATTGATGGAGTGATAGGGTTTAAAGGTTGGAAGGGATTCAAGGGTGAGTGCCTTTGATGATCTAGCTGGTGGATTTGAGGTGATGGAAGGATAGATTGGAACATAGGATATGGATAGATATAATTTCCCAAAATGGATGGAGGGAAGGAAGGATATGGGCCCAAAATAGATGGAAACGGTGAAGGTGTAGGTCCCAAAATAGATGGAGGGGATAAAGGATTCATATTAGGTATGTAAGGACCCAAAATGGATGGAAAGGGTGTGGGATTTAGATAAGGGATATATGGACCCAAAATGGAGGGTTGGAGATAAGGAGTAGGATGAGGGCCCAAAATAGATGCAGAATAAGATGGATGGGAACTTTGGGGTGGAGATGGAAGGACTTGGGACCATGTAGGAATAGCGGGGATACCAACATCTAGAAATACATTTTCATTTCTTTTTTCAATATGATGTTCATTATTTGGAACACAAGATGTGAGTACATTACTAGTTGAAGGAGTTGGATCTTCAGATATGATAATTAGTTCTTTTTCGATGGATCTATCATCATGGATTATGGGAGATGTATGATCATGAAGCAGAGGAGATGGGAGGATATGATCTTGAGTTGGGTGGGCTGAGGGAAAGGGATCTTGAGATGGAGTAAGTAAAATGGTAGGATTTAGATATGGAGGGGATGGTAAAAGTGGATCATGTAGGGGAATAAGTGGGATTGGGAGATCTGTTGTTCTATCGGAGGATATTTGAACATGCTTTTGGACAAGATCTTGACAAGAATGGATGTGAGTGGATGCATGAGGTTCATTATATGGGATTTGGATAATGCTTGGAGGAGGACATGTGGATGGGATTTGGAGCGATTCGATGGGTGGTATAGGGATGATAGCTATGGGAGATGGAGGTGATATTATAGATGGGGAAGCTTCATTACTGAATACTTCACATGGTTGGATTAGATGACATGGCTTATCGACTGTTGGAGGCGACTTTTCTTGTATTTCCTCTAGGAGATTCCTTGGAGACTCATGTGTTGGAGGTGGAGGTGGATTGACAGGAATAGATAGTGTGATGGGGGTGGAATATTGGAAGCTTGGTTGATTGGGTGATGGAGGAGAAGCTGGGATATCAGATGGCATGACTAGATAGTTTGGAATAACTCTTGGATTTTGGGGGATGGTTGGTGGAATGTTTCTTAGGCTTTCAATATACCTATCATAGTCAACAAGATTTTCATCATCATTGGAATAGGAGGTGGTAGGAGCAAGGACAATACGACCGAACACATCATGATAGGTTTTGGATTTCATGTTTTGATGATGAGTCAGATGGGGATGGGGTCTTGCATATGGATGAACACAGAAGCTCATGGTTGGATTTGGATTAAGCGCAGATTTTGGATTGGCTGATGAAGGATTTCCTAGGGAGAGTCAAAGCTGTATGACAGACCTAAGGAGGATTGGCTGGAGATTTTTGGCTTTCCTGTGGATGGAAGACTTCAAGGGCATGCTGTCAAAAAGTGAGAGTTTTTCTTTCCTATGCACTGGATTGGAGGAGATTGTGTCAACTTAAGGATAGACTAATGATCCTATGGGCATGACACGAGATTGACCACTTGTGGATCCCAACCTTTAGCTCAAGGTGATGAGGGATAACAAGTGAAAAAGCTAGATTACCCTAGACAAAGCTTTGTCAAAGGGATAACCTTGGTGAGGTTGGTGGATTGGTCAGATTGATTGGATAGAAAATTCTAGCAGAATGACAACAACTCTCTAAAGGCTTGGGTGTGATTTTGGATTGGGTTGCTAGCTGGCTAGGGGGGGGGATGATTTGGAGAGACTTTGGATTTGGGATTGTTCTAAAGCAAGGAACTAGATAGATTCGGTTGCAGAGGGGGAGCTTGGATGATTTTTTGATGAGGTAGTGACTACGCTAAGTATGCCTTGAGCTGGGAGATTTCTGCTTTTTTGGGATTTTGACCAAAGTTGGCAAACATTCATTCAAAAGCTATGAACAAACAAGTAGACAAAATTTTGGAGCAAGCACGTCAAACACACCAACATCCTAGGAAGCTTTCTACAAGGATGAAATTTGTTATAGCTAGGGAGTCCTCGATATACACAAGGTACATGAGGCCCAAATTCATAGATGAAACCAAAAAGATGTCACACAACCGAGAGGAGCGGTAAACCACTTCTCCTATTTCACTTCTCAAGGGTATAAAGTTCCTTGAGGCTTAGCCCGAGTGACAAAATCTTGATTCCAAGAGAGGTGTCTTTGGATTCACCTCCCAATTTTTATACTCCGCCGGAACGTTGGAGTTGAGGTCGTCCCAAGGGGTGATGAAATCCCCAAGCAAGCCTCCTAAAAAGTGTAAAACAAGACCACATACATGATCTTGGGCTTTAAAAGACACGCGTTCATTCCAATTGATGATTTAGATTTTGTAAGCTATGATTGAAGAAACTTGTGATTATGGCATACAATGTTCATTCCAATTTGACAGCATCATTAGCATAATGGAAGTCGAGAGATCGTCAACATAAGAAATGCGAGTGTCATTGAAAATGCATCAAAACCATGTGATGTTCATTGATTGTTAGGCATTCAAGATTGAGTGTGAGTTTGTTTTTAAGCCCAAAACAAAGATGTGTGACACTCGATTGCCAAGCACGTTCCCGGAGGCCCTCCACATCAATAGTTGTTCAATTTTATGCCCAAATGAAGTGCAAGCAAGATTAATGTGCATTCAAGGAATTTTCTAACTTAGAAAAACCACTAAAGACCCAAGTGAGTGGAGTTTGATCTTTGTGGAGCACTTAACACCCTCTTAGGTAGACCCATCTGCATAGATGGCACTTAGATTGCAACCAATGGTTAAATTGATGGGTGATTAAAGAGGGTGAGTCCAACTACAAACTTACTTAAAGCGTCTTTATTAATTTTTATAACTTAGAAGATTTAAAAAATGTGGATTCTTTTTATGCCCCAAAAGATGATTATTTGATCTATGACATTCAAGATTGGATTTGTTGTTTTAATCATGCATTCATAAAAAAAACAAACTTGATTTTAATCCATGGCACTCAAGAGTGATTTTAGCAACATGCATTCAAAGACAAGTGATTAAACATTCAAGTTTTTTCCTTTGAGCATTCAAGATTGAGATTTTGTGTGTTGTTTTAAGAACTTTGAAGTGCTTTGTTTTAACCTTAGATCATTCAAGATTGTTTTGGACTCAAAAGTGAAAATGACTCTTTGGACTTTGGTTTTCATTCAAGATTTTGTGTTCTAGTTTGCATGTTTTAAGCCCAAAAATGATATTCCTAGATTGTTTTGATGCATGAAAAACCTAAGAAACATTCAAGATTTTGCAACAAGACATTTGTTTGGAACAAATAACAAAGCTTTTAGGACAATTTTTGGCAACCGTTTAGAACTCTTAGTTTTCATAGATTTTTAAAAGAACTTTAAAATATTTGCAAATGAGGTTCATTTTATCCTTGATTGATGCTTTGAGTTTGATTTAGATTTTAGTGTGCACTTAGTGTTGATTTTGAACCTTTTGAAATGGAAACTTGAAGTTCTTTTTAAATTCCGAAAAATGAAGTGTTCCTAACTTTGCATGAATGCATCTAAAACCTTGATGTTGCAAGGATGCAAATGATTAGATTGGTTTAGTTTCACTTGTTAAAAGATTTTTTCTTTTTTGCAAATTTTTAATTTTTTAATGGATTTAAGTATGATTTGGGGGTTCATTTTAGGCACTAAAAAGAAGTGTGTATGATTTTGCTTCCTTAAAATAAAAATGGCCAAGATCTGCCACAAGAAGAAGAAGAAGAAGTAGATGGAATAAGAAGAATATAGACAAGAAGAGGAAGAAGAATTCCAAGTTCTTTGTCCACTTATAAGCTTGAAAAATCTGCAAACACTATGAGATATACTATGAGTTCCTTTGTCTTCTTCATGCTCATGTGGAACTACAAAACCAATTTATACAATCCTAC
The DNA here is from genome assembly GCA_028749045.1 of Cupressus sempervirens. Taxonomy (NCBI): domain Eukaryota; kingdom Viridiplantae; phylum Streptophyta; class Pinopsida; order Cupressales; family Cupressaceae; genus Cupressus; species Cupressus sempervirens. The sequence continues at coordinate 1,110,231,750 of CM053785.1, forward strand.
CAATCACAAAAACAAGCAAAATTAGCCAAAATCAGCAAATGACATACAAAACTTGACTAAAAAAGCTAATGAAGATGACCCATGCGGGGTCCCACCGGGTGTGCCAAAATGTATATGAGCAATGTTAGTATGCTAATAGAAACCAAATTTAAATAAAGCTTCTACAAACTAAAAAAAATTCATAAACTTCAAGATAGACTAAGATGAGCTCTCAATTGAAAATATGAGCCATTAATGGGCTCTCTCAATGAGAAGCTCTCTTGTTGAGTAGCTTTGTCTAACAATATAGGATGTATGCTCAAGTTTTATGCTTCAAAAAGTGCTTCAAATGGAGTTGGAATTTGGGTGTGAGTGTATGGTTTTGATGTAAAATGGCTTCTCAAAATGGCATTATGAGTTTACTTCATGGATTGTGTTATTTTGCAAAGGGGAAGGATCCAATTTATAGGCAAGAGGCTTGAGGGATTGAGGGCTAAGATGCAAGGATGGGAAAAAGCTCATGGAGGGCTTAGATTGCATGAGAGGAGAGCACATGGATTGTGCTTCTTTACAACCAATCAAGGAGTGACACATGTCACATGGTGAGAGGATGGAGGAAAGGGGAAGGATGAGTCAACAAATGAGGCTCAAGGGATAAAATCTTCATAAAGACCCTTCATAAGTGCTTTGTAAGAACATTTATGACTTTGTGAGTTTTATAAAGTTTTGTGGTTGAAGATATTTGTGAGAGATACCATGAAATTCGAATTTGAGGGTTTAGGGGGGTTTTAAGCTTGCTTAGGGTTGAAAAAAATGATTAGAGGAAGGGTTAGAGATGGCTTAGGACTAGGCAAGTGGATGGCAAGTGGATTGCAATTAATGAGGGTGGGTGAAGGAGGAGATATTTGTTAACTTTGGCTTGGGTTAGTAATTCTTAACTCATTTTTAGGGAATGTGATAAGGTTAGGAGGGGATTCGGATTAGGTTTAAAGACATCTTCTAGAAGAGTCTAGACTTTGGATGAGGATAAAGACTTTCTAGAATAGTCTAGAATTTCCTAGGATGAGGATGAAGACTTTCTAGAAGAGTCTAGAACTTCTTAGGATGAGGATAAATTAGATTTTTAGGAAATAAATAAAGTTTTATTTATTTCAAGGGTTTGGGTTGAGGAGATATTTATTAAAACTTTTTTAATAAACATGAGGATTAATATTTAATCTTGATTAAATATTTTGAGTTGGGATTAGCGGTAGGAAATGATGGGATTAGCCTTTAATCAAAATTAAAGAAGGATTAGAAGATTTTGGAAGAGGTTAGTGGTCTTAAGGAAATTGGCCAAGTTTTGGGCAAAAAATAAATTTTTAATTTATTTTGGGTTTTTTGGTCAATTTATTAATTAAATAATTAATAAATAAGGAAATAATGTTTAAATAAGATTTAAACATTTTTGGGAGGGATTCCTTAATTAAATATTTTTAATTAAGATAAAGGGATTTAATGGCATAAAAATAAATAAATAAATTAAATAAATAATTAATTAATAAATGATGATGTCATCAGGACTTTTTCAGAAAATAAAAATATTTTATTTTCTAAAGGTTTTTAGGTGTCTACAGTAATAGGTTAGCTTAGCCGCTATTTTGTAGATCCTTTAACTAGGTGACTAAATCCTTTGACAGGGTAACACTTCATGTAAAGTTTTTGTAAATCCTTTAACTAGGTCACTATTGATACAATGTAAAGCCTTTGACAGGGCAGGCCTTTAACAGGGCAGACCATCAGAAGTGGTCAAACATTATTACTATATTGATTTTGTAGGTATCATCCCCACCCCAGTTTTACCTTCTTATTTCTGGAGGGTTGCTGGGTTACCAAAATCTCAAGTGTTATGTGGTGATGCATATTTGTTTCTCATGATTGCTTAATTTTTATATGCATGCATGTTCATTTCAAAGATTTTTTATTGAGGATTTGAAACTATTAGAAAGCTAGTACTTATGATTCACCACCACCCCCCCACCCCACTCTTTGAAGCATTCTTTCCAATAAGATATTCCAACAGTTGATGAAGAGGCTTGGTCTATACTAATCACTTCCAAGTAGCTTGAACTCAGTCAACACTACATGACTCATTGAACACTAATAAACTCGATAGTAACTAGATCACTCAGTTGACACTGCATGAATTGGTCAACACTAGATCCACTTTGTTAACACTGTAAGCTCAGTAGACATAGTATAACATGGTTAACACACAATAGCTCGGTTAACATTACGCTCTTCTTCTTTTCTACTGACTAGCTCAATAGCCTTTGCTAGATTCAATTTGTACTAAAATTTGTCTTTAAAACTTATTAAACACTATGTAGCTTGGCAAACATTACAAACTGACTCGGGTGCTTGGTAGATACTGTATTTTGATAACTTGGCTTGGAACAATTAAATCACTTGGTTAACATTGTAAGCTGAATGATAGGCTCAGTAGCCAATGTAAAAATCGGTAGCAATGTAACAAATTGACTAAGTGTCGAGTCACCAATAGACAAATTGACCTTAATGTCAATAGTGTGGTGAAGCTTCTTGAGTGAAGTTACATTTTAGCAACAAAAGGGAATTTGGAGGTTATAAATACAAGCCCTTTTGTTGAGAAAAGTATTATTGGATATTTTATTTTCTTTTGATGCCTTTGTGGCTTTTTTCGAGTTCTAATTTTGCATCCTTGCTGAAGTATAAGGGTCTAAATTCTGAGTTGTTCTATTGGATCTACAACTAAAGTATTATAGATTTTAGTCTAGGTTTGCTTTGCAAATAGTTGTTGTGGTAAAACTATTTTCTAATTCTCCTACTATTTAATTTGTGCCTAAGGAGATTATTTGCTAGAGGTATCCTATGGATCTATGGAAGAGGGATTTTTGTGAATTATTGTAGAAATTGATAGAGTTTGAAATTAGATCTATGAGACTAGCATTGGAATTATTGTTGCAAGTTAACTATAGCAGGGAATTTCAGGTTTCATATTACTTGTTAAGATTCTCATGTAATATTATTAAAATTACATGAATAAGATTACACTTAAATTTCATTTTAGAACTGGCTACTATTTACTTTATGAGTAGAAATTTCATAATGTGGTTGGCAAAAATTGGTGATCATTTATGAATTGAGCACATTGGATTTGATTGCTAACATATTTTCAGCATTGTCATTTCTTTCTTATATTTATGCATGCAAAAATCTAAAGTATTAACACAAGCAAAAAAAGATGTATACAATTTAAAATCTATCAACATATCCAATGGTAATAAGTTTTCTTGCCAAGTGTCTGACATAATGTCAAACAAATGAATAATGAAGAAAATTACAATTATTGTGGTCATAACCGATTGGGGTTATTACAATTAAATATGCAACTTGACATACTTCAAATTGTTTTGATCTTTTTGTGTGTGCATGAGCTCCTTCTTTGAATTCAATAAATGTCAATATTTAGATAAGAGAAATGGATTAATTTGGAAGTAAAAAAAAGAAACAAATAAATGAAAAAGGAAAAATTTTAGAATGTCTAACATTACCATTTTCTGTAGAAGTACCTTCTTAGATCTAGTTTGTATGTGAAATTAAGTGCAAATGTGCCTCATCTTTCTTTCTAATGATATTTTTGCATGTTGTAAAAGCATTCAAAAGAGAAGAAAGGCTCTATATGAAGTCCTTGGATGGATTTGACTCTAGAAATTGCTGTGAAGGTGAGGCCTTGTCTTTTAGTTATGCCTATATCAATTACAACTTTGCCTAGGGTAAGGCCTTGTGATTTGTGTATAGCGATAGCCCAGGTTATGGTGAGGGGTATTTGTGTCAATTTCCTTTGGAAATGGATTGTATTGGAATGGATTTTGGGATTTTAGGATCCCATAGTGGACCAATATAGCTATTGAACTTTGTTGTAACATAGGAAGGCAAAAAAGGAGGTTTGCAACCCATTTGATACACTATGTCCTTTACCTCTCCAAGAGATACATTAACAGGACTAACATCAATCCAGAGGTTTTTTGTAAGCATAACATGTTGAAGTTTACATAATAAGACTTAATTAGGTAGTTGATCATCATCAACAAATTCTTTAAGCCTACGATGTGCATTTATCATAGTACAAAGTACAATAAGGACATTTAGGTCTTTTAGAATTTTTTTGTTGTGGAGTGAAACTTGCTCATTTGTAGAAAACAAATGTGTTTCTTGGTCAAACTTAAGTTGGTTAGTTGGTGTGGTTCTTGTTTGTATGAGTCATTAACAACTCCCAGTCATGTAGTGTTGGTTTTGCATTGTGTATGTATTGTAGTGCTTGGTGAATTGTATTTGAAGTGAATCATCATTTGTTTGTCTAAATATCATTTGTAATATTCCAATTATATTAAAGTTGTGTTACATTTACTTGGCATTGGTGTGAAATGCATAGATAGGTTTATTCGTAACATGTAGAAGTTGGGCTAGGTCTCCTACAAGAATCATTGACATGCCACCATAGAAAAGGTGTTATTTTGGGGGTATAACTTCACATAGAATGGAATGAATTTTTAGTAGTAGTTTGGAACCTATGAAGATCATCTCATCTATTAAAAATTATTTCATATTTTTCACATCTTCTTGATATTTTGTCAATTCTTGTCCTTGTAGTGATTTCATTTCTTGAATTGGAATTTTGAGGACTGCATGTATGTTGGATGCATGGATATTGAAAGTTGTGATGCCTATTGGTACAAGAACAAGGAGTGGGTTTATTATGTTATGCATTGAATTGTGTAGTGCATTTCTTATGCAACTCGTGAGGTATGATTTCCCAATTCCTGTAGTTCCTTGTATGACCATGTATAAAGGTTGCATGGAGAAATGAGATATGGAGTGGTATGTAATGATAGAAAACATAATTGGTTGATGATGCAATGAAATAAAGTTGTTGGTGGAGATAGAGGTGGAGGAGTGAAGAACTGAGCCAACCATCTTGCTTCTATGTATAAATTAAATGGCATGGTCATGCAAATTTAAAGGAACATTATGTTCTTCCCATGGGTGGTTGTTGTCAAATTTGCATTTACCCAACATGTCAAGATCATTTAAGTTATAACCTTGGGCAAGGACCAACTGGGACAAAATTTCCCACTCATTACATTACAATGAATCATGCTTATCCATCTCACCATCTAATTTTTTATACTCTTCTATGACATCTTCAACCTGATCTGCTTGACATGCCAAAAATTATACAATTATATATTCAATTGGTTCCAATGTCTTATAATGTCTAATTTATTCAAGCCTATAACTATGTGGTTCTCATGAAAGTGTTTGTAGAGGAGAAGTTCACTCCAAAAGAAGGATTCAAAATGTTTAGAGTCTTCTTTTGGAATTGTAAAAAAAAATGGAAATACTTGTACTATTGCTAGTTCATTTTGTATTCTCCATTTGTCTTGTTTGTGAGATGCAACATATGTGTAGGATCTTGTTGATTCAATTAGTGAAAGTAGTGTTAGGTAAGTTGGACATTCCATGTAGGCTTGTATGTATTGGAAGGATTTAATGGGAAATAAGATACTGAGAAGGGGTATGAATCAAGACCTTAAACTTTTACTTGCAAAAACAAATTATTGATTTCACACCTAAACCATGCCATATCTTATATGTAACATAATGATGCAAACATAACATCTATAAAAGATTCAACACATAACATAATGATTTGATAACCCATAAACACTTCAATGTGAAGGTAAAACTAGGGTGGGGATGAAAGCCACAAATCTTCACTGTTGCAACAATAAAGTTAACTTATTAGGGCTACAATGTTTGATCATAATATATGATTTACCCTGCGAGGGTTTTTCCTTGTTAAAAACTTTTGAGACAGTTAGGTCTCACCCTTTGAATGGATTTTATACTTACAAAAAAGTAAGGAATTTGTTAGGAGATTTACATAGATTTGTTAGGATTACTTGGTTAAGGGATTTGTCCCGATTTAATCAATTAAACTAATTCATTACCTAACCCTCAGTTTTCTCTATAAGCTAATTTTGGATCTTCTTTATGCAATATCTTGATCTAATCTCTTAATCTAATTTCTTTGTTATGTCCTTCACCACTTAGATTGCCTTTGTATAATCTTCTTTCAAACTTAGCATTTCTTGCTCTAATTTTTTTCCTTCTCATGCACTTCACACTTCCTCATTGTTCACTTCTTGTCACCACTCTCCCATTCTCTTCTTCACCTTCTTGATCACACACTAATTCCAGGGTTAGAACCCTTGTTAAATAGATGATCTTCGAAAGTTTTAGATCTTAATCAATGGTTTATATTTCATCTCTTATGTTATTTTCCTTCTAAAATTTTGATTTGTTACTTGGCTTTTGTCGGGATCATTACCTTTTGTAATGACATGTAATTTCTATCTTACATGTCTCTACAATCATCAAATGTCATATAGAAGTCAGACACAAATGATTTACACAGTTATTTGTGCAATTAAATATTCATATGACAAAATTGGTTTGCTCAGCATCTGAATGTTCTGACACTCAGTTGCAATGAATAGTTATAATGGCACTCAACTTCTATATACATGTTTCTTACTATTTTTTTTATCAAAAACTATCTTATGATTGTACTCAACCTCAACTGTACTAGCTTGACATATATATGTGTGCTTAGTCTTAACTAGGGTGCTTGACAATCTCTAACTTGCTTGGTCTATATCAAAAGTAAATAATTCCTTGTATACTCAGTCTCTACTAGATGACTCAGTCACAGTGATGACCATTCAATTTTGTCTAGTAAATTGCTAAGTGTTTGGACAATAATTGGAAACTTAGGCATATAGATCAATAGTATGTAGATATATTTTATTCTGCTATCATTGATTGTTTGTTTAAGATGGTGCAACACTTTTCTCCCCACATTCAAAGAAATAAACTGACAATTACAATTAACAAGAGCTAAATTTTGAAGCATATGACATGTTTCTTGTGCATCGATGTCTCTTTTGGCAACAATCTCGGCCATAAAATTCTAGTATGTTCTAACAGAGTTGTCATCTGGTTTTGAATTTGAACAAGTTCTTCCCAACATCTAAACACAAATTTTAGATTTTTTTCATCTTTTGAGGCATATTTGGCAATATATTCAAGAACCAAAGTTCTAGATATAATAGGTTGGAATCTACATTTTCTCTCCATATCGCTAGCATCTAAGGGTTATGGATATTCAACCTCTCATCATTTCTATTTTTTTTAAAGATGAGTGTCTAGATTCATCATTATGTAATGATGATTCTTCACATTCTTTCCATGGAGCTTTGTATCTACATTGCACATTATTGCCTTTCTTACATAGGCATGTCCTCTCAATACATCTAATGTGTCTTTGCACATGATTAACCAACTCTACCTAATCATAAAAAGGAATAGTAGAAGTTATTTCACTTGTATTTAGAAGGCATGGATCATCTATAGGAGCTCTATGTTGCATCTTGTCTATTTTAGATTTTGAGCAAGGATTCATAACTGTGACATATTTCTCAAGGAATGTTTTCGCTTGTTCTACTGCAACAGGGTCTTTCCAATCAAGGGAGTCCACATTTGGGGCATTATTTACCCAAATGACACTATGTACATGTGTAGACCCTCTTCTTTTCCATTCTGAGTGATACCAATAATTAGTTGCCCCTTGAGCTTCTCAATTATCTCTTCACAAAAAATTGTGAATCATTGGTGTAGATATAGCGATGTTGTATGAGGATTTTTAATCACATTGCCAATGCATTATTTTTTGGAAAGAAATGAAGAGGTTATATTTGGGGATATAATACTATAAAAATCAAGCCATTTAGTGTCTATTGCACTCAATATAAAGAAAATTGTTAAGGAACCTATTTTGGTAATCAAACATGACAACTCTTGCAACATGTATTCCAAAATGCTCTTCTTCCTCATAAAGTAGACCTAGAGTGCATAAGTTCTTTTGCTTATTGATTTTTAGGTTGGTTAGTTAAGTGGGAGCGAAGGTCTTCAATAGTGGATGGTGCATTGTATTCAACTTTTTGTTTAATAAAAATAGTTGTAGTAGATTAGCTGTGATGATGCATCATAAGATTCAAGAGGAAGTATGTAAAGCGTAGATGTTGACCAAACCTATTATCATGAAAATGCATAAGATGCACTACATACTCATGCATTTTAACTCTTCTAGCTTGAGCTTACATGGGTAGTGCAATACTACTTGGGAGAAGAGTGGGAAAGACCATGTCAAACAAACCCTCAGTAGTGTACTCATAAATGGGTCTTGAACTTATGGGTGGCCAAGCTGCCATATTAGCTGGCTCTTGTTGTATTTCTAAGTAGTTGAAGATGTTTTATTGGTAGGCTCATCATAAATGATATTGAATATTGAGATTCACCTTTTGTATGGCATGGTGGGTTTTCAAGTGGAGCATCTATTTAAGCTAGGTTTTCACTGCAAACATCAATTGTACGAAGCATTTCTATAATATCTATGTTGCAAGCAAGGAGCAATGATAGTTCCAAAACATTAATTTCAATGTCCTTGTAGTAAGGGTCAAATTTGATCTTGTATGAGAGTCCATTGTGAACATGGCTTCTGCTAGCATAGCAATCATAATGCTTCCTGCTTGTATTTAGTCTTCGAATAATTAAGATGTCTAGTTGACCACTTTTACATGGTAAATACTTTGTAATTGTTTGTATATCTTGGAGGAAGCTTATTGTGTGGCCACTATATTTGTATTGTCTAGTATGAGCATGGGTTACTTACAAGATTAGAGTAACACATGCAATAAGCATCTCTTATACTTGGGTGAGAATCCTCAACATGGTTGAACAAAGGGGTCCATGTTGTTGGTTGCTGAGAAGCGTTGGATTCCTCTCTTAGAAAAAAAACATCTCTTACAAGTTTTAACACCATTTAATCCACATACATTCATACCAAGCTAGCATTCCTTACAAGTAGTACATATTTGTAATTTTGATAGGGTACTTATTCTATTTTTAAATTTATGGCTTGTATCTATATATGTAGATGACAATTGGAAATCCATGTGGGTCATTAAATTTTGGCTATGAGAGCTATGCCTAATGGAATTTGGTGGAGTTGTTAAAAAAGGTTGTGGAGTAAGGGAGCATGTAGAACCTTGAAGGTGGTGGTGGACCGACTAGTTTGGTGCTAGTTGTAAAATTTGGTAGCATTGGATGCAAAAATGTTCTCTAATTTCATCTCTATAGAAAGCATAATACAGGTGACTTCTCTTACCACTACAACATTTAGGGTCAAATTGTGACGACAGTGTAATTTGTGTTGATTTTCATGTTTGTTTTTTTGTAATTGCCCTCGACGCCATCACAATACCGACGTAGGTGTTGTAATTGTGACACACATGTGAGTAAAAAAGAAAAGAAGAAAAAATGACATAAATCATTCCCCATTTGTTTTGATTGTGTTGAGAGCTATGCATAAAAGAAGGTGGAGAGCTCTGAATGAGGGTGGAGAGCTTTGAATGTCATTGTACCCTTGTGCTTGGTGTATTTTGTTCCTGTGATATATCTCTGCATTTTGTTGTCGCACCCTTGCTCTACAATTTCATTGCTATGGATATCTCTACATTTCATTGTCATGCCTTTGCTCTATGATTTGGTTGTTTTTCCCTTGTCATCTTTGTGCTTTGTTGTTGTGCCCTTGCTCTAAATTTTTTTTGCCATGTTGTGCCTTTGCTCTGTGATTTCATTGTCGTGTTGTGACCTTGCTCTATGATTTCATTACCATGCCCTAGTTCTGTGATTTTCTTCAAGGGTATGTAAATGGTGGGTTCTTTTCCTTCTAAATAGGTATCTCTTTGTATCTCCTTCTAAACATATATATTTAGAGATATTTTTAAAGGTTCTTATTACATCTTAGCACAACAAAAAATTTGATCTAGCTACATAAATATTCCAAAATCCAAATAATAATAAAATAAAACTCACTCAACTCATGTTAAGTGACTTACCTCAAGATCCTCCACAGAAATAATGTAGACTAGGAAAAATGGACAGAGTTCGCAAGAAATTTTACAAAAAACATTTCATAGTAGATATTTTTAAAAAGAAACTATCCATAACAAGTTAAATGGATCTAGCTGTTGTTTTGTTGGGTTGATTTTGAATTCCTATAGAATTTTCATCAGATTAGGTACAATAAAATGAACAATTAGTTGTTCCTAGCTAGCAAGAGCAAATACAATTTTCCAAGGTGATAAAATTTTATATGCAAGGAATTGAAGAATAACTTCAGTGAAGAGTTGAGTGTAAGGAGTTAAAGAACCAAGTTCTACTTCTATGTAAATGCCATAATCATGAGGCTCATTCATAGAAGCCTTTGCTACAATGAAATTACCTGCAAACCATGCAAAGGATGTTGTAGTGGCTTCCAACCTTGAAAAACTCTTATAAGCATTTGATACATGGGGTCATCACAGGGAGACTGTGCCAATACTTGAAAAACTCTTATAAGCATTTGATATTTGGATTGTAAATTTTCAAAGACACTCTTGCAAGTGATTCCAATGTCATAGTACCTACCACAACACTTTCCTAAATTCTATCTAGTGGCTCCCATAATATAATCTATGTTGTCTAGCTATTGTTTTAGCCGTGCAGTCTCTTTCTAAAGACACTCCTTCTCATTCGCTCTTGTGCCTTAAATTTTGATTATCAAACTTTTGAATATCTATCTCTACCTTATCTAAAATCAACTTCACATTGTGTTTTAACTCTAGCATAGGTGTTTGATAATCGATAGCTTTCATTTTAGCATTCAAGTTTTCAAGATTGTTCAACACCCTCACTTGTGGACCTCTCATGTCAAGCACTTTCTGTACTATTTCAACACCATGTTCTTGCTTCTGAGCTAATAGTTCTTCAGGCGCATTTTCTTGTAAAACACTAATTTTGTTCAACAATTGTAAACTCTTAGAAAGTGCATTATTGTTTTCATGTATGTATGTATATATAATAATGAATAATAATAATGTTTTCATGTATGTCAAAATAATAACTAACATTACTATTGGATCATATAATAATGAAGTAATCAAAAGATGCACCAATTTAACTATTGTTTCCAATGTCATAGTACCTTCAGATGCATTTTCTTATAAAACATTAATTTTTTTGAACAATTGTAAACTCTTAGAGAGTGCATTGTTGTTTTCATGTATGTATGTATATGTATGTATACAAAGAGATCTTGTAGATTGTGGATAATGGATTAATCATTCCCTATTTGTTTTGATTGATTATGGAGAGCTGTGCATGAAAGAGGGTGAAAAGCTCCGAATGAGGGCAGAGAGGTCTGAAGGTTGGTGGAGATCAGTGGAAATCTAGGATTTTGTTACTGCTCCCTTGTGATCTCTGTGCCCTTGCTCTACGATTTTCTTCAAGGGGAGAAGAGGTACCTATGTAAATGTTCTTTTCTTTTCCTTCTAAACATGTATCTTTTGTTCATGTATAATAGCTTTGGTCAGATTCAAGGATAATTGATTATGATGATTATATGCATATGTGCATGTATGTATGTAAAATAGTTCACTATGTGAAATTCTTTACATGCATACATACACACTTGCATAGTACTCGTGCTAAATTAAATTAATCATTCATGTCTTGAATTCACACAAGAAATTATCCTTGCATTCAATTGAATTTATTCATACCAAACTAGGCATGTAGAAATATGTACTTACAGATTATATTATCTCTTGGTGGTTGAGTAAAGATCTTGTGCATAATATCATCTAGGCAATGATCATAGACATTCAAATTAAGTCATAATAGGATCAAATAGATGATCCATTTATGTTACTTCATACTTGTTTTATTGAACATTTTGTTTAACATTATCAATAATACTAGAATTATATAGCTACAACTAGTACTTTTGTTTATTTTATTTAATCATATACATTTAAGACTATTATTTTTCTTAAAATTAAACTATATATTTGTTATCATTAAAATAAAAATATAGATCTCTAATAGTTATCTTTTTTAATTTTATCTTTTTTAATTTCAACATCTTAATAATTAATGTGAAGATTCTCCACTATTGGATAATGGAATAGCTACAATGTGGAGCCACATAGCTCATGGCTTTTTCCACCAAATTATATTTTTTTCCTTCAAAAATATTATAGGTGAATGTTCTTTTGATTTCCCATATATTTAATAATTTGTCACTTTTCGTTTGAGGTAATTTTCTATTATGAGATAGAGACATGTATCATAAGGATGTACAAGCCAATTTTGATCATCCCGCTTTCAAAGTTGTTTCCCTTATCAAATTAATGAAACTACTTGCAACTGACACCCTAATTTTCTACAACTTGCTCGATCAGCCATTCACATAACTCCTACCCCCCCATCTAATCTTCTGTAAGTCTCTCTCCTCTAAAGAACCAATAAATGAAACCATCATCATCATGAGTAGACTCAGTCTCCTTATATGAATTCAATCAAAACTATTCATACCAAACTAAGTATGTAGAAATTTGTACTTAGAAACTATATTATCTCTTGGAGATTAAGACTTGCTAACCCAAGCCAAAGTCAACAAGTCTCCCTTATACTTTTCCATCCCTATCAAAGAGCATTAATGGTTCTTACATGCCATTAATTCCTCTTATATCCCTCTTTATGTGATGCAAGGAAGGATGGGTAAAACCAGGGCTAATGGCACACCCAGCTCTTCAAACCACCCTGCAAGAGTTAACATAATGAAAGAAATCACAAAGAAAAAAAACCAAAGGAGGAAGAAGAGTAAAATACTTTCATTTATTCTTCAAATATTCAACATACATGCCTAGCTATAAGGCCTTTTGGGTTATGGCCATATACAAAATACATTCATACACAAAGATCAACAACAAATTCATACTTTCCAGTTTTGCTCTACAATCCTCTTCAAAACTACCTAAACTCTTAATTGCCCTAGCTTCTAGCCTAAACACCCTATTTATACTAGTCAAAATGGCTTTGAAAAGTTGGCTCTTAGCAAATATTAAATGAAAATAAACCTAACATTAAATACACAAGTCAGCTTGCATCAGCAATTAAGTATCCAGAAATTGATGTCCGAGAAAAATCATGATATCTCCTAGCTCCCATTGAGTTAGAGCTCACACTTTGAATTTTGGGTAGATATCTAGGTCCTCTACAACCCCTTAAGCACATAAATTCTTATTAATCAAGGAAAATTGTACATCCAATCTGAAAGTTGAGCATAGAAAATTGTCGCGCAAAACTGCCAGAAATTGATGTTCTAGGAGAATTGCCATAACTCCCAACCTATAAGGAGTTAGAACTTGTGCCTTTGATCATAGATATTAATATAGGACCTATTCAATCCTTAATGTGTGAAGACCTTCATTCACTATGGAAAATTAGTTACATGGTTTGTAACAGGTACCTAGAAACCAGAAAATACAACTTTTGTAGAACCTAGTTTCAATAGCAAGATAAAAACTGAAAACATGCAGGATAGCAGTACAACCCAAGATGCTCTTACATCAAACAACTAGGGTTGGGAGAAATGATTCTCCTAAATAATTGAGATGTCACAACTTGAGTTGTATCCAAATTAGGTTGAGAAATCCATGAAGCATCTTCTAGAGGTTTGTTCTTCCACTTCACTAGATATTCATAATAATATTTTCCCCTTGTGCTCTTACCAATTCTCTTATCTAATAGGTGTTCAACTTCTTCAATATACTTCTTAGGATAGTCCTCTGATATAATAAATTCATCATTTGATTCATGATACTTATACAAATCAACACTATTGAATATAGGAGATATATCCATGTCATTAGGTAACTCAACTTGATAAGCATTTCTACTGTCAAATTTCTTCAAGATCTTACAAGGTCCAAACTTCTTCATCTTCAAGTTACTATATGTTCCAACTAGAAATCTCCCTTTCTTCAAATGAACCATCACCTCATCACCAATTTGAAAATCATGATGTCTTCTAAACTGATCATCATTCTCCTTATACTTCTGATTACTTTGTTCTATCCTTAACTTCACTTCCTTATGCAAAAACTCCATAAAATCAAAAAATTCTTCTTATGTAACACTTCTCTTTTCTTCATCAGCAATAGCTCTGAAATCTAATACTCCTCTAGGCTTCATTCTAGTAACAATATCAAAAGGTGTCTTCCCTATACTCCTATTCATAGAATTATTATATGCAAATTCAGCTTGTGCCAATGCTATCTCCCAATTACTTGGATTATTTTGTTGGATACAATTATCCAATTGTGTGTTGTCTTTGATGTTACACAAATGTCATATTAGTTATCAGTCAAATTCTACCGAGCTCAGTTGGTCAGCAAGGCAAAAGACAGAGTCTATCGAGCTCAGAAGGTCAGCAAAGAAGATTTATAGTGTCTACTGAGCATTCTCAGACTTTACCTTGTGCAGACAATTGTTATCGAGGTTAGAAGGTTAGAAAAGGAAATTTAGTGTCTACCAAGCTTAGTCGGTCATCAAAAGAAAATGTGGTAGAAAACAGTTCTTACTGAGCTCTCATGGTTAGCGAAGGAAAATAGTTCTTACTGAGCTCTCATGGTCAGCAAAGGAAATTCAGTTCTTACCAAGTTCACTCAGCAGCCAAAGGATTTCGTAGGATTTGTAGTGTTCATCGAGTTGAGATGGTTAACTTAGGAAATTGTTTTTGGAGCAACGTTTACTGAGTAAGGTCAGCCAATGAAGGATTTCATTGTTTTGGGAAATAAAGTTTATTTGTTTAATGTAATATTTGTAGTTGACTGATGTATGATTTATTGGTAAATGTAACTTATAATTAAGCCAACATGATAATCTAAATGGTATATATGAGAGGCCAAGTTGTGAACTTTAAGTGTGATGAATTTGATGTGATATGAATGTGAAGGTGGACTGATTATTGTGAGAGTGAATTTTGAAGGATGATCAGAGATCATTAAAGAGTAGCAAAGTTATATTTGATCAAGAAGGATCTAATGGTGTAGAATAGAGATATAGTCAAAAAAATTAGTTACATCTTATTCAGGTCATTTCATTTTTATTTTCTAATCATTGTACCTCCAAAATCTCTTAACAAAGTTGGTTTGATAGCCATTTTGTAAATCCTCTAACAAGGTGACAGTATAGTTGAATTGTTCTAAAGACCTCTGGTAAGGCCACTCCTAATAGGGTGATTAAATCCTCTAATAGGGTCACACCTAACAGTGTGTTTTGTAACCTTTAATAGGGTTGGCTCCTAATAGGGCTCACTTCAAAAGAGTGAAAATTGGTAGCTAGTTACTTGGTGGTTTTTCCCATATTGGGTTTCCACATTAAATCTAGTGTCTCTTATGTTCATGTTATTTACTTCTGCATGCATGTTAATAATTATGAATGCTTAAAGATCAGTAACAAGTTAATCTACCAAGTTACATCATTTTTCTATGTGGTTATCGAGTATCAGCAGTAACTAGTTATTTTAGACATCTAAGGGATTTGGATTTATTTTTGTGGTAACTGATTCACCCCCACTCTCAGTTACTCCATCTATAATTCCAACATATTCCCAACTAAAAATCTCAATAAATTACCCAATCTTCTATTCACAACCTCTATTTTTCCATTAGTTTGTAGATGGAATGTAGAACTAAACTTTAACTCAGTACCCATCTCTTTCACAAATTCTTCCAAAAAAAACCAACAAACTTACTATCTTTGTCAGAAATAATACTTCTTGGTAATCTATGCAATCTCACAATCTCTTTAAAGAAAAGTTTAGTAACATGCTCAGCATTTGATGTCTTCTTACATGGTATGAAATGTGCCATCTTAGAAAATTTTTCCACCACAACAAATATGGAATAATACCCCTTCACTGTGTTAGGAAATCAAAGAACAAAATCCACATTGATGTCACTCCAAGGTTTCTCAAGAACAGTAATAGGTGTATACAAACTAATACTTTGACTCACTCCTTTTGCAACTTGAAAAACTCCACAACTCTTTACAAATTTCTAAACATATTTATACATTTGTGATCAATAATACTTCTCTTTTAGAAAACTCAATGTCTTATCAATTCTAAAATGTCTGGCCAATCCACCACTATGCTTTTCCTTAATCAGATTCAACCTCATAGAACTTCTAGGAATACAAAATTAAATACCTTTGAACAACATAACTTCTTGAATGAAATACTCATCATACTTATATGATTGGTTAGATTTGGTGCTCTACACTCTCTCCATGCCTCATAAAAATCAAGATCAGCATCATACAACTCTTTCATTTCATCAAAACCAAGAACTTCAACCTTCATTTCAGTCAACAAAGAACGTCTTCTACTGAATGCATCAAGAACTCTATTAGTAACTCCACTCTTCTACTTAATGAAAAATGTAAAATTCTACAAAAAATCAACCCACTTCATATGTCTTTGATTCAATTTATGTTGACTTCCCAAGTATTGTAAAGCTTTGTGATCGATATACAGTACAAACTCCTTAGGAATCAAATCATGTCTCCACTTCTTCAAAACTTGAACAATAGCATAAAACTCTTGATCATACACATAATACTTCCTTTTAGCATCATTCAAATTTTCACTAAAGATAGTGATAGGCTTACCTTCTTGACTTAATACAACTCCAATTGCATTACCACTTGCATCACATTCAATTTGAAATATTTTGTTGAAATCATACAAAGCCAATACAGGTAATTTAGCAACCTTTTGTTTCAAAGTCTCAAAACTCTTATCAACTCCATGCGTCTACCTAAATTACTTTTTATCTCCCCTCACTGTGTCAGTCATAACATTACAAACAACACTGAAATTCTGTATAAAATTTCTGTAAAAACTAGCCAAACCTCGAAATGATCTTACCTCACCCACATTCTTAGGTGTAGGCCACTCCAAAATTGCTTTAACCTTTTGAGAATCCATCTTCAATCCATCACTTAAAATCACAAATCCCAAATGCGCAATCTCCTCTTGCATAAAAGAACACTTTTAAAGATTAATTAGCAACTTTTCCTCTTTCAACCTCTGCAATGCTTGTGTAATATGCTCAAGATGTTCTTCCTTAGTCACTGAATATCAAAATATCATCCAAATAAACAATCAAAAACTTACCCAAGAGTCTTTTAGAAACTTCATTCATCAACCTAATGAAAGTACTAGGTGCATTCGTCAAACCAAAAGGCATAACCAACCATTCATATAAACCATCTCTTGTCTTGAAAGCAATCTTCCATTCATCACCTTCTCTGATTCTAATCTAATGATAGCCGCTCTTCAAATCAATCTTGGTAAAATACTTTGATCCACTCAAAAAATCCATTATGTCATCCATCCTTGGCATAGGAAACCTATATTTCACTGTGATCTTATTAATAGCTTTGGAATCAGTACACATTCTTCATTCTCCATTCTTTTTAGGTGTTAATACAATAGGTACAACACATGGGCTCAAACTTTCTCTGATCAAACCTTTCTGCAACACCTCAATGAATGAAGGGCTACATACTTCAAGGATTGAAGATGGCCTAGATTACTATCTATGATCCAAGGTGAAAATTCTAACTCCTTATAGGTTGCGATTTA
Organism: Cupressus sempervirens; assembly: GCA_028749045.1. NCBI lineage: Eukaryota > Viridiplantae > Streptophyta > Pinopsida > Cupressales > Cupressaceae > Cupressus > Cupressus sempervirens. The sequence goes on from CM053785.1 coordinate 1,110,249,412, forward strand.
TGACAATTCTCCTGGAACATTAATTTTTGGGAATTCTATGTGACAGTTTTCTATGCTCAACTTTCAGACTGGATGCACACTTTTCCTTAATGAATCAAAATTTGTGCATTTAAGGGGTTGTAGAGGACCTAGATATCTACCCATAGTTCAAATCATGAGTTTTAACTCAATCAAAGTTAGGAGATATCGTGATTTTTCTCGGACATCAATTTCTAGACAGTTAACTACTAATGCACGTCAACTTGTGTATTTAATGTTTGATTTATTTTCATTTAATATTTGCTGAGACCTGACTTGTAGCTTCTCCATGTTCTAGAATGATATATAACCCATTTTGTCTAGTATAAATAGAGTGTTTAGGCTAGGAGCTAGTGTTGTTAAGAGTTTAGGCAGTTTTGAAGAGGATTGCAAAGTAGAACTTGAAAGTACGAATTTGCTACTGATCTTTGTGTATGAATGTATTTTGTATCTAGCCACAACCCATAAGGCCTTATAACTGGGCATGTATGTTGAATATTTTAAGAATCAATGAAAGTATTTTACTCTTCTTTCTCCTTTGGTTGTTGTTCTTTGTGTTTGCTTCAGTTGTGTTAACTCTTGCAAGGTGGTTCGAAGAGTTGGGTGTGCCATTGTCCCTAGTTTTCCCCATCCTCCCTTGTGTTAGGTGGTATCAGATATTGAAGTTCATCTTTTTGGAGATTGGATCATGTAGAACCCTAATTTGGATATTGGTTGTAGGGTTTCAGATTTACAGATTTGACCTATAACTTGTAGAGGGTTACGATCTTGCAGGAACCTAATTTGTAAAGATGGTTCATGGTAGAGGAAATGTTGATAATGCTATATTAGATTAGTTTAGACAAATTGTAGCTAGATTATATGTTGTGGAGATATCCCAGAGGAGAGGAGCACATTTTGATGATGTAAGTGATGATAAAGTAGTAGCACCAAACCATAATCTAGAACTTGAGGAAGATCAAGATGAGCTAAGATTCTTGAGAGTATTGTCTAGGGAAAATTCAAAGCCTACTATAGAAGTTGTTCATTATGATGGAAAATTGGATACCAATGTTGTGTTAGATTAGATCTCAGATATGGAGAAGTTCTTTGAGTATGAAAATAATCCTGATAATAAGAAGGTGAAGATTGTAGTTACTAGGCTGAAAGGTCATGCATCACTATGGTGGGAGAATTTGCAAACTGATAGACAAAGGAGAGGATAGGAGAAGATCAGAACTTGGCCAAAGATGGTGAATAAGGTAAAAAACAAATTCCTTCTTGCTGATTACTAAGTTAGTAAAAGATGCAAAAATTGAAACAAAAGGACATGATTGTGAAAGAGTATACCGAGGAATTCTATAGATTGGACATTAGATCTAGACATGTGGATGATGATGTTAAGAAAATTGCAAGGTACATAAATGGATTGAGATCTAGAATTCAAGATGAAATAATTTTTATGAAGTTGGAATGTGTCAAAGAAGCATATCAATATGCCTTGAAAGTTGAGGAGATCTTGACAAAGAAGCATGAACAAAGACAAAAAGGTAGAGGTGGTAGATTCCAGAGAGGCAAAGGTAGATCTTATGGTGAAGGTGGTAGATCTGAAAGTTTTGTGCAGGATAAAGGCAAATCTAAATGGAATAATGATGAAAAAGACAAGAATGAGTGGAAAGATGGTTGTTCATACTGAGGAGGTACTGGATCTTACCAAGGAAGAGGTAATTCTTATCCTAGAAGTGGTTTCTGTGGTAATTATTTCAGATGTGGTAAAGAAGGGCATAGATCTTTTAAATGTAGATCTTCTGAAAGTAGGCAGAATAATAGAAATGTTGTGATCCAAGGAGACATTAAGAATTCACCTAGTGGACCTGAGGTTGGAGAAAATTTGATGGTGCAAAGAACCTTATGTAATAAAGGAAGTGATGAGGAACCTGTCCTTGGAAGAAGTCTTTTCAAGATAGATGTAAGATGAATGGAAAATGTTGCAAGGTGATCATTGATAGTGGAAGTTCTATAAATTTGGCATCAGAAGAGCTGGTTACAAAGTTGTAGTTGCAGAGGTTGAAACATCCCAAACCTTATCATGTTTCATGGATCAAAGACAAGCATAAGATATTGGTAAGTGAACAATGTGTTGTGAAGTTCAAGATTAGACATTAATTTGATGAAGTGTTGTGTGATATTATGCCTATGGATATTGTCATATCTTTTTGGGTAGACCTTGGAAATATGATAGATATTTTGTACATGATGGAAGATTGAATCAATATACTCTTTAGGTGAATGGGAAGAAACAAACATTGTTTCCTTTGATTGAAAGTCCAAATGAGGTTAGTTGTACTGTAATAAAAGTTTGCATGGTTAATGGAAAGCAATTTTAAAAGGAAGTAAAGAGGAATCAAGTTTTTTTTTCCTATAGTTCCTAGAGGACTAAGTGTTGGTAGTAAAAGACCAAGTAGTAGAAGTTGGTAATGACAAAGTGACAATAGAAATTGCTGAATTGTTGAATGAATATAAATATATTGTTGCTGATGATATTCCTGATGGTTTCCCTCTAGTAGGAAGCATAAGTCATTGTATGGATCTAATTCTTGGAGCTAATTTCCAAACAAAGCACCATATAGGTTGACACCTACCGAGAATGAAGAATCTTGTTATAAATAATTGGGAAAGCCTCAAGGATGACTTAAGGAATTATTTTGGAGACATCGTATAAAGGAAAGATGTTTTCTTTATTTGTAATGTGTGTTCTATGTGAAGTAATTAAGGAAGTGCAAAAAGGATTAGTGTTTGGTGAATGTGAGTAAGCAATCCAAGGAATTATTGGATGCAAAGTTTGTGGTTTGGTTACAAGATCAGATGGAGAAGAAGTCCAGTTGACAGGATAGAGAAAGAGGAAGGAGCAGTACAATTCAAATTCTACTATTCTATAAGGAATAATATAGACATCATTTGGACAATAGGTTCATTGGTCTTTTTCCTTGAAGCCATTTAGACAATGGTTTCATCTGCTATCTACAACTCCTAACAGAGTTGGCACAACTTCTAATAGGGTTGGAATCTCCTAACACGGATTCAAAGTCTCCTAATTGGAACTAATATGTATTGAATGTTATTATAGACTCCTAATGGGGTCCATCCTCTAACAGGGAATATTTATATTAGTAGTTCATCTTGTGGCTACCATCCCCACTGGAGTTTTTCCTTTGATCAATGGTTTCCCTAGTTAACATATTTGGTTTATTTGTTAGAAAATTTGAACTTATTTTTTGACAAGAGTTGGTCAATCTTTCGACAAACAATGGTAAAAAAAATGTTTCTATTATTTTATCAAAATTTTGACTGTATCAACGGACAATCCCATTGAAAATGATCCCAATCTTTGTAATAGGGAAGCATCATACCACTAGTAGGAAATGTGAAAAGTTTGACAACTACAAAATTGTTATCAATGATAGTTCTTGTCTAAATATTAATGTTTAGGAAATTATTATTGACAAGATTTTCATGCCCTCAATGGAAGACCTTGTCAAAATATCGATGATTAGGAGATTTTTATTAATGAGTCTTTCATGCCATTGATTACAACCATCATAGAAATAGTGACTAGTAGTCATCAAAATTTTGACGACAACCATAGTTTTAAAAAAAACAATGACAAAGTTTCAAAGTAGGAGCTCTCCCGATACCTCTCATTGAGGACATTTTTATCAAAGTCTACCATAACCCCTGATTTCTTGGGCCTTCATGACAAAGAATGCTCTGGCAGCTTCTTCCAACTTGGCCCTTGTTAAGGCTCATGTGACCATTCCCACAAGGAGAAGACCCTGGAAACTATTGTAGCTGCCAATAGACCCCCAATGCCTTGAAGGCTTCATTCCATGAAGAGAGAGAGAGAGATCTAATGGAATTCATGAAGTGGGAAATTGAGTTGGAAGTTAAGGGGTTGAATCAAGATACAACACATTTACCACACAAGCTAGCCTAGGTTGACTTTCATGATCTGTGTTAGTGCATTATTTTGTTTCTTGAATGCAGCTAGATAGTTGATAGTTGATAACTAAATAGTTTGACATGTTATTTTTTAATTACACTTGATAAAATATACAAAATAGAACTTCATTATTAGTAAGCATGTATCTATTCACCCTGTGATTTTTAAAAAATCCTACACATATTGCAAGCTAATTTCTTTTATCAAACAAAACTAAGATTACTATGAAAGAGTAAGTGAAACAAACATTCTGAGAAGCAACACATGACTCACCACACATTCTTTGATATATCAATTAAAGAAAGGATTATGTGCAATGATGGTGCTTTCAACATTTTTTATGGGGAGAGTGATCGATCCCTATCATTTTACCAAAGTGATCCAACTATGTTGGAGACTTAAAAGTTGGAGCATCCTCATCTACAATAATGACAATAATGCCTATGAGAGACAATAATGACATGATACAAAAATTACTTATAACTGAAATGCTTTTAACAAGGAAATCAAAACTACTAATTTTTTAACCAGATCATAAATTAAAAAAAAAAAACTTCAAGTATCAATATTGTCAAACTGGGGCACTCCAGCTTAATTTTATCAGTTCTACAGCTTGGTACATAGCAACCAAATACAACAAAAACATAATCAATTAGTGTTATAACAATGACTTTAAGAAGACTAAGATCAATATGTTACTAATATGGTTATAATTAGCAAAGGTCAATTTTAGTGAATGAAGGCATGGCACATTTCAACAAAGGAAACAAAACATTACTTTTAATATCATCAAAATTTAGAATGTAGCAAGAGTAAAAAAAAGGAACTCAATGATAGAATGTAGATAGTGAAGAATCATTATCTGTAGCCACTTAAGGATCCATATGTCTTTTGTTTCTCTCCCTCCCATCAAAAATAATATTCAACCACTCTAAATCGAGAATGTGCATGCAATAGTGTTCCATAATCATGGACAATAGGCAGAGCTGAAAAAATGCAATACGTTTACATTAATGACCCATATAAAAAATGCAAACATGTTGCATTTTTCAAATCCACTTGATGTCCTATGCATATTAATTAAGATTTCATATTGAACTAGGGCCTCCTTTTGCATTGCCCAAAACCAAAACATATGAAATAAATTAATCCAAAATATAGATTTAATTCAAAATATAGATTTATTGAACAAGAGATATGTATTAATGACCCAAACTGTAAAACCATTGGCCTAAGTTGCATATATAAGCCATCATGGTCAAACTAGTAAAGGGGGTAAGGGTAGAATTTGGTGTTCGAAGGTTTTGGGAGCTATTGTAACAAAATCTTGCACCCTTTTGCAAAGTTCTTACCTAAGGACAACCTTATGAAACATGGAAACAACCTCTAAGCTATGGGACTTGAACTATGAGGTTGAGTCTCGAGAGAAGGTTGAATCCCTCTACTATTAGGATGCACTTAAACTATTCTTGAAGAGAAAAGGGAGAAGGAATACATGAGAGTAACTACCTAATCTATTCTAAAGAGGTGATGCACCAAAATAGGTTGTTCAGACAAATCTCTGCCCATACATGCATAGTACAATTATCATGACAATCCAAAGATATATAGATTCAAACTTGCTTTAATCTATTAGCTACATACAAATTAGACAACCAAATGAGTGACACAAGGAAAAAAGTTTCACTTCTTATCATTCATAGGCCAAAAGAGATAATAAAATGTAGATTATAAATATCCATAGTACATTGAAGAGAGGCAAAAAAAGCTTTCTTAGTACATTGGTGGCTAAAGGAGATAACACAGGATGTCATATAATTCAGAGGCAAAGAGAGAATTTATAGTAGCATGCTAAGGAAATACTAGAGAAATAGAGAAGATCTGACCCTAATAAAGAATATAACATCTACTTTTATAGTGCAAGCATAACTCAGATAGCTTCCACACTAAGATAAAATTCAACCACTACACTTAACTTTACAAAGAATAATTACTACAAAAATTGGAAAAGATTTAATCACAAGACAAATCTAGACATGAGAAGATAACTTATCCACCAAACAATCTCTGAGAGGACAAGAATGATGACTATTAACCTTTTGATTGAGTAGATGGATCAACCGACAGTGATGGAGTGTTATTTTGCATTTATTAGGCTTGGAGAACAATGAAAGTGGTTGCAGGAGATAGAAAATATTGAATCTATCATCGAAGAACTTCTTCCCCTATCATCTTTCCAAATTAGGTGGAAAACATAGGTCAACCATATTCAACTATCACTCTGTACCTTTCTTGCTACTTGATTGGTTGGGAGTTCCTCTTTGTCTAGCTTTGCGGGTGAAATTCTTTATATGTTTTGGTCAATGCTGAACTCACAATCCTATGAGCATCAACTATGGTTAGAACCCTTTAAATCACCTTTTATTCATAACCCTAACTTCTACGATCTTATGATTGCCAATACCTCGTAGCATCGAGCCCATCTTTCATTCTCTTTATGATCCCTTGACAACAATAAGATCCTATGATCTCACGATAGAATGGTGACCCTTAACACCCCTGGCATAAGGTTGTGGTACCATTATTCTTTCCTTGTGATGTCATGACATGGTTGATTTAACCTTTATGATCTTACGGTCACAGTCTATCATGATATTGGTAAAGCTGTGGCAATAACTCTTGCAATCCTATGATCGCGATTTGACTATCTTCTATCATTAATTTAGGAGGCATCCTTGCTTGTGCTTGCAACCTTATGGCTTTAAGATCATAAGATCAACCTTCCCCTTTATAGTATCAACAACCTAGGAATTCAACTCCATGATCCTATGATCATTGACCCTCATGACGTCAGAACACATCCTCGTAGCACCTACGATCTTATTGTCACTTACCATCTTAACATCGGGCAAGATATTTTTTTAGCATACAATCTCTTGACTATCTGAAATGTCATGACAACTTGATAACTTGACCAATAGGAGCCTTATAACATCTTATCATTGCTTGATTCACCTGACCATCCTCCAATACATGAGCTATTGTATGATCGAGACCATACCATCTTGTCATGGCTCCAAAATTTAAAGTATAATATAAAATTTAATCTTGTGACCATTGGGTGGGTTTTAAATATTTGAAATCAATCCTTGGTGGGAAGGCACTTTCGGCCAACAGGAAAATTTTCAAGTTAGATTGCACCTATTGTATGAGGTCTAAAATAGTTTGGGTGTAATGTTTTGCAAAATGCAAAAAGTTTACAATATTGCTTAACAAAATTATCAACATCTAAATGCAATATCCTTAAAAATGCAATTGGGTTTGAGAAGCAACACGACTTAGCAAACATTCTTTGATATATTGATTAAACAAAGGATTATGTGCAATGATGCTGCTTTCAACATTTTTATGGGGAGAGTGATCAATCCTTGTCATTTTAAAAAAGTGATCCAAAGTAACCATGGCCATTAGAGCCATTTGAATGATGTTTGAATATAAAAACATTTCAAAATATTCAAGGTTACCAATATGGGAAAATAGGCCTAACAAGGACTACTAGATGGGTTCAAGGATAGCTTTAGAGTTCATTTGATGTTTGAATCTAAAGGGGTATAAGAGGCTATTTAATGTAATAGAATAAGAAATACATGTTAAAGTTGCAAAAATGATGTAAGTTGTGAAATTCACAACATAAGGGATTAAGAAACAAAATCAGTCCATTATGTTTATAGGGAAGTTACAAAGGTGGAGGTTTATTTCACTATATTGTATTGGTCTATAAAATATGTCAAATCCCAATGATATATGCAATGGTTGAATGAGTTTTGAGCATCAATTAAGGGTAAGTTTCTGCATGTTTATATGTTTTGACTGAAATAACAACACTTTAAAATGGTTCTTTCATGGTTTATCTATTAGTACCTAAGTCATATTTGTTTGTGGATGAAAGAAGAGTGAATTCCCTTGAATGATATTTGTTTGTATAGAAATAATTATCAAGGGTTTTGGAGTCCTAGTTCATGGAATTAGGACACATTTGAAGGATCAAGTTTTGATAAGAAGAAATGAATGAAAATCGATAAATTGTTATGTAATCAATAATTAGGTGTGATTAGAGATTGATGGAAAATCAATATGTGGAGCATGGTGGTTGGACGGAGTTTTTGTGATAGGATCTAACCATTAATTGGTCTTAATAGAGTCATTAAGTGATTGGATGATTAGTTACAGGACTTGGTGTTGGTTCAATCAGTTTAGTGGTTTAAGAGGATATGTTTGATGTGAGAAGTTATATCTCATTGGAATAATCAAAGAATATATCCTTATATATGGGACAAATGTGTTGAACCACTATGATTTGCATCATGGTGGTATCAGAGTAAGGGATTAGATCCTTTCAAGTTGGTAAAGATTAAGAGGAAGTCTAGGAAAGACAAAGATGGGTTTGTTGACATATCAGACAAGTTTGTTATTAGTGACATACACTTATTCAGATTGTAAATAACTACCGAGCTTATTGTACATATAACAGTGTTTTCCAAGCATTTCAGTTGTTGTCGAGTTCTATAGTTGCTACTAAATCCTTTGGACAAATTCCAATGTTTACTAAGTAGTTATAGTTACTATGAAGATTAGCAATGTAAACCGTGCATCTTAGTGTATGCCGAGTTTACCAGTGCAAACTAAGCTGTGCAATGTTTACCAAGTTTGTAGTTTATGTGATGCGAGTCTAGTGTTAACCAAGCTACTCTATGTTAACCAAGTGACTCAATTTATATTGAGCTCAACGTGATAGTGTTTACTAAGCTATGCAATGGTAAATAAGTGATTCAATTCATATGATGAGTTTCGCAGTATTCACAAAGTCACTAGTGCAAACTGAATTCAAGACTACTTGGAAGTGATTAGTATGGACCAAGCTTCTACATCTATCAAGTGCATGATGATGCCAAGCATTAATAGTGGATGCCGAGTATCAGAACCTCATCGAGTCAGTCTTCAGAATCCAAGTGTTTTCATTTGGGCTGACTTTGGAATATATGTGTAAATTTTTATTATGGCCAATTTTATAATTTGTATACAAGGATTTGGTATATATAGTGTACTATATCACATCCAAAGAGAGAAGTAATGATGTATATGTAATGTTAAGAGAAGAAAATATGAATTACAAAGGCTACAATAGTATAAGGAGCAGCAAAGATTCATCTATCATAGCAAGGTGATTTGTACACTTAAAGGAATCTCATTCAACAAACCAAGTTGCATATCAGAGATCAGCTACTGTTTCATCCTAACAGGTGGATCAGTCAAATTCTTCAACAAGGTAGACCTAATAGTCTTTTGTAAATCTCTTTACTGAGTGAATACTTCACTGTATGTTTGTAAATCCTTTCACAAGGTGGACCTACCGGTCCTTATTGCTCCTAATAGGGAAGATCATCAGAAGTGATCAATGTAATCCTTAATAAGCCAACTTTATACTGTAGTACTAAAGCTTGTGGGTATCATCCCAACACTAGTTTTACTTTCTATTTGGAAGGTTTCTAGGTCACCAAATCATTGTGTCACAGTGTTATGAATGATTTCATGGTTTTAGTTTCTTATGCATATAATTAGATCATATTATATATGAAGGATTAAATGCTAATTGGACTATTGGATTAAGAGTTGAAATTGTCAAAATTTTAGAAGTTACTGATTCACCCTCCCCTCTTAGTAACATAGCCTAGTTAAGAATATTTCCAACAATTGGTATCAGAGGATTGTGTTTCTCAAAAGAAAGCTTAACAACTTGAGTAAAGATCAAAGCCATGGAGATATTCAAACTTGACAAAACTATTGACAATAAAAAGCTAGATTTGGAAATAACTATTGGCCAACTCAAGAAAGCAAAAGAGCAACTCTTTCAATCATTGAAAAGAAGAAAAGAACTTGCAATTCAAATGAATGATCATATCTACATTGAAGAAAATGTTGAAGATCTTCATTCAAGTAATCAAGATGAAGTCAATGAAGAAATCAAAGAACTCCTAGAAAAGAATGGTTCCTTGCAAGAAGAAGTAAGAAAACTAAGAAGAGAATAAGAAATTCAGTCAATAAGGCTATGTGAAATCATGGAGTAGAAGAACAAGATAAAAGAAGAGATATAAGGAAAGAACAATGAAATCTAGAACCAATCCCTTTAGCAAGTAGACCTTATTGATTAGCTCTCCAATGCAAATGAAGAAATCATGAGCCTAAGATCTGAAAATGAAAGATTATGAAATGATCTAAACTTTGAAAGGAAAATCAATGAAAGAATGATGAAATTCCAAACAGACATGAATCAATTGAATGAATAAAATCTCTATAGAAAAAAAGGAAAAGCAAGAATTGGATATATAGAAGAAGGAGAATCATCCAAGCAAGGAGCTCAAAAGAATAAAAAACCTACTTAAAATCATTGTGGCAAGATAGGTCATACATCAAACAAATGTTGGAACAATGGAAAAGCAAAATTCAATAAAAAATGCTAAAATTGCAATCAACATGGTCATTAGGCTAATGAATGCAAAGAGAAATCAAGATTTGAAGGCAAATGCCACAAATGTAAGAAACATGGACACAAGTCATCAAAATGCAAAACCAAGATATTGAAAGCAATATTTGCTTGGGACTACAACACTTGGTATAGATGTCATTGCTGTGGAGAATTTGGACACATTGGAATAAATTGTGTAAAACATCAAATGTGGAAAAGAGATACCATGATAGTTCCAAGCCCCTACCAACCACAATGGTTGGATAGAGGTGTCTTCTACATCAGAACACGACCAAGAACCTAAACACCACTCTATTGGGAACTTTGAGAAGCACACTAAGGGCATCGATAAGAAATTAATGTCCAAAATGAGGTACACTGGCAAAGGCCTAGGCATCCATGAGCAAGGCATGACCCATCCTATTGAGGCAAAGCAAAGGCCTCGAAAGCAAGAATTGGGGTATGGAGGAATCAACAAGAACTTTGAGGCCTTGTTGAAGGAAAATTCCTTGGATAATGTTGAGGTTGAGTCTTCTTTAAAGAAGAAGGTCAAGATGCATGAAAGGATCCAAAAATTCTACAACCATTGTTAGATAAGTGGTAATTGGATCGAGAAGTGTATGAAATTGCACCTTGAACTTTGACACTCTCCTAAGTTCATTGTAGAATCTAGTCAGGCCAAAGCAGACAAGGTAGGAGTCAAGATGGTACCTAACACCACCATGCAAGTGACCAAGGCACAAGCAATGCTAGTAGTTTCCACCACTTTTGAGGAAATCTAGTGGAAGTGCAATAGAGTAGTGGGTACCCCAAGAAAGGAGGTTCTTTTGAACAACTTGGCCATAGTTGGGAATAATTTTCAGCAAACTAGTGATATCAGCTTTGTGGGTATTACCTTTTTAGTAGAGTAGTTGTTGATAGGAAGCTAGTGTGTTTATGAGTATATGACTAAATAAATTTTTATGTAATGAAGTTGTATAATCCTAGGGATGAGATGTTTGTACAACTATTTAAAGCCATGTCTCTTATAATATAGAAAGGAGAATACTTTGAACTTCTTATTGCAGACTTTGTTTGGTGTGAGGCTCTCCAGAAGAAGTACCTGCTATAGCTAATGTGATTCAGAGTTGTAGAGAATGGCTAGCTAATGCCTTAAAATTCTTTGCTTTATGACTTAGTTAAAAATGGTCAATTGATGACCAATGTTCCTATAGGTCTTTAACATGACCTTGATGCATATGCAAATATTTGGAGCTTTCTGGTGATGCCTTTAGTCAACCATTTTGAAGAACAAAGGTGAAGGAATGTTTCAAGCTGAGGCTTTATTACCATTGCTTGTATAGTTTGCAAGAAAGAAGGAGCATCAAAAGTGACTAGGCTGGAATGCAGACATAGACTACCATCATAAGAAGCATTGAGTGATAGGTTTATCATGGTCAATTTTTCTTCTTTCTTTATGGTTTTTTAGGTTAATTACAACATGCTGTAGTCCATCCGTAAAGTCATGACACAAATCTCAACTCGAACCACCTTGCATACAAGCTCTTAAGGTGCAAGACTAGTTACTAAAGATTAGAGAAGACTTTGCTTGAAAAGGCATTACTACAAAAACAAAACATCATAGCCTCGCATTCTCCTAATTTCTCCTACAAGAATTCTGCTTGTTTAGAGAAAACACTCACATTCCTCTTGACATCTGGCTAATGCAAATGCATTCAGAATGCCCCCTCTAGAATGCCTAGGAATTCCCTCTCCTTTTATAGAAAAAAATTGCCTAAAATAGGCTACCAAATAATTCAAAAATAGGCCTTATAACAAAATACAGCTTCGAATTACCCCCTGGCCATTTTTCATTTTTGGCCTTTAACCAAGTGTAGGGGTTAATATCTTAACAAATAACAAAAAAAACCTTATTTTATAAGGGTTGGTGGTTTTTAGAAAGTTTAAATTTAAACTTTTCTATAATTTTTTTAACCGCTCAATGTGGTGCAATGGCATCTCCCGTTTTACACAAGCCGTCGGTCGGAGGTTCCAACCCTGCCAGTGGCCCCTTTAGTGGCTGATTTTGACGGAGTTAAAAATAAATATTTTGTGTGCCATTATAGTTTTGAAGATAACTAGTGGCGCAATGGCTACTGGCCACTAGTTTGGTTTTGGTGGTCACGAGTTCGACCCCCTCGGCCACCAAAACACTCTTTTGCCTAAGCCTCTAAATTGTTGACGTGAAGTGCCACGTGCACATTAAAATTGACATGTGTTTGATCATACCAAGCTACTATGTGGACTTCAGACATGTGTCACCATATTTATGCCACATCATGTTGACCATCCATGATGATGTCACCTGGTCAACCCTTTTCTTGGGCACCTTTTGATTGATCATAACTCTTGCATACAGACTCCATTTTCGACAAAATGAACAATGTTGGAATTGTGGAAATGAGACCTTCAACTTGATGCCATTATAAACCAATTTGGAGATCATCAAAATTTTACACATTTTTGGTCAATCCCTGATATGCCTGTTTGACCATGACTTTGATTGGGCATAACTTTTGCATCCGGGCTCTAATTTTGATGAAATGAACATTTTTGGAAACCTCTTGATGAGATCTTCGAATTGGTGCCAACCTTGACCAGTTTTGGAGAGTTCCAAATTTTTCCTTTCTAGCAGCCTCCAGTCTAGGGTTTGACCCAACTTTAACTGGCCATAACTCGAGCATATGAACTCCTTTTTCATCTATTCGAGTTGCATCAGATTCAAAATTTTGAGAACTTTGACATAGTGCTAATTATGGGAAATCAAGGAATACTTCAATTTTTGGTGAAAATATCCTCCAGATCATCATTACACACAAGATTTATAGCTCAATTAGTTTAAACAACATGTCACATGAAGTAGTTGACCTTGCATATAATGTAGTGAAGAATAATCTATCTTTTGACCTTGCCAAGCTACTATTGAGATAACTCAACAAGATCATGGAAAACATTAGGACATTAAAGAATAACTCGTGTGGCTCTCTGTTAACATGCTTATTTTTCTATGTTCCAAAATTTTTCCCTTCAAAAGGATCTATTGTGTGGAGAAAAGATGTGCTATTGCTATATCAGATCAATGAGTTTATTGTTGGTATGGGTGAGAACTACAATAGTATCATGGATAACTATTTTGATGCATTCAGGGAGAAAATGAATAATAGATACCAAATTCCCAAGAAACTTGTTGAAGATTATAAAGATGATGTGTGTTTCATGGTAGATAGTGATAAAGTATACATTCAGGTAGTCAAGCCTAGAATATTATGCATGAAACCTCTTGGATATGAGGTTAATATTGATGAAACTAAAGACATCATTGAGGTACTTTTTAATGAACTAGTTGATCCTAAGGCTACATATTTCAACACCTATGATGAAGCTAAAGCTAGGATAGAACTGGAGATCAAGCTCCCTTAGGTGGTTAACAAAGGAAAGAAAAGAATTACTAAACTGAAAACAAGTTCTACTCTCTTGTTGACAGAGGAAAAAGGTGAGGATGAAGAGGCAAAGGATGAGAAGAATTAGAGGAAGAGGAACCACTAAAGAAAAAGGGCAAGGTAATTATTACCAAGCCAGCCAAGCCATCCACTACTGTGTTTACCATAAGATCAAGAAAGAATGTTGACAAGGAAGGAGGAGACATTATATTTAGCATACCTCCACCCACCTTCCAAGATAGGTTGAAAGAACTGGAAGTAGGAGCAGGTATAATAAATTTTAAAGCATTAAATTATGAGATTAGGACTGATGAAGAAAAGAAGAAAATAGAAGATTAGGTCATGGATAAAATGGGTAAATGGAAGTACTCACCTGACTAGCTTACATCTTAGATTCCTAATGTTTTAATGGAGAAGATCAAGCCAAGATGGGAACTTGCCATGAAAATTGTGAAAGACATCTATGGGAAAACCCTAAGGAAACTTTTACCAAGCTTAACAGATAAAGAGATTATGGAATTTCTAAAGAAAAATGAGGAAAAATTAACTCTCAAATTCAACACTTGTCTGGTTCTCATAAAAGACATTGAGCATGTTGTAAGGAATGCAACAAACACATGGAAAAATGTCTATCTTTTACATAAATTGAGTGATTTTCCTATTGATATAAAAGATGATGATGATGATGATGATGGAGATAAGGATGAAGAAGGGTATGGTGAAGAGTCAACACATTTTGTTATTGTTGATTATGAAGAGTATAGAGAGCAAGAGGTTACCAAGGAAGCAACACAAGAAGATGAGGAAACTAATCCAATCAAGAAATTTGTAGCAGTTATTGCCTCACTTCCTTACTTTCCAAACAAGTTATTAACAACACCAAGAGTGAAGATAACCTTAGCAAGATTGATTGTGAATACCAATGTGAATACAAATGTCCAATCACTCCTTGCTCCAATTCAGCTCAACACATCATTGACTAAAGTGACCATCACTTCATCTACTAAGCTGCAAACTCTTCCCTCTTCTACCAAGTTGGCTACATCAATTTTGAATACATTAGTTTTGAGCATAATAGTTTTGGACACATCTGTAATTGCCACATCAATTTTGGATTCTTCAAGTATTTCTATTAGTATTCCTTCAATAAGTGCAGTATCAATTTTTATAGCTAGTCCTAGTATGTCTACAATTATTTCTATTCTTGGCACACAAGAAATAAGTGCAATGATAGTTGAGACCAAGCCTCAATCAAGTACAAAATTTTTGAGCAAAAGAAAAGAGATGGAAGAAGAAATGACCTAGATGAAGAAATTGTAATCCCTAATTGGGACATCTCCAAGCTTAATCCAGCCCAAATGTAGACATTTGGTGAATTCCTCTAGAAGAAAGCCAAATAGTAGAGATTAAGAGAGGAAAGGGATAAAGAATTTAAAATTATGGAGGATGCAAAGAATATTTTGGCAAATGCTATAGATGTAGACATTGATCCTTTATAGCCAATTTTGTATCAATAAGTAGAGGCAATTCTGAAGTTCAATGAAGATACAAATGGGTAGGATAAGTTATTATAGAAGGCAAAGAAGAAATTTGAAAATAAAGTGTTGGAGCACATTGCTCAAAAAATAGCTATTTATCAAGTAGAACTTTCTACAATTTTGGGCTCTTTGGAAACATCTTATATAAATGTATCACCACTTTTTGGTAAGCTATGTGATGTTTCTAATTTTACCAAGGAAATAAAGGAAAAATTGTCCAAGATAGATGAAGACCTTAAGGTAAGCACTCAATAGTTGTAGCTTGATCCTAGTTCAAGTTCTACACACTTTAAAAAGATAAGGTTTTTGATAGATATGCAAGCTGAACTACTTAGAGAAGAAGCAAGGATCATATCTACATTACTAGATATATAGAATATGATTACTAATTAATGCCATTGAATGGATCACCAGATGAAAAGGTTGAATCGATTCATAATGATTCACTTTTTGATCCTCACCCTCTATTAACTTGATTAGAGAGGTTAATTAACCAGCTCCAAAATACATAATTTGGAGATTAACCTTAATCTTTTGAGAGGTTAATGATGGGGAAGAGAATACATAATTTTGGAGAGGTTAATTAACCACCTCCAAAATACCTAATTTGGAGCTTAACCTTAACCTTTTGAGAGATTAATGGTTAATGATAGAATTGAAAATATGTATTTTGGGTCTCTCCATTAACTTGTGATAACTTTGGACTTGGAAGCTGGATTTTGAAAATTCAAAGTGCTGGGCGGAGCTAGGAACAAGCCTGAGACATTGAAGGGTATAGTTCCTTAAAAAATCTAAGAGTAAGTGACCATTTTAATCCTTAAAATGGAGGCATATTTTGAGAATAACTATAGCACTGATAAGGTAGGAATTAAGGCAATTTTGATAACCGGGCAACAATTGGCTCTATCTGGGACAAGGACTTTATAAGGATGAAGCTCGAATCCAAAAAAAACTAGAACAATGCTTTATTCATTGGGTTAGAGAGTCACACAAGGGATCACTTTGTAAAAGGGAGGAAACTAGCACCAAAAACCAGACAACTGAAAGAAAAACAAGACACAACAAAAACTCCTAACTAGACTATATACAAGGCAGGTTTCCCTACCTATAGTGACTCAAGGTATAATCATGCAAGTCCATTCACTAGGTAGGGAAAATAAATACCATGGCATACCAACATGTGGGAATTCTTATGCTTCCATGGGTTCAAATATAAGTGTGCTCCTTGAATTCTAACTCTGAGATTCATAGCATGCCCCACATCTCTGGATGAAAGAACATATCCAAATAACCAAGCTTCATAAAAAATTGCAGACTTCAAAATCAACTCTACTTCTTATGGTATGGCATTGATAACTTCATTTTCAAAGATTTGAAGTATAAGATTCTCAAGTTTTTGAATGCATCTTTGATCTTCTTCTCAATTGGCAAGCCCTCTAGTTGAATTTCTACTGATTGATCATCACGAAGTCTTGAACTCGTTTCTAACACTAGACACTCTTGCTTGTCTATGGGCATGATTGTGGTTGAATCCTCTATAAAATTATTCCAACTGGGATGCACATCCATGTTATATTGAATCTTCTCATGATCCATTTCTTCTTCCTTATCTTCCAAAAGATCATCTTGAATTTTTAGGCACTTCTGAGTTACATGGGCACCATCTTCAACAATACGGGCCATAACTTCATTCTTCATCCCATTAATATTGAAATTTTCCATTTGAAGGGTCTTATGATGGTTAAGATGAGAAGATACCAAACTTTGTATTGGATTTCCTTCATACAATCTATGACGCGAAACAACCTGTGGAGTTATAGCCATTGAACCTTGTCCGTGAACACCTATTTGAGAAGCATCAATAGAAATACTTTCATCTAGAAAAAAAGGATTAAAGTAAACATTTTCTTCATAGAGGAAATTACCATTCAAGGATTTTGAGGACAAGCTTGGAGTAAATACATCATAAGAGCTTCCTTCATCAAACTCCTCCATAATATTCACTGCTAAATCATTACTTCTTTTACCATGGTTATTCTTCTCATAAAATATCTTTGACATAGGATTTTATATTTGATGAGAAGGCTCAAAAAGAGGATTTCTTTGACCTTTGAATGATCCATAGGATTTTAATTTCACTTCCATTTGATTAGAGGAACTTGTCACCATATTCATACAACTTTGATTTTCAATATGTTCAATGACATCTATGTCCTTATGAATCTGTTAGCGAACAAATTGTCCTTTGAAGAAATGCGTGCAAATCCAAACTTGAATGCCTAAGTGAGAGGACAAACTAACACCAAAATTTGGATAGGTTATCATGGACTGATAACCTTCCTCTAAATTTTTATTGGGTACAGCTCCCCGTATAAGATATTCAGTGAATCAAATGTGGATGCTTTTAACCAGAAAGCATGAAAGGATATCAAGCATCTACCCGTAAACACAGAGTAGACACGTAGACTTAATAATTGAAAAGAAAGGAAACAAAATATAGCAGATTACACAAAGTTAATTTGCTGTACACTGCATTACATACTGTAAAGAAAAATATATCCTCCATCCTCTTGAGAGGATTAAAAACTTAGAGCTTTAAAATATGTTTTGAAAGGATGTTGCAACAAGAAAACAGTGACATTAGCACGTATTTTAGAGAAAACTTAAAATGATGCCAAGATCATGATCAGTGGAAGGAAAATACACCATAATCACAATTTTGATATAATTACCTCCAGTCTCCCTTCTTTGAATGTAAAAGACTACAATGACCCTTTTACACATTACAACCAAATCACTATTTTTAAGAAAGATGAAAACTTCTTTCACAGTATTACATCAACCATCAAAATCCTATCTCTAACTCAGACACACAGTTCTGGAAAGAAAGAAAGTTTTCTCATGCTCTAACTTTACTGTATTCATAGTTCTCCAATCTTACTATTGCTCAAAGTCTCCCAGCAAAACCCTGAAAAACTGGAACCCTTTTTTCATCTGCCCTTGGCCCTTTTAATCTGTTCTTTTCTTGTAACTTTTCAACTTCATAACTAATTCTTGATATCCTTTTCTACTTCCCAAGAAATCTTTTTTCTTTTCTCCCTTGGTTTTCCTTGATAAAGTTTATTTACATCAATAGTAATCTTTTTCAAGATTATTTCGATGACCCTTAAGTTTTGCAATATCTCCCTATAATCTCCAAAGATTATTAACCAAAGTTTCAATATCTGTATATGGTTGCATCAGATTTGGACAAATATACATAACTAATTGAAAAGTGTCAATTAATGATTTTCTTACCTTTATCTCCTCATGTTTTTATGAAAATTCGTGGCCCCTATGGTATACTCATGCTGAGAAGTGGTATTTTCTGGTGATGAGGTTCTATCATGATTTTGTAACTGTTGTTGACAGTCTTGATAGGGCTCTACTTAGTCAGCTGTAACTCATGAACCATAAATAATTTCAATGATCACTCTATTCAAATCGTGCATAGCTTGCCTCTTAAGAACATATCCAAAATTGAGCCAAATCCAATAGTGAAATTGGAAGTTATGGCCCTCACATCGAGACCTAATATTGTGATCTGCATTCTGTAATATTTATTACTAAGCCGATAGAGGTGCAAACAGTGATGCATATCTCATGATTCCAATCACATTTTGGAAATCAATCTATTCAAAAGTTAGAAAACTAGGATTGCAAACACATATCCAAAATTGAGCTCGATTCAATGGTTAAATTGTGAGATATGACCCCCAAAATATGACTATTTTTATGCCATCAAAGAATTCGAGATTTCTTCTGCTTGTATATGTTTATTCCATTTTAAGAATTCTATGAAATAAAAAATGCTTCAAAGGTCTAATGTAATCTCATCGTGTGCCACTTGAGATTGATCAGGCCTTCCAAATGCTCTAGTCTCTTGGGTTCTGAACACCAATTTAGTTCTCATAATCCATTCTTTGAATGACCTCTGCAAATACTAGGGTCACGATTTGAAAAGTAAAATCACAACCAGCTGCCTGATGCACTGTTACTTTGTGTTTGGACAAATGGGCCATGTATAGTTTCGAACACATACATGTTTTTTCTTAGCAATTCTAGCAGTTTCATGAGATAAATGTACATAAAAAATATGATCGGTAACCAATGAGCTTCTCAATCCAATCTAAAGATAGCTTCTACATGGCCCATAATGTATTGAGCCTGTCAACTTATCTTGAGCTGATATAGAATTATTCTTTCACAATGATAGATGTGAATAGAATTTACATATCCCTGAGTCCATATTTAAAAACATGTCTCGGGCTTGTTTTGGAAAATGGGAGCAAGGTAGTCTCAAAACCAAAGTGTGGATCATTGAACTCGAGGTTTATACCATAATCTTGCACATTCTAGGCATTGTCTTCTAGACATACCTGTGATGTTACATAGAACCATTGAATTTACTTGAAATGCAGAATGAACCCTTGAAAATGCTGAACTAACAAAATTTTAACTTGGATTATGAATCTGCAAGTTGAACTAGTGAACCACCTTGTGCCTCTGAACCATTCTAAATTAACAATTTTGCATTTTCAAACCCATTTGAATAGTTGAACCACTTTGAACTACTTTAAACTTTAGTTTGAAGTGGTTCAAACTGTACACTTGAAGTTTTAAAATTGTGTCCATATCAGGTGCTAACAGAATCATTGATCTTACTCCAAGAAATCTTTCATGAAATGTGAAAGTTGGCATGCATGATAAAGAATAAAGACTAGATGATTCATCTTCTTCTCCTTGAAGCTGACTTTTAGCGTTTTCATAAACTAGTCTTTTAATTACAAGTTCTTCAATGTCATCAAATGTAAATGTCTCCATTTCCACAGGGGAGGTAGATACTTGTAGAGGTTCATTGGTGCTTTTAGCTCTGTCAATGGTAGTGGTTTCAGATTGTGCTATAACATCTAAAGTATTGATGTCATCAATAGATTCATCATCTTGAATGATCATAGAAAGATAAATGGGAAGATCTTCTCCACATAGGAAGTCATCATCTGAAGCATCGAGGCACCAAGCAGGAATAAAAATATTATGAAATTCACCTTGATCCACATTTCCCTCATCTTCAATCATATGTTGTGTAGTTTCTTGAGATTTTGATATTTGTTTTTCTTTCTCATTAGGATCAAGATGATTGAATACTTTCTCCTTGGTTTTGAAATTTTTATAGTGATAACTTCATACATTATTAGACCCTTCTTCTTCTATAGGCACCATTTCTTGACCATTTCCTTGATTAGACATAGAATCCTCATCTTCCTTCATGCATGAAAATTCAGATGAGTCCTTTCTAACATTTGGATCGGGTGATGTTTTCTATCAAGAAAATAATTCTTGCATGGGTCTTCTTTCTCAAGTTTTCATAGTGTTTGAAGTAAAGAAGGATATATTTTGTCAGGATCTAGGTGTGTATTTTCGTAGAAGCTTTTTAAAAACTCAACCTAATTGGAATCAATGGAAGTATGATTTTGATGAGAAGTAGGCACTTTTTATACCACCATTATCCATCCTTGAGTCACATGAATCATTTTTTTGATCAAATTCCTCCTTATAATTGTACGTTAAACTTATTTTTGAAAATGGTTTTGGCTTGTAAGAGAAAAACTCATTATCTTTACCATCTTCTTTATCTATCTTTTGCAAGGATTGGAGCAAAGATGGATGGATCTTTTCTGGATCTAGTTTTCGTCCACCATGGAAACTCTTAAAAAAGTTACCTTTCTTAGGATTGATGAAAATCTAGTTTTGTTGAGAGACAGGTGAATGAGAGATATTCCCATTATTCCTCATTGCTGATTTAGATGAAGCACATTTTTTAGCAAGACCTTCTTTATATGTTGAATGTTTTTCAAATAAAGAATCATGACGATGAGAAAGAAATGCATAATCTTTTCCATCATCATTTTTGATCTTTTGAAAAATTTGTAGTGAGTAAGGATGAACCATTCTAGGATCTAGCCTCCTGCAGCCATAAAAATTCTTCAAGAAATTTACCTATAGAGGTTCATCAAGAATCTATTTCTTGGGATATGAAAAGTATTCATCATCACTGTCACTATCACTATCACTCTCAACTTTTCCCTTGTACCAAATCATGATTCTAAATTCAAACCTCAAATAGAGTTGCCAACCTTCATTCCAGGGAAGGTACCTTTTCAACCATGTTATTGATTGTTGTTCACTTGGTCTTGGATATGACCAAGATTTTGCCTATTTCTTCTTGGAATAACATCTATTCTTTCAACAACTAAAAAATTTGACCAATAGGAGCTCTTCACAAGATTTCCTTGAATTTCTTCTCTTCTTCTAGAACTCGATTCACCTGATTGTATTGTTGAGAACTTTGTCTACACCTCTAGGCTAGAGTGTTGAAATCTAAAATAATATCTTCTTCTATGTCCTGGAAGCCAACATTCAGTTGTAGAACTGGAAGCACATTCTCATGTGGCAATACCATGTTGTTTCATTACAGGCAATTGAATAATCTTTCTTATTTCGGTCCCCAACAGAGTCACCAAAAATCTATTGGTAAACAGATTTGTCACTTGAAAATTGGCCCAACAGTGTATGTGGCAAACCGTTCACAATAGTTAGATAGGCCCTTGGTATGCGGCCTTCCTCTGCATTTAGAGGGGTAGCTCCCTTGTATGATATAATTTTGAATTTTTTCGAATAAATATGAAGTCAAACTTTAAAAGATGAAAAAGCTCATGATGATGAGTGCACCACATGACTTCACAAATTTCTTGAATTAACATAAAACTGCTAATAACAACAATCAAGATCTATGCTTAAGAACTATTACTAGCAAAATGCTGATCCAAAGATTCATAAACATCTGCACAATATCATCAGATAATTACTGCAAAGAGAATCAACATTTCTAACGATTTATATTCAGAAGAAGAGAACTCAAATTGCACATTCCTTTATTTTCTTGCACCAAGAACCTAAGAGGAATTTCTAATTACAAAGACAAAATTTATACATACTTTCCAAATATCATCTACTAATCAAAATTTTAGCATAGTGCTCCCTTTTTCTAAAGTCCAAAAAAGTCCCTTACAAAGCCAAAATGACTCCTTATATAGAGACTGAGGTTAAGAACTACCTCTTCATGGTTAATAACTACCTCCAAAATACGTATTTCGGGAGAGGTTAATTAACCTCAAAAAAATTAAAAAAAAAATGATAAAATCCTTAACATATGGCCAAAAGTGATAAAAATCACTATTTTCAAGCATAACACTTTGTAGTCTTAACTTTGATGAAGAATTAGAACTTGGATTGCATCAAAGAATTTCTTCATCTAAAATTTGATCATATATCTATTGTTCTTCCAAACGATGGCTCCTCCTTTAGCTTTACAAATAGAATCAAAAGATGAACTTGATGTTAATGGCTACAGCTAAGGTATGACTACAATCAAGGTGGAAGTTTAGCATCCATGCTCACTATTTGAAATTTATTGAGATAAGCTTAAGACACGTTGAACATTCCATTCTGTGCACAACCCTCAATCATTACATGAGATAGCTTGAAGGTCTTGTTTGATAGTTCTATCTTATTCTTTTGTCTCACATCTCATTATTTTAAATTTCATTGTTGCTTCAAAGCATTGTGTTAAATGATTCCATGCTCAACCATTTGCCATGCATCAATGTAATTATGTTGTGAATCAGGAGGTGTGTGTGGGATGTTTGTATGTCTCCCCCAAGACTCAAAGCTTCTCTAATAGGCACATTGAAGATTATATCATTGTTCCATATATCCAATACTATGTTTTGGGGTCACATTTTAGATATTTCTTTCTTGGGAGTTAGAGATAAGTCGCAAGCTTTTTGTCAAACAGATCATGTGCTCATGCTAGAGGTAAGATTCAGGTTTGATGTTAGCCTTCAAAGAATTTGAACCCTTAAAATGAGTGTCTTAACTTTATTGAGCCATTAATGATTCAATGTACCACGAGTCTCTTTCCTCAACATACTCATTATCGAGATAGTCCATCATCATAATATTAATAACTCAACTTTCTTGACTTCATCTACGTGTATGTAGAAAGGAAATCATTAACACTTTGATTGAGGCTCATTTTAGTGACAACTTTTCATGAGGGCATCCACTAAATAAGCTCTCAATAGAGCAAGGAAGGTTCTATAGATGTGACGTTATATGAAATGATAAAGGCAATTTTTTAGTTGACTTCCCCATGTAGACTTTCATGAATTGGTTCATAGGATTCATTATCACTATGCCTACCATGATTTGAATGATGTGGAGCATATAAATTAGATGATGTTCCTTGATTATGATAATCTCCTCTACATGTGGCTTGAAGATGAAGAATTTGGTCAAACAATGCATGCACTTTGTCTATGGTTGTGTTGATTCACTAGCATGCCAAACAGTTATCATGCTCTGTATATGATCTTTTCATCTACCATTGATCTCCATATGCATGAGTTGGGGATATTATAGTGAAAGGAAAGCTTATCTAATCTAGAAATTCTGTCAAATAGATCTTGCTTCTTTGGTGCATTCATACATGCTCTTCAACACAATAATGTGTGATTGATGACCAGCCTCTGCACTGGATAGTTGATGTCATCACTAGCCACTTCACTTCACATTTAGCACAAGCATCCAAAACATTTGTAGTTCCTTTCATAGCTAGTTCTATCACTTGTTTAGGGTCATCTGTGAGAAGGTAGGCCATGTGAAACATACCATCACATCTTCTAATAAGTTTAGTTAAGTTCTCATAATCAAGAATATCATCCTTCACAAGCTGAAGCCTTTCTTTGGCCCCTTCCAACTTCCTCATATGTTCATTATTGCTATCATCATGGTTGCCTTGGTCCACCGGCATCAACCTTTGTGGGAAAAGTAGGATTGTGATAATCTTCATTAAATATGGGAGTTTGAAATAAGCAATGCTCTGGAGTGTCATAATGTCCATCACAAGGATCAAGCCCACTAATAAAGGCAGTAAGTTTTATGTTATTTCCAAGATCTTGTGAATCTATGATCACACATTTTTGATGATGAGTATATAAGCTATCAACAACCCACTATTTGACCCAACTTAGCTTACTACTTCCATATCGAGGTGGAAGAACACAGTGAACTGATGAATGCTTGAAAAAATAAATTATTTCTTCATCATGTGCTTACATAACTCCCTCCTTCTTGATCACAGGTATTAAATTTTCACCCTTTGTAATGGATCAAACCCCAACCTGATCAGATGGAGGAAATGGTGAAACAATCACCACAACTGCAACAATTTGGATCAATCTTCCTCCTTGTTCACAATAATGGCCCTTTGTATTACAAAATAGATAAACATTCTTCTCATAAAAAAGACCACCTTCTCTCTTGTTGCACATTAGATGTGCATAATTGTGAGATATATTATTCATGAACAATATTTATCCATCACTATATTTGACTATGGTATACCCAAGAGGCATTCGGTCAAACAGTTATACTACTATCATTCTGAATGTTACAGCTGAATAATGGTGGTAAGTTAACCAAATATTCCATGTGCTCCTTTCTATCAATTAGATCGCATCAAGATCAAGCCGACTGAAATTAGGTTTGTTTGCAAAAGCTTCTACAATGGCCTTGGCCCCATTAACAATCATATAATTATTGCTCAAATCAAGTTCTTTAAGTTTCTCATGACCTTTTGAAATGGCTCTGCATATTACAACTGATGCATCATCCTAGAGTATATTGTCTGCTGCATTAAATATAGTTAGCAAGTTCTTTATAGAAACAATCCATTATTGATTAATGCCATTGAATGGAGTACCAGATGAAAAGGTTGAATTGATTCATAATGATTCACTTTTTGATCCTTACCCTCTATTAACTTGATCAAAGAGGTTAATTAACCACCTCCAAAATACATAATTTGGAGATTAACCTTAACCTTTTGAGAGGTTAATGATGGGAAAGAGAATACATAATTTTGGAGAGGTTAATTAACCACTTCCAAAATATGTAATTTGGAGCTTAGCCTTAACCTTTTGAGAGGTTAATGGTTAATGGTAGAATTGAAAATATGTATTTTGTGTCTCTCCATTAACCTGTGATAACTTTGGACTTGGAAGCTAGATTTTGAAAATTTGAAGTGCTAGGCAAAGCTGGGAATGAGTTGGAGACATTGAAGGGCATAGTTTCTTAAAAACTCTGAGAGTAAGTGACCATTTCTATCCTTAAAATGGAGGCATAGTTCAAGAATAACCATAGCATTGATAAGGTAGGAATTAAGGCAATTTTGATAACTGGGTGACAACCCCCTAACTTACCTCTTAGATACAAGAATGCATCCTTAGGTAATGGCTTGGTGAATATGTCTGCAATTTTTTCTTTTGTGTGAACATATTCCAATTTGATTTCTTTTTTCTACACTAGTTCTTCGAAAAAATGATATTTTATGGCAATGTGCTTCATTTTGGAATGCATCATTGGGTTCTTTGATATGTTAATTGCACTAGTGTTATCACAATACATGACAATTGGTTCTTTGATCTCAACATTCATGCCTTCCAACAACTATTAAACCCAAACAATGTTAGAACACTTTACTGTTGCTACAACATATTTTGCTTCTACTATAGATTGGGATGTGTAGTTTTGTTTCTTGCTTGCCCAAGATACCAATTGGGATAGTGGCAAGATTCTGAGCCAAACCTAGAGAAAATCATATGATGGCAATCAAAAGAATTTTGAGATATCAAGAAAGAATGCTCCACTACTTGTACATTTTCTATCATCAAGATTTCCTGCCCAATCAAAATTAGTGAATACCTTTAGGTCTAATTTTCCTCCAAGTTTGTACCATAGACCATAATCTTCACCTTTCAGATATCTCAAAATTCTTTTGATTGCCGTCATATGATTTTCTCTA